>JAKTUZ010000034.1:0-117497 GCA_030556945.1 Hyphopichia buzzinii | reverse complement strand
ACTTTTCGATAGTTCTCTTGTCAATACCACCACACTTGTAAATCAAGTGACCGGTGGTGGTAGACTTACCAGAATCGACGTGACCGATAACGACCAAGTTAACGTGTTGTTTTTCTTTACCCATGTTTAATGATTAGTTAGATGTAGTAGAAAAAAGAAGAAAATGGGAACAAGCAAAATTTATATCAGAAAATTTTTTCAAGGGGCGGCAAAAAGAAAATCGCAGAATTTTACATTTTTCACTGCAATTACCATTTTACACCCAATTGTAAATTACACTTTAGTCGCTGAAGTTTGGAAATTGGAGGGAGTTTCTGTAGAGTTGTGTGAGTGTGTTCATTTTGCCGGGCAGGTCAGCTTGGGCGTTGACTTGACCGGTGGGGGTAATTTTGTGGTGGTGGTTGCCACGAGGTCACTGATGAAATACTGCACGTGACCGTTCGGGGCTGGAGCCCTAACATCGCTTTCACTTTATAGTAGTTATAAGTGTAACAGGCGGGTGACTCTACACAAATGGATGACCAGATGAGTCACTTTGGATAAATCAGAACTCTAAAGGATCTACTAGACATTCGGAGCTTGCTTGAGAGTCGAGGTCTGGAGTTTAAAGCCCGGTGGCATTGAGTGGCTATCGAGATCAAATGGCTGCAATTTCTGCTACTATGGCTAAATAAATATATGTGCATTGGCTAGTTTAAGTTATGGATGTAGTCCTAGTTCTTGGAAAACACATTGCTGGCTTTGCTGGAAGTGTAGGACTTACGGAAAATTTCCTGGTGGTCATTGGGCGACGCTGGGGGCTGGGATTGTCCGTCAATGCTTGGTCTAGAGGTCGATGCAGTAGAGGATCTTCTTCTTTGATTTCTGGCGAATTGTGGATCAATCCTCTTGTTGGAATGCTTGGATTGGGCAAATAATCCGAGAATATCTGTTAATGTGACAACACCAACCAACTTACCGGGTCTCCCTTGAGCTTCACTGCTAATTGCTTGGTCTAGGGCTTCGGGAGAAGCAGACGCTTGCGAGGGCCCGACATTTGGTGATAATGTGGAAGACGACGATGAAGAGCTGGCAGGATTCAATGCAGATGCAATTGGGGTTGAAATTGAATTATGATGAGTGTTTGGTTGGGAAGATGCAGAACTAATTGAATGGTTAACAGAAGGTCTATTTTCCACAATCCATAAACGATGGGATTGGGTGGCCACCAATTTGGCAATAACTCTTCCCAACGACGATTGGCTATTGACGTGGAAGATTGGGAATTGATCTTGGCCCTCTTCGATACCCTTTTGCAGCAAGTTGTAGCTTATAAAGTTGAGAACGGATTTGAATAAAAGGTGGGAGTTTTTAGTGGATGTGACGTTCTTGACATCCACAATAGAGATGTTACCGATGAGGAGTTTATTTCTGTCAATGACAGCCAAAGAAGTGACTCTTTCATCGAACATTTTCTTCAATGCTTCAATAAGGTGTTGATCCTCGTAGATGGTGATTGGTTCATTGGAGCCGATTTTCAAGTCCTGTAAAGTCGAATTGAGGTAAAAGTCCAAAGATGGGAACCTACGGGCGTTTTCCCACATGTACTTGATCAATCTTCTCTGGGACAACACACCTATGATCTTTTTCTGTGGTGTGGCGTCTGTGATTGCCACTCTGTGAACACCATTACCCAAAGCCTCCATTGCTTTCAACAATGGCTGGGTACAGTCAAATTGCAAGAAGGGGTTTTTCGGGTGCAATTTAACGATAAAGTCCACGGGAACTTCTTCACCTCGTTTGGCCTTGTTGATAGTGTTGACGAGAAATTCATGTTTCTGGGCCGGGGTGTCCTTAGGGTCACCGATTTCGTTTACAGGGAGGTCATTCAAGTTGATTTTGTTCATGATCAAGAGCAAGTAGGTGTTCAAGTCGCTGTAGTCGAAAGTCAAACAGTTTTTCAAATCTTCTGAGTCCGTGGGGGACAACGAGACTGGGAGACTTGTCAAGTTGTGGGAAACAAGAGACTCGAAGGCCTTTTGGATGGAAAAACCGGAGTTTATCGATATGAACTTGCTCAGTTCTGCTAACTCCGACAAGGGGATTTCACTCCAATCAACATTGGACACAGAAGTGTTGAGCAGCGAAGAAGCCTTGGAGCTAACAGATGTGTTTCTGGATAAACTGAATGAATTGACATCTTCGTTGGCGCCAGTCAAGTCTGGGGTCTGGGGCAATGGGGGTGGGGAACTCAATAACTCCACGACTGAAGGTTTCCTTGAAGGATGTGAATGGCTTATTGAAGGATGGCTCTGGTGAGGACTGTGAGGATGCTGTCTTTGGAAAGGTGATTGATTACTCATGGTAAGAGTGTGGATGAACTATCAAAATCTAATTGTAGGCAATTTTTTTCAAAGAGTATAATTTAAAATTTGTCAACCAATGGCAAACAATAATGATTAAGTGGAGAAATTTTGTGTGCACCTTAAAGTTAGCACTGTAAGAATTTTGGTTAAATTTGGTAAGAATTTGGTATGAAATTTGGTTGATGTCCGTTAGTTCTGATTCGATTTAGTAGTGTATTTAAATGAGCTCTGGTGGAATGGCAGACTTTTGTCACAATCTTGGTCCACTCTGTGATTTGTTGGTCTACGACTGATGACCTGATTGAAAAGGGGCTAGCAATCAGACCATGTCGTGGATTGCTTGTGACATCACGTGTGTGGGCATGTGACGGGCACGTGATGTGTCACGTGTGTGTGGACACGATTAATCTCCCACCGTCATGGATGGCTGTTGGTGCCAGTGTGGTGTTTGCTGGTGCTATGGTGGAGAATTGCTGGGATAATTTGCCATTGGGTCTACGTGATAAGGGCCCAGCTTATTTGGGTAGGTTTTATGGAAGTTGGAAATCACCTATTAGGGAGTAGCCTATAACAGCTAGAGAATACGCTAAACTTGTGAGTAATCCAGACGAGTTGGAAGTTGGTTCAAAGTAGAATGTTATGTAGTAGAATGACGTAGAGATCCCAGAGGTGGAAGGTGCTTTCTAGGGATATTGACTTTTTGCAACAATTGAAAATGAGTCACACTCCGGCTATAAAAATTCAGGTTTTCTCCCTTTAGACTTTAATCGTACCGATCTCTATGCTAATTTAGTAAACTATACCGAACAGTTTTGGATTTTACTGACTGTTCAGCCACGAGTTTCAACTTGGATTCGTTGATGCAAAAGCTCCTACAGTCAATACCTGTAGTGGAAAACATCTCTCAAAACGAAATGACTGAATCCCCTGACTCACCTCCAACTGGTGGGATAGAGGGGGAAAAATACACTGGATCAGAGCCTATTCCTTCATGGGTGTTACATCCTAGACAAAAGGCTTTCATGATCTACGAGGGCCAGTTGAGAATGGCTCTCGGGAATGAATCGGGCAACTACTCCATCAGAGGGCCTTGGTCTTTGCACTGTGTTCACATCTTGCCTAGGGAAGAACGAGCCATAGACGAAGAAAAAGACAAAACTCTACTTGGAATTGTGAAAGAAATCCCCTACATGCTTCCTGTCTACGTATTGGATAATATTCCTTCAGACAGCAGCTCGAGTTCGAGCGTATCGACCGTTTATTCTAATGGGACACTTGACTACTTGCCCATTTAGCTTCTGGATGGCAGCCAGAATCTGCGTTTTCCAATAGACCGTTGATTCCTTTTGCTTGATATGCACGAAAGTGGTGAATTGTTGAGAGATGCTGTTCTACATAACCTTGCTACTGATTCATCTGTAATGTTAGTAAAGTTGTTGTGCTGTGTAGATTTATTTTGGACTCGTGTTTCCCTAATTGTATGTTGTAGCTTACAGAGGTGGATTCTTCACATCGCTGGATTTCAAGGGTGCTGATTTTGAGAGATTGTATTCACAGGTGCCGGTGTTGACAGAGTGTATTCAAAGGTGCTGAATTTGACACATCTGAAAGGTGCTAAGTAGAGCAAGGCAATAGCATACCCACATCCACGTCCTGTGCCTGCTATCGTCTGGATACCATATTACTGGGTTCTGATCAATCCAATCTCGGCCATTGGCTACGCATTAAGCTTCTATGCCTGGACTCGTTTCTTCTTCTATTCATCTGCATACTATCTCCATGCCCTGCATGGTTCCCAACGGCTACCGTTTTCGGCGAGCTGCGCACTTGCAGCACAGCAACCCCACGAATTACAGATTGGCAAAGAACGCACCGGGCCTGGGGTTTTTACAGGTTAATTTGTCTCTCACCAACAAATATTTTGTTGGGTATTCGCAGCTTTTCTTTTTTGCTGCCACAATCGGACCAAATCTGATAACCAGATTTCTTCGGGTTTCCACAAACGTAGATATAATTTATCGTGATAATAGGCTTGATCATATCGATAATTGAATAACAGCACAACTTGTTAGCACCCAATCACCCTTTTGCAATACTCAATTGCAAATATAGTCAGCTCGTAGAATCGTCAGAGATCTAGTCTGCCAGATCTTCATTATCGGGTGACGTTAACCCAAATCACACTGCAATTCTAAATCTTAGCTCACTTCCTCAACAGTAAATCGTACTATCATTCCTCGGTCAAATGCTGCCAACAAATTGGAAAACGAAAAAAGTAATTTTTTAGCGCTGTGTAAAATCATATATAAAGATTTTCACTCCCATCAATTTTTTTTTCTTTCCTTTGTAATTCATCGTTTATCAATTTTAGCCATGTCCGACACTGGAGATCTAGAACTGGTGGATATCACCAAGCTTAATGCCTTAGCAGCTGGTACCAACAGGAGAAATCCTAGAATTGTTGCCGCTGGTTTGGGTGGTAAATTAATGGGTACTAAATCGCTCGTTGATGTTACCGCTGAGCAAATTAGTGAAGACTCCATTAATTCCATGCAAAAGAAGAAGCCACTCACTTTGGCTGAAAAGGACGAATTGGAAAGAGTGAAATACACAAAGACCAAGCACGTTTCTGAGCAACCTTGGACTCTTTCTAACTGGTACAAGCGTGTGAATTTCCTTAACTTGATTTTGGTGGTTTTAGTCCCAGCTTTTGGTTTCTATTCCGCTTTCAAGTACCCACCTCAGTTGAAGACCGCCATTTTGGGTATCACCCTTTACGTCTTCAGTGGTATCTCGATTACTGCCGGTTACCATCGTCTTTTCTCTCACAGATCTTATGACGCTGCTCTCCCTGTCCGTCTTTTCTTTGCCTTCTTCGGTGCTGGTGCAATTGAAGGTTCTATCAAATGGTGGTCTCATTCTCACCGTGTTCACCATCGTTACACTGATACTCCAAGAGACCCTTACGATGCCAGACAAGGTTTCTGGTACTCTCACATGGGTTGGATGTTGACCATTGCCAACCCTAAGAATCGTGCCAGAGCTGACATTTCTGACTTAACTTCCGACTGGATTGTCAGTTTCCAACACCGTCATTACCTTACTATCATGGTATTCATGGCCGTCATTTTGCCAACTTTGATTGCTGGTTTAGGATGGGGTGACTACTGGGGCGGTTTCATTTACGGAGGTATTTTGAAGACTTTTGTTATTCAACAAGCTACCTTCTGTGTCAACTCTTTGGCTCATTGGATTGGTGTTCAACCATTCGATGACCGTAGAACCCCAAGAGATCATGCTGTTACTGCACTTGTCACTTTTGGAGAAGGTTACCACAATTTCCACCATGAGTTCCCATCTGATTACAGAAACGCCCTTAAGTGGTACCAATACGATCCAACCAAAATCACTATCTGGACTTTATCCAAACTTGGATTGGCTTGGAACTTAAAGACATTCTCTCAAAATGCCATTGAACAAGGTTTGGTTCAACAACAGCAAAAGAAGATTGACCGTATGAGATCCAAATTGAACTGGGGTCTTCCTGTTGCTGAATTACCTGTCATGAACCGTGAGGAATTCAATGAACGTGCTAAGAAAGAAGGACTTATTCTTATCGCAGGTATTGTGCATAATGTTAAAGCATTCATCAAAGAACATCCAGGTGGACAAGCATTGATCAGAGCTTCCTTAGGAAGAGATGCCACTAAAGCGTTCAATGGTGCCGTTTACGCCCATTCCAATGCTGGCCATAATTTATTAGCTACCATGAGAGTAGCAATTCTCCAAGACGCTGATGTCAACTCCAATACTTTTGACTTACAGCAAGAGTACATCGACAAGAAGATTGTGTGAGGTTATGTTTACGTGTATAGTTATATGAACTGGATTTAATACTTGAAGTAGAATGTGTCATTGGATTAAGATCTGATCTAGATGTCTGTAGATCAACATAAGCCTACAGATTATCTGTAACAGTTACTCGATGACATATCTTCTCATAGAGCTCTAGGTATCTGCTCACTAGGTCTTCTGGGTATCCTTCCAGTCGCCTAACTAATCGTCTCATTAACATCTCATTAACATCTCATTATCAACTCATTGATACCTCGTATTGTTCACAACTCCTCATAATCCACTCGTCTAATTCACGCGGCTGCATCCGTTGAATAATGGAGAAGTCATCAAATCAATCCTGTCAAATCACCTTACAATGACAGAAATTGCCTTGAAATGAAAAAGTCATCCCACGGAGATTTCCGGAGCTGAGAATACCATACTAAATACAGGCCCGTGCACCACAATGTTGCGTGACTTGAGAAATGTCAGGAGACAAAATCGAACCACTTTGGGTGCAAATTTCTCTAGCAAGTGGTTCGACTTTTAAGTGGAGAGATGTATTTAAACAGAGGTGAAAGAAGGTAATATGGATATCTCACTACTATCAACAAAACAAAACAGTTTAACAAACACACTATACTAAATATTCAATAATGTCTGCTCTTCAACAAATTCCAAGAACTACCTTCAGAAGCTTATACGCTAGAAGAGTTCCATCACTTGCTGCTTGGGGTCTCATTTTGGGAGGCTTCTTGGGCTGGCCACATGTTGCTCTTGCCATGTCTAACAAGAGCCACAATGTTCCAAAGATCAACCAATCTTACCTTTAGTTCAACTTTGGTTTAACTTTGGTTTGGAACCCATTAGGCGTCATACGATTAACGAGTCATTTTAAGTCATAATATAATACATGCTAATTTATATCTTTACTGTAGTTTCAGACGTGTAACATTTATTGACACATGGACTTTTGTATGGTCTATTTCGGATTACTTCGTGTTTTATTTATGCTCGAACATGGTAGATGTGGGATGAATGATTATCTATTTGAATGGTATTATCTGACATCACTGGTCATCGCCATTTGAGCTGAAATTGGTCTTCTTTCATACCATTTGTTGCACATTGTGAATATGGATTTCTTGGGACATTTAGTCAATCCAACTTCCGGAGTGCCTACTTTTCAATCAACAGCATATGATTTCGTATAGTGGCCAAAATACTCTGAGTTTTTGATTGAAGGAAACTCAGATAACTTATTATCCAGTTTCAGATAACTTATTATCCTTTTGGCTCTTCCACAATTGTAATGACATTATGAGTTTGAGTATTGGGAGAAATGTTATTCCATCATTCGGCTATTGCACCTTCAATAACAGCTGCATTGGGTGATTACAATCTTTCAGCTCAACCTCTTTGCCGTGATTGATATTGAAAGCTTCTGTGGGTTTTTTCAGCTCGTGAGCTGGCAAAATTTGACAGGAAACGTTTTCGGAGGACATCGCCTGAACCCTGAATTTGAATACATTCAAAAGGAATCCAACGGTCACGTTGCTACCAATTTTTGTTGGTCTGTTTCATTGGGTATATTGACTTTTCAATCAAGGTTATTTTTAGCTCCATATAACGTTAAATCTACATATTTCCGTTATTTTTACAGCAAGTATGATTCCACGGCATTTGAAATGTGCTGGTTTTGAGTTTAAGTTTTGGCCGAGTTGATTCCACGGCAATTGGTTTGCGTTAATTTGTTTTTAAGCCATGATCCTCTATTCATTGGCTATTCTACATTTAGGCCGACCTAGTTTTGTTCTTATCACCGGGTATTGAATTGCTCTCCGACCGTACTCCTCTATGGTGATATCTTTCTGTCAATTACCGTTTCCTATCGTAACATTTTTCTGTCAATTACCGTTCTCTATCTTGGTGCCTTTCTGTCAATTTCTCTATCGTAGTTCACGTTTCTATCAGTCCTTCTTCGACCATACTTCTGTCGTAACGTATTCCTATTAATTCTTCTCCGACCATTCATCTTTATCTTTACAAACACGTGAAACTACGCCAGTCGAAATTTGTATTTATTCCATATCTAGTGGGTCTTCAAAGAGAGTCTATCTACAACTCAATGGAGATTTCCTTGCCCTTGACGGAAACCACAGCATTGCCGAAGGAATCACTGTTGGCATCCTTGACATCTTCAGCCTTGACACCGAGCAATCTTACAGCAAAGCCGTTGGCAGTTCCATCGACCTTGACTTTCAAGACATTGTCAGATTTTTCAACCGTGACTTCCGCAACGTACTTGCCTGGCTTCTTGTAGTCTGGGATCTTGGTGCTGGCCTTGGAGACGTTGTAGACGTTGACCAAGAAGTCCTTGTTGAACTGATAGTCGGGGACCGGGTTTGCAGAGTCCAAAGACGAGGTTACCAAGACGGAGTTTTCTCTCATCAACAAGGGCAATGATTTGAAGTCGTGGTTTTCGTCTTTCCAGACACCTCCCACTCTTTCCTTGCCGTCCAACCAGCCGTACCACTTGCCCTCTGGCAAGTAGTAGGAGACGTCGCCCTCTGCGTTGAATACTGGAGCCACCAACAAGGATTCTCCCAACATGAACTGGGTGTCGGCGTTGTAGGCGTTTGTATCTTGTGGGAACTCCAACAACATTGGTCTGAGAACAGGTGTGGCTTCCTGGTTGGCAATGATGGCCTGGTGGAAGATGTACGGCATCAAGTGGTTCTTCAACTTGGAGAACTTGGACAAAACGACCGAAGACTCGTCGTCAAACAACCAAGGGACTCTGTAAGAGCCAGATCCATGGAGTCTGGAGTGAGAACTCAAAAGTCCAAAAGCACACCAACGTTTGTAGATGGCTGGGTCCGGAACAGCACCTTCGAAACCTGAGATGTCGTGAGACCAGAATCCAAAGCCACTCAAGGCCAAACTGAGCCCACCACGCAAGGATTCGGCCATTGCTTCGAACGTAGACTCGCAATCTCCGCCCCAATGGACCGGGTACTGTTGTCCACCGACTGTAGCAGAACGGGCGAAAAGACATGGTTCAGAGTCCTTCAATTTGTCGCCCAAAACCTCCCAAACTGCCTTGTTGTACAACAAGGTGTAGTAGTTGTGCATGGCCGTTGGATCTTGGCCCGAGTGGTACTGAACACCTTTGATGGGGATTCTTTCACCAAAATCGGTCTTGAAAGTGTCCACACCGGCTGCAACCAACTTGGCCAAGCAGTCCTGGTACCACTTGGTGGCCTTGGGGTTGGTGAAATCCACGATGGCCATTCCCGCCTGCCAGAGATCGGTCTGGTACGTGGAACCATCGCTGTTCTTGATGAAGTAGCCGTTCTGGTCCCCTTCTGCAAACAACTTGGACTCCTGGCCAATGTACGAGTTGATCCACACACAGATCTTGACGTTGAACTTGCTCTTCAACTCAGACAACATGCTGGCGGCGTCGTCGGAGAAGTACTGAGGGTCGAACTCGAAATTGCACCATTCCAAACCTTTCATCCAGAAACAGTCGAAATGGAATGCTCTCAACGGGATGTCTCTGTCCTTCATTCCCTGCAAGAAGGACGAGACAGTCTTGGAGTCGTAGTCGGTGGTGAAAGAGGTGGTGAGCCAGAGACCGAAACTCCACACTGGAGGCAACGCTGGGAACCCGGTCATTTGGGCGTAGCGGCGCAAAATGTCCTTGGGGGTTGGTCCGTGAATGATGTACCAACGAACACCTTCTCCAGGAATGGTGATGTTGACTCTGGTGGTTCTCTCCGATTGCACCTCGAAGATCACGTCCGAAGACGAGTCAATGAACACACCGTAGCCGCGGTTGGACATGTAGAAAGGGATGTTCTTGTAGGTCCATTCAGACGAAGTTCCACCGTCTTCGTTCCAGATCTCGACTCTCTGGCCGTTTTTAGCAAATGGGCCAAACCGCTCACCCAAACCATAAATCTTCTCGCCAACAGACAAATGGAGCTGGAGAGTTATGTACTTGGCCGTGGAGCCATTCTTCTCGTAGCGGTTGTCTTCGACCCAGCCCAAGGAGCGGAAGCCGAGCTTGGTGAGCATTTTGCCGTTTGAGTCGTTGAAGTCAATGCCAAAATCCTTCTTGTCGACTTTGGCTGTCACCGAGCCAGAGGAGAGACACGAGAAGTCGTCTGAGTCCTGGATAGTGGTGGTTTTGGCGGCCTGAGCGTCTTTTGCAACATCAAATCTGGGTTCCTTGTTGTTGCGAAACTTGGACAAGTGGTGAAACGACTCGAGCCCAATCACGCCCTCGCGTGGCGCGTGGATGTTGGTGGTGATGGAAGGGTTGTTCAAAGTCGAACCACGGCCTCGCAATTTGACGGTGGTGCAAACGTTGTGGAGGGTATTGTCTCTGATTTCGTTTTTGTAGCTGTCGGTGGCCCATCTGATGGTGACACCTTGTTTCATTTCCCACATACCACGCGTGAAGCGGGTGTCGGAGTCAACGTGACGATCAACAGAGTAGTGTTCCATGGTGAAGAGGAATGGTGGAGAAAAATATCAATTATCGTCTTTGCCATTTACCCCGGATTCCTTATATATTGCCTTCGCCGGAAATCTCGCTGCAATCGCGATGCAGCGACCATTGCCCCGAACCACCCCCACTCGATGCCAGGAACCAACTGCGAATCGGGAACGTGCAGATCGTGCTGGTGCTCGTATTTGATATAATACAATAGCAAGGTCGGGACAAGCACCAGAACGAACAATAGCGACGGCGGCGTGGGGTGCATTTCTGCGAAAAAATATTGGATATGGCCCCTCCGGAATATTCATTTCCTGATTCAGACGTGGAGTATCCTGAGAAGACATCTAGAGAATGTGCAGAGTCGACAGAGACAACACAGATGATGGAAACGATACAGAACATAGAATACAAGATAAAGGATGGAGATACAAGACCCAGACTATAAGACAAGATCCATAGAATATAGGACGAGAGACAAATGGAAAGAGATACAGAGAACATTACACCGGCCCCCGCCATCGGGCATTCTAACGTGTTAATTGGTTAACCGTTGAATTTAGCTGCAAGATCAATACGGGATGTCATGCACTTTGTGGCCCCCGTAACGGGACAAGGAAGGGACAAGCGAGAAGAGTCAGAGATTAAAGAGCGATTGGGTTGATTGATACGCCTGGTGGAGAACTATAGTTATTAGTTGTGTGAGACTGATAAGAGCTACTTATTGACTTGAGAGCTGATTAGCTGGCTTAGTAGCAACGAGAGATATTCAGATTAAAATGTGATTAGTTACGTAATTTTAACCTCACGCAATCGACTTGCTGGAAAATGGCAGCGAGTAACTTGTTGACCCCCTGTAGATTCAAAAACTCAGAATAAGGGTTGGATTAAGGAGAAAAGCTGGGAATTTCGAAGTCTATTTGGCATCTGTTGCATTTGACCTCTGCGGTCTTTCCAGACAGAAAGAAATGAACAGCACCAACATTGAGCCAATTTTCAGCCAGCAGGGAACTCACGGTATCCATACAAAGTAGCCGTTTCCAACCATGGGGTTTATCGAACTACGATGAGGCTTGCGTTTATGGCATTCAAATTCCAGTTTTGCACAGCCCTGTGGCATTGCCAACTTCATTTTCACAGCAAAGATTTGGGGATGGTCGCCGACCAGCGAGGTCCTCTACATTCCGGGACATTCTTGCCCTAATTCTGCTACATGTATGCTTCCCAGAAACCTGAATCCAAGCCGGTCTTGGTGTTTCGGTGCCGATTCGTCTTCCATCTTCCCGAACCCACAACAGGACTTACGAAGTCAGCAAATCGTTTGATTTTCAAATGCCATCACGCAGCCGTTTACGAGGCCCGTCTCGGATGTTTACGAGGCCCGCTACTTTGGCATATTCCTGTTCCCAGCCGTAAGCTCTGTGGTTGCACCTGGGCTGCTTGTTTCTCTCATGTATCTCTGTGTATCTCTATCATATACCTCTGCATGTCTCTGTATACATGTCTCTACATTGTAGCTCTTCACTAGCCATCCATTCTGCCATTCCTGGCCACTGTCGTACCACCCACTTAGCCTCTGCTGCTGCCTTGGCTTCTCTCTATAGGTTCGCTCGAATTATCGCTACAATTTAGCAGCCATAATTCCCTGCCTAATCAGGACATTTTCTGGCAGATCGCTATTTGCGCGACAATTGTAGCGCCCCGCCGCTTCCCCAGATCTACGGTTTCGAGCATAGTGAAATATCGCCTGCGTCTCACATATGTACTTGCAGGAATGCTATCAGGATTGCAGCCACCACGTCCTCCTCTCGGTAGGCCAACCACCACAGCGTATACAACCCTGGGTGTCCCCAACACTCTGCCACATTAAAATTCATACCCTTGCTGTCCTGGCTCCCCTGGCTCTCTTGGCTATTGCGACGTGTCTGGGTGTTACCCCATACTCCGCAAAAGCTCTATATTGTTCGACATTATTTTTTTCCTGTTCCCACCTATAATTGAGTCGTAATCCTGCCTTTCTACCCCAATCCCGATATTTTTTATGCACCACGCACAACTCTCAACTTTACTTGTAGATGTGTTTGGTGGGGTTGGCATATAAATAGCAGATGTTTAGCCATGGTTTCATCATTGAAATCAGCAATGAGTGAAGTGGAAAAGAAAATCGATACTCAACACGTTGAACTCGCTGAGGCAGACTCAGCCCAAACTCTGATTAAATCGCCTGCCCAAACTAATGCTCTTCTTCAAAACGCCCAAGATGCCACTGAAGATGAACATGAGTTATCGGTTGGTAAAGCTTTGATGCTCTACAAAAAAGCAGTGTTCTGGGCCGTGGTCATGAGTGCCACCATCATCATGGAAGGTTACGACAACATCTTGATGACATCTTTCTTTGCTTACCCTTCTTTCCAGAAGAAATACGGTGAAATTCAATCTGATGGCTCTTACCAGTTGGCTGGTAGATGGCAAGTTGCTCTTGGTACTGCCCCTGCTGTTGGTTCCATCTTTGGTGTTTTCGCCAACGGTTACATCATTGAACGTTGGGGCCACAGAAAAGTCATCTTGGTCAACTTGATCATCATGGCTGGTTTCATCTTCATTCCTTTCTTTGCTAAAAACGTTGAAACTTTGCTTGCTGGTCAAATCTTGTGTGGTATAACTTGGGGTGTGTTCGCTACTCTTGGTCCCACATACTCTTCTGAAGTCATGCCCACTGTTCTCAGAGGCTACTTGACCGCTTACGTCAACATGTGCTGGGCCATTGGTCAATTTATTGCTGCCGGTGTCTTGCAAGGTTTGGTTTCCAACACCACTCAATGGTCTTACCGTATTCCTTTCGCCGTGCAATGGGTCTGGGTCCCAATCTTGTTCTCTCTTACTTGGTTTGCTCCTGACTCTCCCTATTGGCTTGTCCGTAAAGGCAGAATCGAAGATGCTGAAAAGGCAGTCAAGAGATTGTCCCATAAAGATACCCACGAGTCTGCCCACCAAAGAGTCGCCTTGATGATCCACACTAACAAGTTGGAAGAAGAACAAGAAGAGTTGACAAGCGACAGATTGAAGGGCTGGAGATCTTACGTTCAATGTTTCAAAGGTACTTCCCTCAGAAGAACAGAAATCGGTTGTATTGCACTTGCTGGCCAAGTTCTCTCTGGTTCCACTTTCGCCTATTCTCCTTCTTATTTCTTCTCCCAAGCTGGTCTTAACTCTGCCGACACTTACAAGTTGAATCTTGGTACCACTGGTATTGCTTTCACCGGAACTCTTTGCTCTTGGTTCCTTCTTAGAAGATTTGGCAGAAGAACCATTTACGTCAGCGGTTACGCCGTGTTGGTGGTGCTTTTGTTCCTCATTGGTGTCTTGGCTGTCCCTGCTGAGCACTCAGATAAAGTGAAATGGGCTCAAGCTGCAATTACCATGATCTGGGTTGCTACTTACGCCTTGACTATTGGACCTTTGGCCTTCACTATTGCCAGTGAAATGTCTGCTACTAGATTACGTGCCCAATCCGTTGCTATGGCCAGAAACGCCTATAACTTGGTTTCCATGACTTCCAACATCGTCGAACCTTATCTTATCAATCCAGGAAATGCCAACTTGAAGGGTAAAACCGCTTTTGTATGGTTTGCTACCGCTCTTCCAACCTTGATTTGGGCTTTCTTCAGATTGCCTGAATCTAAGGGCAGAACTTACGAAGAATTGGACATTATGTTCGAAAGAAATATTCCTGCTAGAAAGTTCGCTTCCTATGATATTGACTCCAACTCAGATGACTCTTCCATCACTGCCAATCGTGAAAAGTGACCAAAATTCAATTCTTGTACTTACGTAGTTATGTTTAATTAATTTATTAACGCCGAATCAGTATCATGTAGATCCTCCAGCATAGGCCATTGTAAACAATGGCGGAAACTTTGAGTTTGACATATTTTCCACGACACTGCCAACGTCTGAATTCTGGCTGTTGTGTGATCCCGAGACTCGTTCCTCGATTGAATCCTCTCTTACTTTGGTGACGAATACTTTAGCGAATTTGAACATAATTATTGTTTTCCCTCACCTTTAAAGACTCTCTTCCTGAGCGACCGATGTCCGGTAAACATACAGTGATAGTTTGAAAAACATTGTCTCGATAGTCAAAAGTTAGGAAGTCGGCTTCCCGATTTTGCAACTTACTAATCGAATGCGGTGCATGTTACGGATAGCTCCGGTACTTGCATGGTTTATGTATAGGTGTGTGGGTGTTTAGTCGAATTAACTCCGGTAACATTATCTTACCCGCATACAAACTGCGACAATCTCGTCACTTGCGCAGTTCATCGCTGCAAAATCCGCAACTTGCGTCGTCTGACAAATTGCAAAATCCACCGTATATAAGTACACTGAAAACACCAGCTTCTGTGGGAATCAACACCATCCAAAAATCCGAAATGACCATCGCTGAATCAAAACTTTTCCAGCCACTTCAAGTGGGCGACAAAACCATCCAAAACCGTATTGCCCTTTTACCTCTCACTCGTTTTAGGAACACCGAAGACTGGGTTCCAACTGATTTGCAGCTCGAATATTACGACCAGAGATCCAAGCTGCCAGGAACCTTGATTACTACAGAGGCAACTGCAATTCTGCCTTCTGCTGGGTTGTACTACCGAGTTCCTGGTATTTGGAACCAACGCCAAGTCAAAGCATGGAGACAAATCTTCGACAAAATCCACAGTAATGGGAGCTTGGTGACTTCCCAATTATGGGCTATGGGCCGTATAGCTGATCCGGTTTTGATGAAGAAAACTGGACATGCATACACTGCACCATCTCCAATTTACGCCGACCCTGCAGTTGAAAAACAAGCCATTGAGGCTGGCAATCCACTTCGTGAAATGACAACAGACGAGATCAAAGAAACTGTTGAAAGCTTTGCAAAAGCAGCTCTTAACGCAATGGAAGCTGGTGCCGATTTTGTTGAAGTTCACGGTGCCAATGGTAACTTGATTGACCAATTTCTTTGCCCATGCTCCAACACTAGAACTGATGAGTACGGTGGATCTATTGAAAACAGGGCACGTTTCTGTTTGGAAGTCATTGACAGATTGATCGAGACAGTTGGAGCCAACAAAGTTGCTCTCAGATTATCACCATTCTCTGACTTCCAAGGTATGGCAGGTGTAAACGATTCCGAGCATCCAATCGTAACTTGTGGGTATGTCTTGAACCAGTTGCAGAAGCGAGCCGATAATGGTGAAACTTTAGCTTATATCAACCTCATTGATGCCAGATTTTCACCAGGCGACTCTGTCCGTAGTGATCTTACCTTTGCTAAGCAGATTTGGAAAGGTGTCATCCTCTACGGTGGAAACTACACTTACGACCAAGGAAAGCAATGGGAAGATGTTTTGAAAACAGTCGAGGACGATCGCTCGATTGTTGGATTTGGACGGTTGTTCCTTTCCAATCCCGACTTACCGAATAGAATCAAAAATGGAGGTGAAATCAACGATTACGATAGAGACACTTTCTACACAAACACGTCCAAGGGGTATATTGATTATCCAGTATCCGGTGCCGAGAAGTTGGATATAGAAGATAGGCTAGGTGAGCCATTAGCATAGAATAGAATAGAGTATTGTGTATAAAAGAATAGAAGTTACATGTACAGAGGACGTGTAGAGGAATAGAGCAGTTGCGTGATGTTATTAGTATGATGAAGAAGGAATTCGAGTGTGTTAATGTGTTGATATCGTAGTTTGTAGAGTCCGTACTCTGAAACGATTTTACTGTGGAATTAGCTTAGACCATATCAGATATCCATACTCCAATGTTGCGGTGTGTATGCTCTGTATACTGGAATCATTTCTAGTGCCATCAATACAACCACCAATACAACACTAGTATTTCAGTGAGTGAATTTTTCGTTTTTTGTTAATTTAAGAAATGTTGCAAGTTCCTGGCTAATAGTTTTTGGAAATTTGTTGAAATTTACTGCAAAATGAATAAAATCCAAAAAACATGAAAATTATCCCGACGACCAATGAGGTTCAAAACCAACAGAGTGCAAATGCAGCCGTCTACAGCTGACTGAGACCAGATACCACGAATTCAACTACAAGCAGTTACAACCACCAAACAGAATTGAATAAAACAGACAACTTCTCATAATCGCATCACCAACCACCTGTGCATTTGAATCGCTCCCCAAAATGCAAAGCCCGATCCTTCAATGCCCGACTCGACCCTCAAAACGGAAGGCACCGGAGTTTGAAGATTTCTGTCTCGGGCCTATTGTAGCATCCAAAGAGGAGATTAAGTTACCAGAACATAACTCCAGGGCATGGATCTGGGGAACATCGGTGTGTGAATCGCCGAGTTTCCCTCGTTCTTGTCCCTTCTGCAATCCCCACTTGTCGGGGATAGTGACGACACCGTGGAAGCACATACGACCCTTTGGGGTGACGTATACCAGTATTTTCACCAGTTAACTCCTGGTACCGTAACTCCGTAATTGGGCCAACACAGTACCCCACCTCTAATCGCCTTGTCGAAAAAACTGAGGATTTTGCGACAAACCAGTGTCGCAAATGACGGGAAAATGTCGTGCGCGGACCCAAGGTATCCGTGAAATTAAATTATGCCAGGAAGAAGCAGAATTAGGCAAAAATGTCGAAACTGTTCACGCCTATAAGCGATGTCATCAATATAGCCGGAACAAGGCACAAGCAGCAGTCGTTCAATGAGATATACGGGGAACCGGAGAACTTTCTCGAGATAGAAGTACGTGGAAATGAGACCGGGGCAGCTGGCTCAACGAATTACTAACTATTAGGTCAAAAATCCCCAGACCCATATGGGGCGAGAAGTCTACACCGATTACGAGATCGTGTGTCGCGTATGTATTCCCAACATGACTTTGCAGACACGAGCGGCAGTACTAACGACCAGACTAATATCCCAGCATTTCACAAGCGAAACAGTCGAGTTCGAAGAAGATACTCGGATTTTGTTGCATTCAAAAAGATCTTGGAGCAAGAGACCACACGAGTGATTATCCCGCCACTTCCAGGGAAAATCTTGCTCCAGCTGAACAAGTTCAATGACCTCAACATCGAGAAGAGACGGCAGGGGCTCGAGAAGTTCCTAGTTGTGGTGAGCGGCCACCCCTTGCTCCAGACGGGCTCCAAGACGCTCATTGAGTTTATTCAGAACGAGCACTGGGAGCCACGGCAGTTGTACTACTAGATTTTGGAAGAATACCAGGGTTTGAGAGCGAGGAGAGGAGCGAAGGCGGTGTGACGGATAGAGAGTGGTGAAAAAGAGGTGGAAGTGAAAAGTGAGGAATGAAGCGACAAAGAAGCGAGGAGAAGCGAGAGAAGCGAACAAGTAGCGATGAGTGAGTGATAAATACGCAATGATACGATAATTAAGGACTGAGTAGCGATAGGCCCGATGAGTCAGCGGCAATGTAGCGATCAACGTCGATGGCATCGATAAATCAGTTATAGCAATCAATGTCGATGGACAGAGACATTCTGCCGTGATGGCTGAAAAATCAAGCACGAAAAATGGGGCAATCAAGTGGATGCCTTTGCGATGAGGCGCTGACCAAGATCACCAGAGGAGTGTACGTTGGGGAGCCAAGACCAGACAAATGTAACAGCATCCAGTGATGATCCTCAAACTGCTCAACTGATGGACCCAGCGATACATTTAGAGTTTCTAGTGCGATGCACAGCAGCATAAGGTTTCTCGTGTGCGTCATGTTGCAAGTGAAGTGTGAACCCAACAACATTTCACATCACTTCACTTCTCGTATCCAGCCCCATAACCCGCCTCGGGCCCACAAAGTCCGACGCACCATTTGTTAACAGAAGCTAACCCCATGTGGATAAATGCGAAATGTGGAGGCGTGCAAATGTCCGAAGCCGCTCCGACTGGACATGGGCCCGGCGTTAATTTGCTTCCCCACCGTCAGATGAATCGGGATTTAGCTCGGGATTTAGCCTGCCAGCCAATGGGTGTACTGGAGGGAGAAATGAAAAATTTCAGCTGAGCTGCGAAGGTTTAGCCAAGGTTAAACGAGTAGCAATTCCCTCAACCTTGAAGTAATACCTCACCGTATTTCAGGCCCGTAGTGGACGAGAATTACGAACATCCGATCAAGTCCGCGTACAATAAAGTCATCAGCTGATGAAAAAACCGCATTTTTCAAAATCGCCTTTGAGCCCGCGCGTTTAAAATAGAGTTACGGGGTTTAACACCTGATTAACTGCAAGCAAACGATGTGGGAGTTCGATGGTGAGGGGTGAGAGTGCAAATTGAAAAGTATAAATACATGGATAATTTCCACTTGATTCAATTGATTTCTATTCCTCATCAGTTCAGATCTTGATTCCAATCATCAATCTATTCTAAAGTCCCAAATCTACTCTAAAATGTCTATCCCTCAAACTCAAAAGGCTGTTATCTTCGAAACCAACGGTGGTCCATTGCAATACAAGGACATCCCAGTTCCAAAGCCAAAGCCAACCGAAATCTTGATCAACGTTAAGTACTCCGGTGTCTGTCACACTGACTTGCACGCCTGGAAAGGTGACTGGCCATTGGACACCAAGTTGCCTTTGGTCGGTGGTCACGAAGGTGCTGGTGAAGTCGTTGCCATTGGTGAAAACGTCACTGGTTGGAAAGTTGGTGATCTCGCCGGTATCAAGTGGTTGAACGGTTCTTGTCTTTCTTGTGAGTTCTGTCAAAAATCTAACGAACCAAACTGTCCTGCCGCTGACTTGTCTGGTTACACCCACGATGGTTCTTTCCAACAATACGCTACTGCCGATGCTGTCCAAGCCGCTAGAATTCCAAAGGGTACCGACTTGGCTGAAGTCGCCCCAATCTTGTGTGCTGGTATCACCGTCTACAAGGCTTTGAAGACCGCCAACTTGGCCGCCGGTCAATGGGTCGCCATCTCTGGTGCCGCCGGTGGTTTGGGTTCCTTGGCTGTCCAATACGCCAAAGCCATGGGTTACAGAGTCGTTGGTATCGATGGTGGTGCCGACAAGGGCGAATTCGTTAAAGGCTTAGGTGCCGAAGCTTTCGTTGACTTCACCGTCTCCAAGGACATTGCTAAGGACATTGTCGACATCACCAACGGTGGTCCACATGGTGTTATCAACGTCTCCGTCTCCGAAAAGGCCATCTCTCAATCTGTCGAATACGTCAGATCCTGTGGTACCGTTGTCTTGGTTGGTTTACCAGCCGGTGCCAAGGTTGAAGCTGCTGTTTTCAACGCCGTTGTCAAATCCGTCTCCATCAGAGGTTCTTACGTCGGTAACAGAGCTGACTCCGCTGAAGCCATTGAATTCTTCGCCAGAGGTTTGATCAAATGTCCTATCAAGGTTGTCGGTTTGTCCGAATTGCCAAAGGTCTTCGAATTGATGGAACAAGGTAAGATCTTGGGTAGATACGTTGTCGACACCAGCAAGTAAATTTATAACGATGAATGATGTTTATGCAATAAATTAAGGAGATTATTATATCTTGTAGCACCACACTGTCCATAGAATTATCACACTCGAGTACGTCAACAGATGATCGCTTTCAAACTGACTTCTACACTGTTGAGACCTTCGTTGAACGACTACAAAATTCAATTGTTGCAAAATTTCGCATTTGCTCATGTACCCCTTAAATGCAATCTAATTTGAGCCTCGTTATATTTTCTACAACAAATTAACCGTTAAATCAAATACTATTCGATAATCTAAACTAATATTTAAAATACTTAGAAAGCTCTGTTCAAAGGAGAGACAACTGGCTTACCCTTCCAGAAAGCAATGGTCTTGGCAGCCTTGTCAGCAACACCTTCGGTGGTGAAACCAAAGAGTTTGTACACATCTGGACCCTTACCGGAAGCACCGAATTGGTTGAGGCCGAATTGTTCGTGGGAGTATTTGGACCATCCGAAAGTGGACATAACTTCAACGGACAAGATTGGGACACCGTCTGGCAAGACGGACAATCTGTAGCTTTGGTCTTGCTTGTCGAAAGTCAAGAAGTCTGGGATGGAAACGACGGAAACCTTGGAACCTTCGGCTTCCAATTTCTTAGCAGCATCGACGGCAAGAGAAACTTCAGAACCGGAAGCAGCAATGATAAGGTCTGGCTTGTCTTGCTTGATCAAAGTGTAACCACCCTTGGAAGCGTTTTCAATGGTAGAACCTTCCAATTGAGGCAAGTTTTGTCTGGTCAAAGCAATAACGTGAGGAGTGGAAGTAGATTCAATAGCACTCTTGTAAGCAGCAGAGGTTTCATTACCATCAGCTGGTCTCCAAACAGAAAGGTTTGGAATAGCTCTCAAGTGAGCCAAAGTTTCAATAGGTTGATGGGTTGGACCATCTTCACCCAAACCGATGGAGTCGTGAGTTGCGACCCAGGTGACTGGGTGGTGAGAAAGAGCAGACAATCTGACGGCACCAGCAGCGTAAGAAACGAAGTTCAAGAAAGTACCACCGTAGTTCTTGTAGTTGGCACCGAAAGCGGCAATACCGTTCATGATGGCACCCATACCGTGTTCTCTAACACCGTATCTGATGTAACGACCAGAGTAGTCACCCAATTTGGTGTTAGGGTTTTGGAAGTCGACCATGTCAGTAGTTCTGGTCAAGTTAGAACCAGTCAAATCAGCAGAACCACCAATGATTTCAGGAACAACTGGAACGATCTTAGACAAGACAATTTCAGACAATTTTCTGGTAGCAACTGGCTTGTCAGATGGAGAGTAAACTGGCAAGGCATCGGCCCAGTTTTCTGGGAGTTGACCGGACAAACGACGCTTCAATTCAGCACCTTCAGTTGGGTACTTTTCAACGTATTTAGCAAGTAAAGAGTTCCATTCTTCTTCGATCTTTTGGTTTTCAGCAACGTGCTTGGCGTAGAGTTCAGTAACTTCGGCTGGGATGACAAAGTTCTTTTCTGGGTCGAAACCAAACTTGGTCTTCAATTGTTTGATATCGTCAGCCTTCAATGGAGCACCGTGGACACCGTGGGTACCTTCAGCCAAAGAACCGAAACCGATGGTGGTTGGCAATCTGATGATGGTTGGTTTGTCTGATTTCTTAGCTTCGTCAATGGCGTTGGCAATACCTTCCAAGTCGGTGTTACCGTCCTTGACTTCGAGGGTGTTCCAGCCGTAAGCTCTGTATCTGGCCAAGACATCTTCGGTGAAGGCGACGTTGGTGTCACCATCAATGGAGATATGGTTGTCATCCCAGAAGGCAATCAAGTTGTTCAATTGCAAGTGACCGGCCAAAGAAGAGGCTTCACTGGAGACACCTTCTTGCAAACAACCGTCACCGAGGAAGGTGTAGACGTAAGAGTCAGAGATTGGGAAGTCTGGCTTGTTGTAAGTAGCGGCAAACTGCTTTTGAGCCAAAGCAAGACCCACGGCGTTGGAGATACCTTGACCCAAAGGACCAGTGGTAACTTCGACACCTGGAACGTCCAAAGCTTCAGGGTGACCTGGAGTCTTGGAGCCAACTTGTCTGAATTGTTTCAAGTCTTCAACAGTCAATTGGTAACCATAAAGGACCAAAAGAGAGTATAAGAGAGCACAAGCGTGACCGTTGGACAAGACGAATCTATCTCTGTTGATCCAGCTGGTGTTCTTTGGGTTAAATTTCATCTTTTGCCACACAGCGTGGGCGGCTGGGGCCAAACCCAATGGGGCACCTGGGTGACCAGAGTTGGCAGCGGCGACAGCGTCCACTGATAACAATCTGATGGTACTAATAGCTAATTGGTCGATTTGAGCCATTTTGAAATGTTCAATTGATTTGTAATTAGTGTGAAAAGAAGAATAAAATTACAGCAAGCGAGACTTGATCCTTATTAATAGTCGCTCAAAATTTTGGCCCCGAAAATTCAACAATTCTCGGGGCTTCCAATTCCGAGGGTGTCTTGAACGAGTTTTTCACATCCTCACTAGCTTGTGGGCAACTGTTGCTGCGTTGCCATTGGGTGTGCGTGGACAGCGGTAGGGCATATGGGTTGCACCGGTACAAATACTGTGAATAAGAGCGAAGTTGCTTCGAAGGGGTTCAGGTTCTGATCGCGTTGAAATCTTTCCGAATTCTGACCCAAAAAGCTGAAAAATGCTGTTTTGGGCTATCGGAGTTGCATTCACCCGGCAAGGGAAAAATGAAAAAAAAACGGGAAAAACGTGCATTTCCGAGGGTGGCCCCGGTTCCGGTGCCGGCAATTTTATGTTGGTGAGTCACGTGCAATGTCCACCCACCTATCGGCCAATCTGTCAAATGTCTCACGTCTAATCGTTCAGTTCTAGACGCGGTGTGCTTAGTTATTGATTGGTTATTGATTGGTTATTAATTGGTTATTAATTGTGTAGCGCACTCAGGAATAGTGAAAAATGTGAAAAATTGATGGAGTGGTGTGATGAGTACGAGGTGATGAGTACGAGGTGATGAGTAGTTGTAGAAGTATAGGGTGGGTATGGGCGACTCATTGATGATGGAATGGTGGTTAGCAATTGAACACGGTTACAGCGGTGGACACCATGGCATGGATATGAGGGTAATGACATAGATCAAGGTTGCAAACTCTCAAAATTGAAACCCTCAATATTGCAACTCTCAATATTGCAACTCTCAATATTGCACTATCAAGATTGCAAACTATCGATACTGCAAGGTCCAAGATTAGCATGATCAGAAGTGAAACTTACATTCTACGAAGGGACATGAAACATGAATACGAATGATACATAATCAAACATGAATATAAAGGTGACATGAATACATAATTGGACATGATAGTGACTTTTGGTTACTTCTCTTTGGCAAGCAATCATTTGGTGACTCCTTTGGTAGGCGATGATCTGGTAACTTTTTTTGTAAACGATTGTCAGGTAACTTTTTCTGGACGTTTTCTTCCAGTCAATTATGACTTGGTTTTCTTTGGTCGACAGGATTAGTGGTTCTCTGGATCGGCAAATGGACTCATTGAAGGATCCATCTCCACATCGAGAATGAAGGAGCCATTACTTCCTTGAACGCTTTCTTTGTCGTCGTGATTCTGGGCCTGCGGAGGCTCTAACTCGCTTTCGATGAGTAGCTCGCGGTCTTGTACTGGCTGTTTGGTCCGGCGAAGACTGGTGGCTCGAGTAATTTCGCCAATATCCGAGTCCACATCACTGTCTTCGGTCTCTTCTTCCTCCTGTATCGTCATTTGGATGTCATTGGGGTGGTTGATGTTGTCGTGCGTGTCGTTATTCGTGTGATGGGTTTCATCTTTTGGTGTGTAGAAACTGCTGTCTTGTTGTGTGGTGTCATTGTCGTCATCGGTAAAGTCGTCTTCCTCATCTTCTTCTTCGATTCTATCCACATTGACCAATCTAGGTTGAGCCTTGATGGCTGTCATGGTTGGATTACTGTGGTATTGGTTTTGGTTTTGATCGGAGCTCTGGCTCTGGCTCTGGTATTGATATTGGTTTGGAATTTGCTCTCCATTGGGCCCGATTGTGTGATTATTTGCCCTCATCACATCACCTATAATAGATGCATTTTCGATGGTGTTCAAGTCCAGGAATATGGAGTCAGTTTCGTATGAATAGATGGACCGGGTGTTGTTCTTGGTAGGTCTCACGGTCACACCAGGAATATAAGCAATGGGAAGAATGTTGGATGCATTGGTGGTTGATATGGATGTAGCCACGGAATTACGATTCCCTGGGTCCAAGTACACTTGTTGCCCCGGAACAGCCCCCGGCACAAATTGTCCCTGGCGGCCTCCACGGCCGCGGGCACGACGGGGTGCTCCCCGGCGCGATGCACCGGGCCTGGTCTGGTACCGAACTTTGGGTCTAGTGAACGACTCGTAGCTCAGAAGACGTCTATTGGCCCTACCACGGCCGGCCGGAGCACGCCGGGCGACTGGTGGTTTTTCGGCCACGCCCGCTGCTGCGCCGGCCACGCCCGCTGCCGCTGGATCAATGTCTGTCTTGGTGCGAATGGGCGAGCCTGGGCCCAGGCCCAGACTGCCATCATATTCGTTGTTGAGAACAGTAGTACTACCATCTGGGAGTTTCTGGTCTTGGTGGTTACCGCTGGAAGTGTCATCCTGGTACTCGTCGTCATAGTCATCGTATTCGTATTCGTAATCTCCCATGGGCACGTCTTCTTCGTCTAGAGACAACGGATGCTTCTTACGATAGACGAAAAAGTAGTATAGAAGGCCTGCTACCAAGCCGAGCACAACGGCACCACCAACAGCACCACCCACTATTCCACCGATGGGGGTACTCTTGGAAGCACCATCTTTTTTGGCACAGTAATATTCGGCACACTGGTTACAGGTTCTCTGACGAAGTAAACACTGTTCATCCAGGGCACAAGTAGGACACGATCCGGGATCACCACACGAGACACAGCTCCCCGAGTCGGCAGCTCTGGCAAACACTCGCGAGGCTTCTTCGTAGGCGGTGGGTGTTATCATTGGAAAGACGTGTTATGGGAATGATCCAATGAGATAAGTTCTATGTGTGGAGGAGAACTAACACTCTAGATTGTAGAAGCTTCGGTGTGGAGGTTGGAGATGTGAGTTCAAAGGATGGCCTTAAGCTTAGCTTTATCAACAGGTTATTAACAAAGTGTGAACGAGTGGACTAGTCAATGAACAAGTTTATGGACTCAATCTTTTCCGGGCTGAGCTTTATAAACTTAAATCTTTTCTAGCTGAGCTGAGCTATGGAACAGCTGAGAACTTCAAAATGAATGGACGAGTAACTTAGCGAATGTCCAATGATTCAGGAAAATTAAATCAAATACCAACGATGTTCCCCTGGTAATTGCTGATGAGATAGAGCGAAAGGGGGAAATAAGGAGTAGTCGCTTAAATGAAGAAAAAAACAATCAGATTTAGTGAAAACTGAATCTAAGCAAACTGCCACCTTTAAGTAATAACAATTTAGGCCTTAATGGATTTTTCTCAACTTTATCGCTTAGTTTAAACCTTTCAACTTGACTAAACTTTCTTCAAATCGGCCATCTGAAAAATGCCTAAAGCCTAGAATCATTAATGAATCCTATTGTAATCTACGAAGGGCTATTATTTAGTCAATACACTATTTTGATTGACTACAATGTGGCCGTGTGCGCGCACAATACGCAGACAATTTTGCCGTAGTTAGATTTGAAACGCTACGATCCGCTAATTCTTTCTTGAAACCAGTCGAATGTTTCACATCTAATTCTGAAACGTTGGTGTTTGCATCCATTTATGATTTTCAACTTATGATATTTACTGTTCCATTTTACACTATTGGGTGCACAGTATTGCCATTACTCTTCTTTATAGCTGTGCTTTACTATACTACTACCCCTCATTGAACTACATTTGCTCCTTGTACTACTGTACTCGCCAGTAAACTGCTATTTCTCTTCACTGTAGAATTACTTTTCCTTGTGCTACAACAGCTAATCCTTGTGCTAGCTATTGCTTGTACTGATACAGCCATTCATTGTGCTACTATAGCTATTCATTTTGCTACTATAGCTGTTCATTGTGCTACTTTCAATACTATATTACCATTACTTTTTACTATTCTGCTCCCTCTACTCTTGACCCAAAGTCATAATCATGGTTTCTAGAACTCGTTAAGCTATACCGTTTAACTATACAACATCAGATCATAGATCAATTAGATCATCAGATCATACAACCATCGGGTCATAAAATCAGTAAACCAAGGAAGACTAAAAATACAAGGTGCAAATGGTACCACGAAACCACCTGTTACTTCTCTAACTTCTTCTACAAAGTCATTGCCTTCTCTGCTTGCTATATTTATTACTTGTTCCTCCCTTCTCATCTGCTATTCCCTCTACCTTCACTCGCTTATCTTTCCCAACCCTTCTCACTTCTCACACCCAATTTAAACATTCTTCTTCATTCATTCTTTTTCATTTATTCTGTCTTCATCTTCTCCCTTCTCTCTCCCTACACTTTCTAATATTACATCTTAAATTACAATCTGAACCTATTTCCAAACGACTAAAATGTCTCTCTGGTTTCCGAAACAAACACGAAATTTTCCTTCCTTCTGGTCAACCAGGTCTTCTCGTAGTCGAAGTACTTATAGTTTTCTTCCTTGACTTCCTCTGTTTCAGAATCTTCTTGTTCCACCGGAGATGCTTTCTTTTTGTCCTTTGCAAACCATTGATTGGTTTCCTTGTTAAATATCCATCCTCTTTTGCTCAACTCTTTGGCTGCATTCCACTTAGCGAGGTTGTAAATGCCTTCACTGTAGTAGAAACAGAAGAACAAAGTGTCGTTATCGAACTTTCTCATGATGTGACTTGAATTCAACTCGTACATAGGCTCTTGTGGGTAATCGACTGATGATGGATGCACATTGCTAGGATTGTACTGTCGAGGCTTCTCGGCATCGAATGAGTCAGGACAATTAAGTAATGAATTCTCTAAAAGCTGACTGATATTTTGGAATGGTAATGGGTTGTGCAAACGAGACTGTGGAATCGTCGACAATCTAGGAATGGTATCCCAGAATGTCTTCTCGGAGGGGATTATTGGGGAAGGAGATGCCTTAGATGTGGTCTCAGATTCTCCATTCACCGGCGATAATGACTGTGATTTCAATCTGCTTTGTACTGAAGGTGGGGATGCAGTAGTTGATTTGGATTGATTTAACCCTGGTGGTGGAACTTTTGTCTTTTCTGGTTTATCATTGGAAACTGCCGATTTTGCAACATTAGAATACGAATTGGCACTAGTAATTGGTGGAGGATTGCTGGCTGGAATTGCCTTCACTTTCTTAGGTGCCGCAGTTATTGGTGCCAGAGTTGGTGCAGGCACAGGAGCAGGTGTCAGAGCAGGAATCAGAACAGGTTTCTTTGATTCAGGCTTGATGTCGGATTTTGAGTCCACTTTCTCCAATTTAGCTTCTCTCTCTCTGGCTTCTTTCTCGGCAGCAAATGCTTCATGGTCAAGTTCACCAGTGAGAACGCCGGGAATTTCCACATTTTCGTCTTCTTCAATTTCCAACTGATCATAGAAGTCGTCATATTCCACGTAATCTTCATCCTGGTTTGTTTCAACGTAATAGTCCAAATCATCTTTGATGTCATCCACCCGGTCAGGGTCCAATTTCTCCGATTCCAAATTTTCCAAAATTTTCTCTAATCTCTCTAAATGCTTGTTGTTCCTGTCCATTTTATACTTCAAGTCATCTATAGCTGCTTGGGCCTGACTAGATTTTGATCTTCTCAGGGAACCGGTCAATGAATCGATTTCTTGCTCTAGAGTCTCATTTTGCTGACTGATCAGTTCAACTACTTCATTTAGATAGGTACAAGCGTCAATGATCTTGTTGGCATCAAAGCGACTGTATGTTGATTGCTGACTTTGCAATTCCAATCCTTCGTTAGAGAACTGTTTAATTTTTGATAGTTTTTCTAAATCTTTGAACTGATCCATGGCATGCTCAATTTTATGACGATTTTCTTGCAAGATGTTCTTGTCCAACTTGATGCTACTGTCACCCAACCATTGTTTCAATTGGTCTCTTGATCTCTGCAATTTCTTGATTTCTTTCTTCAAATCACTTTCTAGTTTCTCCTTTTGACTTGCAATCTCACTAGTCATTAATTTATCGTAAATGTCATCGAAAACTGACAAGCCTTCGGCGATTTTCTTGTTGGTTTTGTCAAACTCCTGTTGTAGTTTTCTGGCACTCATCTTGGTGGTTTCATACAACAAAGTTGGGAGTTTTCAAGGTATTTGCTTACTTTCGAAATATGGTTAAATTCGGTATTTCTGAATGTTCAGCGAGCAAGTCTGGTCACAGATATACGCTGCGTGCGCATGTTTACTCGGGCGCGTTGGCTGTAAATTTTCTACATGGTCTAGTATCAAAGGGCGGTTATATTGATTGTTAGTACAATTGATCATGCAATCGACCACAAGTCACTTAAATGAAATGTCTACTTTGCAAAAATATGGATCATAAATCAAGAACCATTTTTTCTGACCTCAATTTCTTTGCCCGTTGGTTTCATTGGTTTCTTTGGGTTTGATTCTTCGATTCGAATCTCTTTATCTTCTCTGACTTCTAGCTCCGCCAACTTCTAACCTCCAACTCCTGGCTTCTGTACATTCAAAATTCCAACTGCAAATTCTAACTGCTTCTGTTTTCTTCTTCAGCTTCTTCATTGCTTTCTTCTTTGTCAAGCACACATCTCTCAGCTCTGTATGCCAGTGTCTGTTGTATATTTTTATTTCTACTCATCTTTCCTTCCTTAGTTCAATTCGCCGACTTCTTGCTTCAAGAACTCCTCGCAGAAGTGCAGCACTTGTCTGAAGTTGTACTCGAACCCATCCACTCCTCCGTAGTATGGATCGTGGATGATATCGTCAAAGCTGTCGTCGGTACGCCACTTGCCAAACAACGAAACTTGGGCGCTGCTGCCGCGAGGTTTCATGAATTGCAAGTCCTCCACGTTGGACTCGTCCATGCCAATGACGTAGTCGAACTTAGCAAACTCCGCTGGTTTCATCTTCTGGGCAGAGTGGTTGACCGCCACGCCGTGTTTCCGGCACGTTTTGGCCGAGCGCGAGTCAGGACTGTCTCCAACGTGGTACGCGCCCGTGCCATAAGAGTCTATGAGTTTAAAGTATTCTGAGTAGCCCATTTCTTTCACCTTGTGTTTGAAGACGGCTTCTGCCATGGGAGAGCGGCAACTGCGATGTTAGTAAAACGAATTGACATGGATTCGAATTTTAAGCTCAAGCAACATACATGTTTCCGAGACACACGAACGCCACCGAGATTTGCTTGTTTTGGGGGTCAAATTTGGCCATTATTGGAAAAGAGCAAGTAGCAGCGGTGATTTGACGTTTGATGAAAATGCGATTGCAAAAAACGTTTCGGTCACATGACCTGACTGATTGATAGTTGATTTCCCGAATAAGTGGAAATTATGGGATCTACTGAATTAGTGGTACTTATTGAGTAGATTGAGCTGTTTAAGTTTACTGATTTTCGCTCGAGTTGGTGGTTTGTTGAAATTCGTGAGAAGTGGAATTGGCGGTTACCGTTAATCGGCGAATTTGAGATGATCGAGTTGGCATTTTGCAACATTTATAAATTATAAAGTACTACGTTATTACAAGAACCATCACATAAATTACCAACTCAATAGTATTCTTATTAGCCATGCTTACACTTTACACCGTCTGCCACACTATACTCCTATCATGTTTCGATAATCACATTTATGGCATTCTTCGCCTTCCATTACTCGTCAATTGTACGTTGATTCGTTCATTATAAACTCTTACACCGGCATATACAACATCTTCACAATAACACTGGCAATGGTATTACTGCAAGCTCGTAGTGACAAACTGCAGCCAGTCATCAAAGGCCATTGGCTCAAACATGAATTTCTCAAGGTTTTGGTCTGCTTCCAGTTTGATCCTCTTCTCTCCAAAGAGTCCGTCGATATCGTCGTCCATGTCGTCGGCTTCTCTCTTGACTCCACCAGCAGCTTCGATACCAAAAGAGCCGTGGTTTTCTTCTTGTGCAATTTCCGAGCAAACTTCAATGATGTCGGTAGACGTGAGCTCTTGGATGCTGCTGATTTGCTTGAAAGCAGATGCTATGGCGTGTGGCTTGATTTCACAGCTCCACTCGCCAAATGGCGATAAAGGTGACTTAGCTCCTTTGCTGTCACCCATGATCGAATTCGGTGTGAGCGTTGCCACAGTGTCCGGCTCAGGCAACTCCAACAAGTTGGCCAATGATGCAAAGAAAAACTTCTCTGGGTCGCTGTTGGACAATTCCCTCCGTCTGGCCAGTTTGGAGTCAGCTCCATTATGAGAGAAGATATCACCGACGGCTGCTTCCTTGGTGGCTGCAAGATTGGGCGTGCTACCCAGTCTGCCATTGTAGTTAGGCGACTGTCCAGTTGGTGTATTCTTGTTACTTTGACTCAGCGAAACTTGAGGTGTAGGAATACTGTTGGGAGTTTTAATAGAATTGGCCATGGTGGCTGGAGTGGCAACTGCTGCTGGCGTGGAAATATTAGCTGCTGCTGCCTGAGTGGCTTGTGCCGACTTGACCAGCGCTTTTCTCCGGTTGCCCGCAGTAGCTCCACCCACAGTGGTCTTTTTGGCTGGGACTTGCTTGCCTTTGGACTGTGGAGGAATGGCTTGAGGAGGAATTGGCAGTGTTGCCGGCATCATAGGACTACTGTTGATTTGACCACTTGATGGTCTCAGTTTTTGTAAATTGGCCCCTTGAGCATTCTGATTACGCTGAACCTGTGGCTGCTGAGGCATTGGGCCCTTATTCCAGTTGTTGAGAAGATTCATCTGGTTTGGATTTTGATTAGGATTTGCATTTATATTTTGGTTGGTCATTTGTGGGGACATCTGGGGAATAGCATTTTGATTGTTGGCAAATGGCATTGGTTGAGACGTGGAAACGCCACCTTGATCTTGCTTTTGTTGCAGCTGTCTTCTCATGGTGACCTGCTCTTTCACATAATCGAAATACTTTTGATATTGAGATCTTAACTTCTCGAGCAAATCCGGCCCAGCAAGATAAACCCCTCTTCTTAAACTCTCCACGATATTTCTAGTCATAAGCTTCATTTGAATCAACCTCTTAGCACCTTCCAAGTTTCTTGTTATGCTGTAAAAGTAGCTCAAGATGGTGTCGACGTTAGTGTATTGTTGACTGATCTTGGCTAAAGTTTCACCGACTTGTTTCTTTTCTTGTTGAGAAAGAAGCATGGTTACATCACGCAAAGCAACGTTATTACGCAGAACTTCTTCAAATAACTTTCTGAGCTCTAATTTCATATCTTCGGTCAAAGGAGGTAGGACTGAATTCATATTACCTGAGCCTGGCCTGTTACCCATGGCATTATTGCCATTATTATTGGCACCAGCACCAGCATTAGAATTGACATTAGCATTATTGTTCACATTGGCGTTTACTGGCATAACGTTGTTATTTGCAAAATTGGCATTACCATTATTCATGCCCGCATTTGGTGCCAAACCTCTTTGTTGCATTAAAGGTGATGTCAAGTTGTTCATCTGGCCCTGAGGAGGTTTCATAATTGGCTGGTTGGGCATTTGCAAGTTGTTCATTAACGGCAGTTGTCGAGGGGGCTGGTTTCCTTGGGCTGGTTGACGGAATGCAGGAACCGGCGATATGTTGGGCATCTGAGCCTGTTGACTTGAAGCATGTTGATTGCTCTGTGCTTGTGCTTGAGCCTGCGCTTGTGCTTGAAGTCTTCTTTGAATTTGTGCTTGATTGGCAGTATCTCCGCCATTAGAATTGTTAGGAGGAACTTGGTTGCCATTATTTCTTTGTTGTTGTTTCCATTGAGCCAACTTTTGATGATGAATGAATTTACGAATGAAACTTTGCTTCTGATTTTGATCCAACTTTCTTGGAATTGATCCATTGTTTTGTAATGTAGCCAAAAGGGCTAACGCATCAGCACTGTACTTCACAATATCTTCAGATGTGACATTGACATTAGGGGGTCTATTCTGGCCCTGCTGATTGTTTTGAAGTGGTTGTTGTTGCTGTTGTGCGACTTGTTGCTGTTGCGTAACTTGTTGTTGGTTGGGCGGAGGTTTTTGTTGATTCATGCCTTGTTGGTTTTGCTGAGGGACGTTATTTTGATTCTGTTGCATTTGTCTTTGTAGGAACTGTTGTTTCTGCTGGGGAGTCAAGTTATTTAAGTTGAAGTTGTTCGGGATACCATTGGGCAAATTCATATTGAGCTGCTGGTTTTGATTTTGGTTTTGGTTATGACTCTGACTTTGATTTTGACCCTGGGCCTGATTTTGATTTTGGTTCTGGTTGGGGGGTAAATTCTGGTTTTGGTTGGGAGGTTGGTTTTGGCCTTGGTTTTTGAGTTGGTTCATTCTTTGTTGTTGGTGTTGGCGCAATGCCAATTGCATGTGGGCATTATGAATATCTCTGATCACCGGCATGGCGGTATGGGGAATAATTTTCTTCTGGAAGCAATCAAAGATTTGAGTCCATGTGTTACAATTGGGTGGTAAATTTGGGATTTTAGACAACAAGGCCTGGGGAATAGGAACGTTTTTAATCATATTTCCGATGATCTGTTGAATATTACCGTTGTTGACTTGGCCCGAGCCGAGAGAGCTAACATTTTGCTGTTGGTTGGGCTGATTTGGTTGCGGGTTTGGTCTCTGTTGAGCAGGTTGGTTCTGCTGTTGTTGTTGGGACTGAGGCTGGTTTCTCATTTGAGCCTGAAGGTGGGCAGCGGATTGTTGTCTGGCCTGGGCCTGTTGCTGCAAGAAGTTCATGTTCTGTTGGTTCATAGGGTTGTTTTGACCCATCATTCCGGGGGCTTGATTGTTGGTGTTTGCAGGGGCGTTCCGCATGGTGCCGCTTCTGAGCTGGGTGATTTTCTGTTTGATGATCCGCAAGTACTCGTCCCTGGAAGGAGCTTTCATGAAAGTCATTTTCTCGAATTCATTGGCCATAGACTGGGCCTTTTGAGGGTCAAAGTTGGCGCCTTGGATTTCCTTGAGAGTGCTGATGACGATTTGTACCACTTTTTGTCGGTCTTGGAATGAGTACATGCCATGCCAGGAAGCCATATTTGGCTGTTGAGTATTATTCATCATATTGATGATTTTATTGAATCAATCAAATTGCAATAATCGGTTGATTAATTAATATCTATGCCAAATTCGAATAGGGAAATTTTAGACTCTGGCAAAATCAGTGTATTATTAATTGAGGAATTAAGCAATATCAATATGCTAATAATTTGAGTTTTTAAGTGAAATCAAAATGTTTCACGCAATGTCGAGACAATCCCACGAACTTTCCAATTGCTTCTCGCCTTTTTAAAAACACCTATCCACTACTTCCAAGTTCTAGGCCGAATCCCTTGAAGAAAAACAAGTATTAAATTAAATTGTTAAGGATCTGATCGGTAGAATGTCACAATTTTTTCCTCAGCCGGTTAAAATTTCTCCTCTTTCGGTACTGGTTTTTTGTCTGAAACACTTTAACCAAAACGGGGGGAGCGGCTGCGCAACAGCGCCGGAAGCGGCGGGGCCCGGGCGCGAATGGCGGGCCTGGAATGCGGCCAACGGGTCCTGGACGCAAACTACGGATGATGTGACTGCTTGATGCAGCGATGCATGCTGCAATTCGAGTATATTGGTTGCAGTTTATTGCAGCCAATACTAGGTCATTTTTCCGTGAACTGAAATCGAGCAAGTGCACTGATTCAGCCGTTGCGGATTCGGAGTAGCAACCAATCGGGAGTCGAGGTTACCATGCAGTGTGGTGCCCAGCGAAGAAAACTGGACGGAGAGTACGGGTAGCTGAGAGCATATACGGAGGCTAAATGCAACTATACGTAATATTTGAGTAGATGAAGATAACAATCAGACAGGTCTGGGAATGGTACAAGAAAAATACAAGAAAACACAAGTAGGATAAAAGAGTGGAAGAGGAAGAGCTGTACAAGATGTTGGAAATGGATACGAAAGATGTATGTACCGTGATGTGGAAAATTACAGGAGAGATATATGGTCCGTGATGTGGAAAATTACAGGAGAGATATATGGTCCCTGATGTGTAGTCATTTGTAATGTCTCGATTCGTGAATGCACGAAAGAAAACCGTTCAATTTGACACTGCCACGCCGTACAATTCACTTTACTATCGCAAGTTGGCTACTGCCATTCATCTGAGACAAATAAGGCCAGCTTATAACACAGTAGCGTGAAGTAATGGTATAAGAACAAGGGAAGTGTCATATGATAGTATAATCGATCAGCATATTGAAAGAACGAATAATTATACTCAGGCTACTAAAACTACAATTGAATGTAAACTGTATTGATTCTCTGCCTAAACGGTAGTGAAAGATCTCTTCATTGCCCTCTTATCCTCATTCTCTCTTTGCTCAGTCTCATCAATGAACTGAGTCTCGTGCTCAAGCTTCCATTGCTGCTTCTGGAACTTCAACCCTTGAGTGTTGTAACCCAATTGATTCGATGCTTTGGTCAACTCTTCTCTCACTTGCTGCTTGACTTTGATCAACTGGTTCTTGAGCTTAGCGTCTTTCTGGTTAATGAGCTCGCGAGCATTCAGACTCACTATAAAGAACAATATCTTGCAAATCAAAGCTATGTTGACCAAGTTATTGGTGATGTGTTGTTTGTTGGTCCATATTTCAATCATCTTGAGTAACTTGAGGGTGTATGAGAATGGCAACACCAATAAAGCATCATCGAGCTGCGCCAGTCTGATCTTCAACACGGTGTTCAACACATACTCTTGTCCGCTGACTCCAAATGCAATAAGAATCGAATTGGGCGTAGGTTTGACTGGTGCAGATGTAGTTTTCTTTTGTTGAAACTGCTTGAGATGGGCCGCATACTCTTCGTTGGCTTCCACGTCTTCAATTCCAATTTCAAGTGCCTCCATTAGTTTTTCACCAGCTTTCAAAGTTTCCATGGTTTGTTTCAGCACTTTGGTAGCTTCTTCCGCATCTTCTTCATCTTCTTCGTCGTTCTTTGGTTTGTTTTCATCTTCCAATGAACCCAATAACGTTTCCTCGTACATTTCGTCCATTTCTTTCTCTCTTTCTTCCTCTAGGAACACTTGATCGTCGCTGGCGGCCCAAACTCTGATCAGATGGTCATGCGATGTCAGTACCATGAATCTACCGTCACTGCTGACGGCAAGACACCATACTTCCAGCTGATGGGCAGGAAGTTTCTGAATGCACTCGAACTTATCTCCGTCCCAGTACTTGATTAAGCCATCCTTACCAGAAGAGAAGAAGTTGTGACTCTCAGGAATGAATCTGACGTTCATGATGGAATCTTGATGTCCAAAGATCGACTTGTGACAATCACCGAAATCCAACCCCCAAATCTTGACGTTTTTGTCAGCGGATGAGGTAATGATGAGCTTGGAATCGTCTGATATGTCAATGGATAATACTGGCAACTTGTGTCCGTATAATGTGAGATATAACTTCAAGGTATCGAAGAAAACAACTTGCACGTTATTGTTCAAAAGGGATAAAGCAAGGTATTTGGAATCTGGAGAGATTCTGACACTCAAGATTTCCTCTCCGAGCTCGAGGGTTTGGTGATGGACCAAACGAAGTTTGGTGATATATGTGTTGGTACCTGGGACCTGTTCTTGTTCAGGTTTGAAGTTCCAGAACTTGGCCGATTTGTCGTTACTACCAGTAACCAATGTCTTGCCGTCGGGAGTCAAGTCGAGAGACCAAATGGCAGAGCCATTCTCGTCCAGTGAGCTGGAGCTGTGGGCTTTCTCAACCCTGTCCACTATGGAGGAAGTGGCCAAATCATAGAGCTCCAAATCACCATTCTTGTACCCAATGACCACCAATGTTCCTCCTGGCAAGAATTTGCAGCAAAGGGCGTAGCCAGATTCTAGAACAAACGATCTTATGACATTTTTCGTGGTGATGTTCCAGATCTTCAACTCACCATTGGATGCAGTTGCCAATAGCTTGTTGTCGGAGGAGATGTCCAAGCTTCTGATGTCAGTTCTGTGGCCAAGAAGGTCTATGGAGTGGAGTTTGGCGGAATGCACATCAGCAGGTGTGGCTTTACGGATTTGCTCTGGCACGGGGATATCATGATATTCAATGGAGTTGTTCACGAGTGCAACAAGAAGATTCAACTTCTTGTTGCTGGCTCTGACAAATGTAGACGACTTGACCTTGGCCGTGGTTCTGACCGTGGTGAAAGGTGTGATCATCATGCTGACCTCTGCTTCCTGAATAGACTGTAAGATTTCTTCGTCTTCGTAGCCCTTCTCCTTCAATCTCTTTGTTCTTCTGGTGATACCCTTTTTGATTTCACTGGCGGTTCTGACACGGAAGATCTCGATGGTTCTGTCGCTGTTTTGCAACGAAAACACCTCGTTGGGGCCGTCTGAGTCTCTGACTGTTTTGAACTCGATACTGGAGCATCTGGACTTGCTTTGTTTTTCAAAAGACCCTTTTTCCACCAACTTTCCGCCGTCCTCGTTGCCCAACTGCACCAGCCACACCTTGACCTGGTCCTTGTTCCCGCTGGTGATCAAGAAGTCGTTGTTGCCGTTAATTCCAGCTGCCCAGCACTCGTTGGCGTGGGCCATGTGGGTTTCGATGCACTGCCTGGTCTTCAACTCCCACAACTTGACCAAGCCGTCCTTGGACACACTAAGAAGATAGTCTTCCAACTCGTCGTGGTCTTTGTGGGGGTTTTCGTCGAGAAAAGCCAACCCGGTAATGGGTCCCTTATGGCCCTTCAATTTGAACAAGCCCTCTTCTCCCACCAAGTCCCACAAGATGATGGACGAGTCCGACGACCCCGACACCAACCGTGTACCTGTTTTGTCGAAGATGAGCACTGAGATGGCGCTCTTGTGGCCTTGGAACGTCATCAACACGGAAGAAGACGTTAAATCCCAAACTTTCACTGATCCGTCCGAGTGCCCGGCTGCCACGAGACCAGTGGCCTCATGGTGCGCCACATGGGTCACTGGCGACGGTGCTGACGCGGTAGGGGCGTTCGAGGCTCCTGGAGTGATGCCGTCGTGTAATTTATTGAGGATTTCACCTGTTTTTATATCCCATTCGAGAACTTCTTCCAAACCTGAGGAAATGGCTCTTCCGAGTGACTTTCCCGTCTGGGAAGCGGACGGTGGTAGCCATATGACGTTGGATTGTGTGGAAATCACACCAAAACTGGCTTCCTGTTCGTAACGGTCGTATGATTTGACCATTGTGATGAATAGAGTAGTTGAAATTTTTGAGATGAGATGAGTTTTTTTAATGAGATTTTGCTGCGAAATGCATTTTTCACTGCCATCCAAGTGAGTAGTGATGATGAATGATGGTTAACTGTAAGACAAAATGGTGTGAAAATGGAATGAGATGGTGTAATTTGCGAGATGGCACGAAGTAAGAAATTTCACAACATTTGATATGAAGATTCGATACGAAATATCACAAGATTTGATACGAAATATTATAAGATGAGAGACATCGTGACATAGGAAACGATTTCATTCTGTCTGGGATTTGATGGAATTTACTACTGGTATAATAATGAACTGATTCGAACTACATGTTGGTATGATTTGCCTTTTGATTTATATGTTGGTATGAATTGCTGATCGAACTATATCATGGGGTGTTTTGTGATGGTATATTACACGATTGATGAGATCAACTCTTAATCGTTACATGAACTCCAATGTCTTGCTTTCTGCCAGCTTTACTATCAATGCTATTTATTAACATCACATTTGGAACAACCCAACCCTGACCATACAAGTTCTTTCATCTGGCATACACAAGTACTGAAATTATCTTATCTAAATTCCATATATTCGTCTATAATTGAAGTTTACCTTGTGAAATGGCAAGTGGCACCATATGACACTCACATGATCACATTTTGAATATCGAAATCCAATCGATGCTAGGTACTGGAAAGTCACAGTCTCCGGCACCAATATCAAGCTCTAGTCTACTTGTGTTCCCCATGGTTTTCCGTGAAAAGAAGCTAAAGGCATCACATCAACACCACACCAAACAAGAACGGCACAGCCACCGCTGCCCACCAGCTTTGGACGCCACTGGCCTCACTCTTCTTGCCCTTGTCTGACTTGCTGGAGGATTTTCCCGAGCTGCTGGACGACCCTGTCGACTGCGTACCAAGAGAAGTGCCAGTAGCGGTGCCAGTGGATCCAAATACCTCGTCAGCTGCACTCAGTACACCACCAGTCCAACAATACTGCTTAAAGCATTTGGAACACTCATTGGACTGCTTTAAGCCCATACGCTCTTGCTGACGCCGGATCACGGCACATCCCACACAGGTGGCCCAATTCTCATCGTCGGTACCATTATTCTGCGAGGAAGCTTCGAATCCATTTTGGATCACACCTCGTCTCTCGTCGTCGTCATACGACAACTTGAATGTAGATGTGTTGCTATTGTATGACATGTGTCTGTTGGGCATGTAAACCACCAAGGGAATGTCCGTTTCATTCCCACTACCCTTGTGATAGTCCAGCAAAGGCTTTAAGTCTTTTGCCGAACAGCCAAAAAACACCGGCTTGGAGTTTAAGTTTTTGTCCAAGAATGTCTCCACTGGTGGCACGAAGGGGAATGGGGCGCCAGCGCCCTGCTTCGAAAATTGTCTCTGGTATGTGTGCACAATAGAGGTACCATTTGGCCAGCCAGTCTCGGTATCTGCCGAGTTGTCGTAGGCAAAAATGATGTCCACGCCACGCAGCGGCTGAATGAATGGATATAATGGAACATTCTGAGCATCTTCACTGCCATCCACGAGATAAAGTGTGTGGTTCTTGGTTATTTTGGTGTTTCCCCACTCAGTATTGTAGAAAGGGTTTGGGTTGTAAACAGCCACGTCCACTTCACTTTCCGAGACCATACCCAAAATCTTGTCGAGAATGCCCTTGATAAGTTTGTTCAAATTGGATGTAGAAGTTTTCAAAAGAGCTTGGTTGAAAAGAGACAGCGATGTCCCCATGATAAACCCACCGTTGTCATAGCCTGTAGTGCATTCATCTGTGGTACCGTTATCAAACTGGGAGCCAATGTACTGGGTATCAGCAAATGCATTCAAAGAAGGGTCCCAGGAGCCCAATTCGTAGGGAGAGATCTCAAAAACCGTTGAGTTGACATTGAGCACCAAAGTTCCAGGAGTTCGACCATTGGCAACCACAACAGGGAAAGGCATTTCGTGGTTCTTGAAACTGGAAATGTTTTGGATACCCAGCCAGGTCAAGTTGACCCCTCCTGTTTCGTCACTGAAGAACTGGCTGCAAAGAGCTCTTCCCCAAACGTCGGTGATGGACGCTTCGTAGCCCTCATCAACTTTTGCCAGCACCGAGTCGTAGACCAGCTTGAAATACTTGGCAGTGCTAAAGATGTCCAATCCACTGGGGTCGAAGATGGTGCTTTGCAACTCCCAGATATCTGGGTCATCGTCCAAGATGTCCGACACAGACACCCAGTCATTCAATGTCAAGGAACCGAGGAGCCACGAGCCTCCAGACAATCCAGAGATGTATGTTGCGCTTTGGAGAAGTCCGCCCAAGCCGGAGTCGTTGGCCGGCCCGTAGCGAGAGTCGAGGGCCAACATCTGACCGGCCCCATTCAACATGGCACGGTAGCCACCACCAGAGAATGCGAGGGCGATTGTAATGTTGTGGGCATTGGCGTAGCGGGAGACGAAGTTATCATTCAAGCCGGAGATTTTGGTATTTTTCAAAAAGTCGGCCAAGTTAGTGTTAGTTTTAGCCTGGCGCTGGGCGATCCACTCGCGCTCACGGGCGGAAATGCTGTCTGCCTTTCGTACGAGCGTGCGGTGTGGGCACAGCCCGTTGACGGGGCCGTAGGGGTTATCGTCAGAGTCCTTGTTGTCGTCGCTGGGGAAGAACTGGCTGGAGATGCTCAGGAGGAAGTCCGAGTCCGAGGACTTCGAGGCGCCAGAGGATTTGGAGGGAGTGGTTTTGGAGCTAGAGCTGGACTTTGAGTCGGGACTGGAACTGGTGCTGGAGTCAGAGCTGGAGCTGGAGCTAGAGCTGGAGTCGTCTTCCCATGGCCATGTGAATGCATGCACGGCTGCGAGGATGTAGATGAGCGCCCACCACTTCATGACGGAGACGATGTATGGGGCTTAGGGCGAACGGCAGAGCCAGCTCGATGACAGGAGTGCTGAGGAACTTGAGCACTTTAGTGCTGAAGAAGTGGCGCTGAAGAAAAAGCGCTGAGGAAGCTAAGCACCAAAGATTAAGCGCTGAGGAAGCTAAGCACCAAAGATTAAGCGCTGAAGAAGTGAGCACTAAAGATTAAGCGCTGAGGAAGTTGAGCACTTGAATTAAGCGCTGCAATGTCTGGAAAAGTACCAAAAACCAATATCAACTAGGACAGCTAGAAAGAATAAAAGGAGATAGAATAAGAAAGAGCAACAAATTATAACAAATCATAAGAAATACCAAGAAACAATTGAAGAAGAAAAGAATGTGTCTCATTCCAGAAATTGAGTTTGGTGTTGCTTTCCTGCCTTTTTGGGTATTTGTGACAGGTCGCATTTATTGTTTGAGACAATAGCGGAAACTAAAAATGCAAAACTGAAAAACAAAATTGCAAAAACGAAAAACAAGATTGCAAAATGAAAAACGAAAAACAAAATTGCAAAATATGAAAAACGAAAAACAAAATTGCAAAATATGAAAAAGGAAAGACAAAATTGCAAAATGAAAAGTGACGTGAGAGTCGAAGTGATGATTGAAGAGTGAAAAGGACGCTTCGAAATTGAAGAGACTGTGGAGCTGTGGAGATGAATGGGAACATCACAACGTCGATGATTCCGTTTGATTGGAAGAGCCTTCTCAGTTGTTGAGCCTGGGGTGTTTGAGTGGACCCTGCAATTTAGTCCAATCTTTCGCATCCAATTCTTCTTCAGTATCTACTTTCTCAATATCCACCTCTCAATATTCATTTATTCACCAGTTTCCTTCGATGCTCTACTATAAACCCACCTCCATCTCTCTACATCTGCCGGTTCTACTTTATGATAAATCTTCTAGTATTCTAGTGCCCTAAACTCCTCCTACCTCCTCCTACCTCCTTCTCACTCCCTTCACCACCAAAGCAAGTGTTTCGCCAACAGCTACCTCCTTCGGCTCGAGACCCAACACCAACCGAACACATTTGATGCTGCCTGCGTGTGTACTCACTGCTACAACTTCATTATCTCTCTCCTCAAATGCCATCTGCAAGAATGAGTTGACTCGGATCCCATGCTCAAGTAGTTTCTCCCGATAAACACTTGAAAAAAGGTCGTCGTTGTCGTCGATATCATCGTCAAAATCCATCTTCTCTCCCCATTGCTTCTCAAGCTTGCCTCGTCCTTCTCTTTTATCACATGGACGTAAGCCCATGGCTTCTCGGAGTGTTTCGGTCACCGTGGCACGGACCTCGGGCTTTGCATCACTCCACATCTCCCACCACGTCTCACATGCTCTGGTCAATGGCAGCACGAAATGGCGACTTGGAGAAGGAGCACCATCGTCTATTGCTCGCTGCCACTCAGCTCTGGCTTGTCGTGCTCGCTCTTTCCCCGATTCATCCAATCCTGGGTCTTTGTCGGAGCTCTTGCTCATCTCTTCGCTCCATTTCTGGTACCCATTCTGCTCTATCATGGCATTATGGCTAGCCCCTCCTTGTCGAGTAAAAACCATCAACTTGTAGCTCTCATCTTCTTTGGCATTCTTGTTCAACTTTTCAATTGCTTCAATGGCTTCTTTCCATCCTTTCAATGGCTTTAATCCGGCCTCATCGGAAAATATTCCGTCAACATTACTGAATTCCCATGGGTAAATCAAGTCAGTGTTGTGGAATCGAGTCTCCTTATACTCCTCAATTTTATCGAGATACTCTCTCTTTTCCTTCTTAGACCATGTATAATCATTTTGACTCATCTTGTTGGTCCCTTAAAGTTTTATGGCCATCTTTCTCGTATAAATAGCTACTGCGTTTAAGTAAATTCCATAGTTAGCATGGTTGCTGTTCGCGGTCGCAACGTCATAGCAATATTTTGCAGCTGAAACATCTCAAACCCTGATTCATTTATTGCGTCACATTTGATGTTTAATCACTAAAACAACAACCACCCACTCAGAGTCCACAGCCCATAAATATGAGCCAATAAAACGGCAAATCGTGAGAAACATAATCTTCAGAATTTCATCACTGACAGATCTTGGGCCTTGACCTAGCAAATCGGTAGTGTGTTTACCTGAGTGAAGATGTATTTGGACGAACACAATAGTCGGAGTGGATGAGTCGGAAAGGTTGGCGAAATGATCTTTCTATAGCAATCCCACATGCTTAAATTCTGTCCTATATCACAGCAGTGTCTTCTTTCAGAAGAACAGGGATATCGATGTGGATAGCAGTTTCCGTATAATTTACTGACAACTAAGTCACCATTAGACACAAATGACTTCAAAGTGACCATCAGAAATATAGAAACCTTAAGTGACTACAAACAAAGGTCAAAATGAATCGAAAAAGCGACGATTTGAAAAAAAATTTGACAGTATCCAAAAACTCATCGCCTGTCAGATAGTGGCTGCGAAAAAAATTGGATCAACTAAAGCACAATTGCAATGAAGTTGTGAAGATACCGACACTATAAGATATTAGAATATCTTATTTCAAGAAGCTGGACTGGCTAAAATTACAAAAAGAGAATGCTCGAAACCTCGAAATCACATAAACATCTCACCGGACCTGTGGGAAATCGACAAAACTAATGCAAAATTCATCAGAAAAGTCAAAACCCAATAATTCTAACAGTCGGTATGTTCGTAAATTCGTAGCATTTGTTGAGAAGTTTAACTCTAATCACTTTAACACTGTTCACATACCGTTGTGTCTGAATCTGTTTAGTGGGTAATTCTTTGTGTGTAAATCTTAAAATATCGTTAGTATATCACCAAGTACAGGGTATGGGTCCCTTAAATTGAGTGAACTGATATTGGAAACAGAATACGAATATTCAAGGAAAATTTTATTTCATATTGCATTTATTCCCATGTCTTACACAGCTTAGTTTAAAATTCACTCCTTTGAAACTTTTGGATACATGACATCAATCAATTTTATGAGTTTTCACAAATTAACTGCAAATTGTGCCCAATTTGAAAACTCTAAAAATTCGACAAAAAGAAAAACGATCCTAGAGATTTTATCGATATCTTTTAGGTATAACACAGTAACCCGATTGACGTAATGGGTTCGTGGCTACTGATATCTGTTTGTAAATTTACCATCGTTGGCTCACTGGTTCAAATTTGTAATGAAAGTAAAGAGATTCATTGCCAAATATCCCGAGAATCATTGACAGACTTTTACAGTGAACAATCACGAGATTGATACTACCGTTACTACTAAATTCGTATATTATACAGTGCTGGAAGCCAGCATCAACAAAAATCAAACAAAAAATCAAACATTACGGTGCATTCATCAGGTCTTTCTTGAAGATCCAGCTTTAAAATCTGGCTTAAAGTCGGGTTTCTTACCGGGAAGTGCACCTGGCTTCTTGAGTTGAAACTTGGTGATCATTGGGATATGGTCAGAGGGGAAATGGGCATTAGGGAACCCAATGTAATGCTTGGTGTAATCTTCGTCAACTTTACCTAATAATCCTTTCACTTGTAATGTTGAGGTAGAATACCAAATGTAATCAATAACTTCAGTAAATGAAGGAGTGAAATTAGTGTATGGCAAATCTTCTAATGAATCATAAGCCGATTTTAATTTGAAATTATGATGAAATCCTTCGTCGGTGAATCTTCCGTAGTCGCGTCCGTCTAAATCGAAATGCTTGGAGACGGATCCACTTGAGAATAATTGATAAACTGCGCTATCTTTAACCGAATTGAAATCACCACAAATGATCAAATTATTATTTCTAACTTCGTCCATTGAAGAAGTCTTATGGAACTTCTTCATAATTCCTTGTAATTCTTCTAAAAGAATACCAACTTGTAATGCTTTAACGTCATTAAAAGATGGATCCCAATGCAAATGTGTGTTGACAACAACCATTTTCTCTCCTGATTCAATATGTTCAAGGAATGAGATCAAGGCGATATTGTCCTTATTCATGAATCTGTTGAACAAATCTTTGGTCTTCTTGTATTTGTCAGATCCCATACAGACACTATTATATTCGAAGTGTTGCTTCTGAATGAGATTGAATTTGGATGTCTTAAAAAACGTGGCACAACCATCAACTTTTTTAGATTCATTTTCACTCATAGTTTTAGATCTTGTTTTACAGAAAAAAACACCTTTGTAACCATGTTTTGCCATGAATGGAACCCAGAATTCATTGTAACTTCTAGTTTCCACTTCTTGCATACACACAATGTCATTTTGATGTTTCAAGATTTCATCTTGTAATGTAGCTCTTCTGTAGTCCCAATCCAAAGCCCAAGAAGGAGTGTATTTGTATAACTTGGTGGTGGCATAATGGTGACATAATATATTATAGGACATCATGGTGAAAGTGTCTTTTGGATTGATGTTATTGGAGTCATCTGCGTAAGCAGCTGGGTTTGAAGATTGGTCAATAATTTCACCATCTTCTTCTAATAAGTACCAAGGTCTTTGAGGAGGTGAATAAGGAGCCGGTCTGATATCTCTTAAATGGTAAATGAGCTCCTTGGTTCCTTTTTCGGCGAGGATATTTGCATAAGTAAGATCCATTGGATTACCTTCAATACCCAAGAATAATAATTCAACCAAATTACCAAATTCAGTTGGTAAAGTTTTGATATTGTTGTCGAATAAGTATAAATAACGCAAGTTGTAACAGATTCCCAATTCAAGAGGGACCTCATTAATTCTATTATGAGATAAATCCAATACTCTGAGACCTCGCAATTTGCTCACCACTGAAGGGACAGTAGTCAATTTGTTATTGCTCAAGTACAAAGATTCCAAGAAATCGTATTGAAACAATTTGGGAGACAAATTAACCAAGCCCTGCCCGGTTAAGTCCAATTGGCACCACAATTGTTTACCATTAGTCTTTGCTATTACTCTTTGTTCTTCTTGACTGTGTTCATCGTCTGCATCTTGAGTGAGTTTTTTGTTGTACAACAAGGCAGAGCCGGGAGTTGGAGTGCTTGTGCCCGAGGTCAACTTCAGTTCTTGTTCTTCCAAAGCAGCCACGAATTGTTTTGTAGCGTCCACCAAGGTCACGGCTTTGACATCGGGGTATCCTGCTTTGTTCTTACGAGAGTTCTGGGCGTACTGACGGGCGTAGAAATGGGGAACGTTGGCGCTTCTCAGCAATTGGCACAATTGGACCTGGTGTTGCCAGTATTGGGAGTTAGGTGATTCGATATTCAACGCATTGACCTTAGGCTGTAGAGGCTGGGGTTGCTGGGGCTGCTGGTAAAACTTCTGTGTCGGTTGCAGTTGCAGTTGCTGCTGCTGCAGTTGCTGCTGTTGTGCCAAATGGGGAGGAACCTGGCCCGTGGGCTGGTACGGAGCCTGTTGTTGTTGGGGTCCCTGAAAGTTTTGACTGGCCAGAGAGAATTGCGGAAAATATTGCATCTGAGGAGGCTGTTGCGATTGCAAGGGGCGCTGGTAGAAGGCAGCGTCACCGTAGGGCCCTGGCTGGGCCTGGCTGGTCAGGGGAGCCTCTTGAAATGACTGCAGCGGTTGGCCCAGTTGCAATTGTTGTAAGAGAAACTGCTGCGCTTGCAAGTTAGGCTGTTGGCCTTGAACTTGAGCCTGGTATTTTGGGTTGATGTTCATACCGGTTCATCCAATGGCAACAGAAATATTGATTGTGTGTGCAAAATCAGTTGTTGTTCAAGTGTTATTATGGATGTTGAAGTTCAGGGTGGCCACTGATTCTTGAAAAAAACCACTGAAAACGGTGCGCGCACGTTATTTCTTGTTGAGAAAAGTGGAAGCTTTGGGTGTGTGGGTCTTTTGTCGGGTCACGCTAAAGAAGTACTAGAGGACTTGGAGAGGAGGTGCTTGGTGTGGCGGTAGAAAGGTAGACTGTCATCGTTTAGCGTGGTTGGGGACGGATGGGTGGGATATGGGAGAACACTGGCAGGTATGGTTGATTTGTGTGGCTATTGAGGCTGTGGAGGATACCGAAATGCTGCGAAAAGTAGTCAGCAATGACTGCGAAGAGAGAAAATAAGTAGAAAAGAATAAGTAGGAAAGAATAGTAGAAAAGATAACTACAAGAGAGAGATGAAAGATACATGGGAAGTAAGATGAGAAAGATACGTGGGGAGTAAGATAGAAAGATGAGAAAGATACGTGGGAAGTAAGATGAGAAAGATACGTGGGGAGTAAGATAGAAAGATGAGAAAGTATGATGGTCGATGCCTTTGCCGTTTCGAATGTCCATTCTACTGCATGGATGAGTCTAGATATCCACCGGCTAATATACTCCCTCTACATCCGCTACAGGTGTGCAATCCTTATTCGTCTATTGGTGATTCAGTGTTCACGATGTATGTCTTCTTTCCTAGACATCTTTTAGTGATTCAATCGGTTATGCAGACCTTGAGCAGGATTTTGAAGTCTTCATTTCGTTCTCTCAGTAAGTCTGATTCTGAATTATAGGCGTGTTTATACTATTGACGTAGTTCTAGTTTCGTGCTCTACTTCAAACCCTCTTTGCTCATAAGCAATTTCTTGTCCACATATGAAGTCCGTTTTCGTTGCTCATAATCAATTTTGTTTATACTATTGAGTGTAATTTTTCATCATAAGGTTCTCGTTCTTGTCTAGTCGGTGTACGCCAACTCTGCCACCATAGGAATGTGATCCGATGGAAATTCAGCATTGGGGAACCCCTTCACCTGGTAGTTCCAAGTGTATCGCGGGTCCACCTCGCCCAAAACCTTACAGACGTTCAAGTTGCCCTTGGAGTACAAGATGTGGTCCAACACTGCGGTCAAGCTTCGTGTGTAGCTGGTCCATTCAAGCCGGTGGCCCACATAAGGAGCCTTGTGCAACAAGGCCTCGTATGCCAGAGCCAACTGGAACGGGTTTTTGACCTTGGAGTCGATCAAGATCTCATTGTTGATGCGCAGACCATAGTTGAAACCGGCAAACTCATTCAGGTCGAAGCTGACATCGTCACCTCGGAGAAGACGGCACACCGCCAGGGTGGGTGTGGAGTTGAAATCCCCACACACCACGATGTGGGCGTCGTTATCCGCACCATACTGCCGGAGTAAGCTGAGCATCAACTTGGCCTGGTACACCTTGACATCATTGTATTTGGGGCTCCAGTATAAGTGGGTGTTGGCGACAAAGACCTTCTTGTTGGCGATTTTATCGTGCAATTGCACCAACACTGCCACCGTGTTACGCGGGAGCACACGCTGGGCCACGCTGTGGGTCATCAGGAACCGGTCCGGGTGGGATTGCATGTACTCAGCGAAGTTGACGTGTTGGTGGCCGATCAAGTCGAAACGGTCGGTGTTCACCAACACGGCCACGCCGTCCATGTTCTCCACGGGCCTGTCGCCCCAATACGCAGGAGGAGGTTTCCTCACGTACACGGACCGGTAGCTTGGCCCGGGGAACCCGTGGGACCAGTGGTGGTGGTAGACGTTTGCCTCTAGTTCTTGGAGGCAGATGATGTCGGGCGCGAGCTGGCGGAGCGACTGGCAGAGCAACGGAAAGCGATAGTCCCAGTCCAAGAAATCCTGCTGGAGGTAGCCAAACACCTGTTTCCACATGTAGTGTTGGCACAAGATGTTGTAGGAGAGCACGGAGAAGCAGTTTTCGGGCGGCACTGGGTTGGGATTGAGCCGGATCCACGGGCGATGGCTGGTGGGATCGTGCTGGCTCGGCGGCGGCACTTTGGTGTGAGGGTAGAGGGGGGCGCCGCCGGAGCGGGCCATGGTTCGTTTGAAGACTCGTAGCATGTGGTGGTAACGCCGAAGTATCAAAATTCGCGTTTAAGTGCGAGAGAATCGAGGAAGGAGAGTGAGAAAGAACAAATGGAGGCAGAGGAAAAGAGAGCAAGAGAGAAGAAGAAAGTGGAACGTGATTTGGAGAGAAGAAGTAGAAAGTGGTGTAGAAAGAAGAAGATAGTGATAAGAGAGAAGTAGAAAGAAAGATGTGAAAAGAGAAAGTGAGAAGGACGGTTGCAAGTTGAAAGACCAAATTGTTGCAAGTTGGAAGCAAGATTGTTGAAAGTTGCAGTTTGCGAGAGAAATACGTGCAAAGAAAATGGACCCAGACAAAACGGAGTAAGTCAATGATGGTGGAAAGGCAAAGTGAGAGGCATGGTGTGTAGAGAATCAATATAGTAAAGCCAGGAAGTCAATCGAGGAAGTTTGGTTAGAGACGGAGCAGTGAGAGATGGGACAAGGCCAGCTCGAGAGTAAATGACGATAGAAAGATCTGATTTCAGAGTTGGAACACAAATTTGATGGACGGGGCAAACGCTGGAATTGCAAGATCATTGAGTCAGGATTGAGTGACGACTGGCTAGCAAAGCGGTGTATTAAGGTAGGTGTTATTAATGCGTATAGAGTGTATATCAGAGACATCAGATGAGAGTCTTGAGCGTAGCTGACAAAGAAGATCTGGAATACAGTGGTGAGAGTAGACAAGAAAGGAAGATCTGGAATACAGTGGTGAGAGTAGATAAGAAAGGAAGATCTGGAATACAGTGGGTGAGAGTAGGTAAGAAAGGAAGAATCAGGGAGAAAGTATCCGGAGAGTTTAGAGTGATAAGGGAGAGTGAGATAGAGAGTGAGAGCGAGATAAGAGTGATTGAGAGATTAAGAGTGATTGAGAGTTTGAGAGTGATTGGGAAAGAGAGATTGACTGGGTTCTAGTTCAAGCATTCCAGATCCACAAATAAATACCATGGTTTTTATCGCTTGCTTGTGGAATCTCGAAATTCACGTCTGAGCAGCCTTGACAAAGTCAGTTCCAGAACGTTGTACGTGAGTACAACATAACGTAGTACGAGAAGAGCGTCAGCTAAAGTACTGAGAGTATACCTGAGACATCTGGGTGACATGAAACAGAATATCTGAAAGAGTTTAAACACAGATAATATACGAACAAAGCACAATACAATCACTGCCCTATTTCCACGAAGAAACAATATCGGCTAAGCTTACTGTCAGCCGAGATTGAGTCACCTAGCCCCCATTGACTCAACTCCGACTCAACTCTGGCCTGACTCCTATACCCGAGCCAAACTCTAATCCTTGTGACTAACCTTCTCGGCGATAACCTTTTTCCGTGGCCGTTTCGTTATCTGTCATCACTTTCCCGTTGCGGCTGCGTGCCTTTCATGCCGTGGCACTCGCTCCAAATTACCTATCTCTCCTGCCCCATCCACGGTGCCATTCCTTATCATCGTACCATTCCTATTCATCGTGCCAAATCCTCATCGCATGAGCTTCCCCGGCTCGGTCCAAATACCCAATTCGTCAATTCCGCGTTTGGAACAAATTACGAATTTTCCAGCCCTCTCATTAAGCCCGCGTATATAAATACACCTTTTTCCCCTTGCCACTGTTTCAAACCAATTGAATAATGGATTACCCTCCCTGGAACACTCCGCTCGTGTCCCCGTGGACAAACTCACTCAACCCGGTGTTCGTCAATACCGTCACCGCGGCAACGGTGGCTTTTTTGACCGTGCTGGTTGCAGTGCAAGCCGTTAACCTCATCTTCTTTAACTCTTTTGAACAAATCCCTATCAAGTACTCGTTTGGCTCGCCATTTCGTGTCCGCTCGTGTGGCATCGCCCACTGGTTCAAATTGAACTCTGTCTTCCTCCAGGCTCTTATCTACGTGTATTTCGCCCTCTCTTTGGGTCTGCCCATCGCCTTCGTCAAGGCCGCCGCCATCTTGGTGGTGGTGCTCCCGGTCCACGTCTTCGAACCCACCCGTTCTGTGCTGCAGCTCGCATCGTTGCTTTTGTTCTGGTCCGCCGAACTCTTGCTGCTCTCCGTGCTGGTGGCCCAGGACTTGTTCTCCCCCGTGAAAATCCTCAACTCCTTTGACTCCGTCGTGGGTGAAACCTTCGAAGTCGCCCTCCTCCTCAATGCTTTCGTCATCTTCGCCCTCTACGTCTTCTTGTACCAGCCTACTGCAGAATTGGTCGACTACTTCCATCTCAACGAATGGCCTGTCGAATCCGTTCACAACCTCTTCTCAACCCTCACTTTCCAGTGGATTCAACCAACCATCGCCCAAATTTATAAATCCGGTGAAGTGGAATTCGAAGACTTGTCCCCAATTCCTCACAGCTTGGCCTCCGAGTCAACCCTCGCAACGTTAACTGAAAAATGGGAAAATGCTAAAAATGGCGACCCTTCTTATTCTCCTAGCTTGCTGTGGGCCATCTTCCGTTCCTTCAAGGTCTCTATCCTCAGCGCATTCGTATTTGATGCTCTTGATATCTGTGCCCAATTCTCCCAACCTTTCGTATTACAAAAATTGATTCTCTTCTTCACTGAAAGATTAATCCCTCAAAATCCTGAAAAAGTGCCTCCTTTGATCATTGGCTATTCTTATGCCGTTGCAATGTTCTTATTGGGTGCCCTCCGTTTCATCGCCTTCAATCAAGGTAACCAAGTTCAATACAGAACTTCCTTCCTTATCAAATCCTCTCTCACTGCCTTCATTTTCCAAAAATCAATGAAACTCTCTGCTCACTTTCGTACTAGAAAACCTACAGGCACCATCATCAATAATATCAGTAATGATATCTCCAGTATTATTTCTCTTTTCCAAAGCTTACTGGACTGCCTCTCTGCCCCTATAAGTATCGTCTTGGTCATTTCTTGCTTGCATAAGGTCATCGGTAAAGCTTATATAGGTGCTCTCATTGCAGCTGTGGTCTCAATTCCTGCTGCCGGCCTCTTAAATGCCTCCTACGCGTCATTCTTCAAACGTTTAACCACAGCAAAGGATGAAAGAATCTCTCTTACCACTGAAATTTTAACCACAATCAAGAGTATCAAACTTTACTCTTGGGAAAACCCCATGTTGGACCGTTTGAATAAAATCAGAAATGATAAGGAATTGAAAGCTCAAAAAACTATCGGTATTTTGAGTGCCGCTTCCTTTTTCATTTGGTCTTGTATCCCCTTCTTCATCTCAATCGCTGCTTACTATTCCTTCAGTTTATTTTACGATATTCCTTTAACCGCAGACATCGTCTTCCCAGCCTTGTCTTTGTTTGATCTTCTTACAATGCCAATCTTCATGATGCCTTACTGCGTTCAGTCAATTTTAAAGGCCAAGAATGCAATCAGAAGATTGACTGAGGTCTTGAGCTTGGAAGAAACAAAAGACGTTGTCAGGAAACACCCTGCGGTTAACAACATTGGTGATGAATCAATCATCCTCCGTGATACTACTTTCATCTGGAAAAGAAATGATGAAGATGAATCAGAAACCACCAATGATTCCCAAGCACCGGACGAAGAAGCAGCCATTGAAAGTACCAATAACGTTGCTTTAGAGATCAATGATTTCAGAGCTAGAAAAGGTCACCTCACTTGTGTCGTAGGTAGAGTCGGCAGTGGTAAATCTACCCTTATGAAAGCCCTTATTGGTGAGGTTCAATTATTGGAAAACTCCGGAACCATTGATATCTATGGTTCAATCGCTTATGCTGCTCAAAGTGCTTGGATATTGAATGCCTCTGTAAGAGAGAACATTCTTTTTGGTAAGAAATATGATAAAGGGTTCTATGAGAAAACAATTAAAGCATGTGAATTAGTTGCCGATTTTGATAGTTTGCCAGATGGTGACCACACTATGGTTGGTGAAAAAGGTGTCTCTTTATCTGGAGGTCAAAAGGCTCGTGTCTCTTTAGCTCGTGCCGTTTATGCCAGAGCTGATAATTATATTTTGGATGATGTTCTCTCTGCCGTTGATGCTCACGTTGGTAAGAAAATCACTAATCAAGTATTGGGTGCAAATGGTTTGCTCTCTAAAAAGACAATCATCTTGGCTACCAACTCAGTAAATGTTTTGAACCATGCTCATGAGATCGTCTTATTGAAAGGTGGTAAAATCGTTGAGAGGGGTGATATGAAATCTGTTGTTGCAAGAGGTGCTGACCTTGCTAAACTCATTGAAGAGTTTGGCGAGAAACAACACGAAGAAGAAGAAGAAATCGTGGAGGACGTTGAAGAGATTGCTAATGAAGTAGTAAACTCCTCGAGCGATGCAAGTGTGGAGGAGGTTACTACTGATAACATAGATGTCCCTAAAGCTTCAAGATTCGAGAAAAGATCTAAATCCTTAGGTGCCGCCAGTGTTGCTTCTTACGACCACGTCTACGACTCTACCTACAGTATCAAGAGTGGAGTTGAGAGAAGAACCGGAATTGACGAAGAGTCCAGATCGAAGGGAAATGTTCGTCTTGCAGTTATTTGGGAATATCTTAAAGCCGCTAACTACAAGCTTATTGGGTTTTACTTGATTTTCGCTGTTGGAACTTCGGTCACTTCCCTTATGGAGAAAATTGTATTGAGTCGTTGGTCTGAGCATAATGCCGAAGTGGGTCATACTGATAAATTGACCTACTACTTGGCAATGTACGCTTTTTACGGTATTTTAGGAGGATTCTTTGTTCTTATGGGTGCTCTTATTGTGTGGAGTTTCTGTATAATCCAAGGTGCTAAGACTTTCCATAGCAGATTAGCGAATGCTGTTTTAAGATCTCCAATGTCTTTCTTTGAAACTACCCCCGTCGGACGAATTTTGAATAGATTCACCGAAGATATTAGTTCAATTGACATGGAATTTCCCTGGATCTTGATCGCTTTCGTGTCACTTGTCTTAAACGGGATTACCACATTCTCAGTATTGATTTATAATCTTCCATTCATGGCTCTAGTGATTATAATCCTTGGTTACTTCTATGATCAGATCAGACGCTATTTCATTCCGGCTTCACGTGAGTTGAAAAGATTGGAAAGTGTTTCCAAAAGTCCAGTTATGGCACTCATTCAAGAATCACTCAATGGTGTTGAAACAATCCAGGCTTATGGAGAAGTTGATCGTTTCTTCTACCGGAATAGGAAGAATATCGATAAATTGACCGTGTCAAGTTATCTCCTTCAATCAAGTAACAGATGGTTGTCTGTCAGGCTTCAAGCGATGTCCTCCTTCATTTTGTTCGTTTCCGCAGTTCTCTCTGTCAATACTCTTAGAAGTTCGAATCCAATTCCCCCTGCAATTCTTGGTCTTCTACTTACTTATGCGTTGGGAATTTCCTACATTTTGAATGCTATGGTAAGATATATTGCATATATCGAAACTGAGTCTGTTGGTGTTGAGAGACTTGTTAATTATTTCGAATTACCACCTGAAGCTGAAATGATAATTGAAGATAACAGACCTCCAGAAAGCTGGCCAGACCAAGGATCTATCAAATTCGTTAACTACACCACCAAATATAGAGAGAATTTAGATCCAGTTTTGAATGATATTTCGCTTGAAGTCAAGGGGCAAGAGAAAATTGGTATCGTTGGTAGAACTGGTGCCGGTAAGTCTACGTTGACATTAGCCCTTTTCAGAATCATTGAAGCTACAGAAGGACACATTGAGATTGACGGTATTGACACAAGAAAGATTGGTTTGTACGATTTAAGAAGTCACTTGAGTATTATTCCTCAAGACAGTCAAACAATCATTGGTACTGTCAGACAGAACCTCGATCCCTTCGGACAGCATGAGGAAGACAAGCTTTGGGAAGTTTTGGAGCTTTCTCATTTGAAAGAGCATGTTGAGTCTATGAAGACCGAACTTACTGATAAAGAAAAGGAACAAGCAAAGAACAAGGGCGAAGAAATTGTCATTGGTACTGGGTTAGAAGCTAGGATATCCGAGGGAGGAAATAATTTATCGTCTGGACAGAAGCAATTGCTTTGCCTAGCTCGAGCATTATTAAACCCTTCGAAGGTGTTGATTCTAGATGAAGCCACGGCATCTGTTGATGTTCAAACCGACAAGATTGTTCAAGAGACCATCAGAAGTGCATTCAAGGACCGGACAATCTTAACCATTGCCCATAGACTCGAGACAATCATGGATAGTGATAAAGTATTGGTGTTGGATAAAGGATGTGTGAAGGAATTCGACTCGCCCTCGGCTTTATTGCAGAACAAGGACGGTATTTTCTATTCCTTGTGTGAGCAAGGAGGATATCTCAAGGACAAGGTGAAATGATGGTTGTATACGACAAATCGTGAATATGTAATAGATAAATAATTAAGAAATTAGATGTAAAACGATAAAGAATGAATTGGGCAATAAATAATGAAATGATGAATGGGTTCATCAATAAATAAATGATCGATATATAATGGCCAGATGTTAAGTGAATGGGTCAATGAACGATGGGCTCGGACTCTTCAAGGAGTCTTAAAAGTCGTCGATGAGCTGTGATAAATCACCTCTTTGTTTCAACAACTTTCGTCTTCTTTCCTGAGTCATCGGCAGGTTGATGAGCTTCTTGTTTGAGCTTTTGCACAAACCTTGCTTTCCCAACGAGCACACGTCGCAGTTGCTTGCTCTTGGGACACAGATGACTTGTCCGAATCCGACCAAGAGCGGGTTGATGTCACCCCAGGCCTTTTTCGGTACCCATTTTTGCAATTCCAACCGAGTGACTTCTGGTTTGTCCAGTTTTTTCACCCACCCCCACATCTGGGCCAATCTGTGAAGATGTACGTCGACACCGATGCCATCGTTGATACCCCAGCCGTTCTGGAGAAGGAGATATCCCATTTTGGGCCCAACTCCGGGGAGAGAGATGATGTCTTCGATGGTTTTAGGAATATCGGAGTTGAAATTCTCAAGCAATAATTCACAAGATTTCTTGATGAAGCCGGCTTTTCTCTTGTGGAAGCCCACTTTCAGAATGCACACATCGATGTGGGCCTCGCTCGTGGCAAGCACTGCTTCCAAGCAAAGTCCACCGAGGCCTCTGGCGGTCATATCTTCCTGGAGCCTCCTGACGGCCGCAAAAGTGACCTCATCCTTGGTCTGTGACGAGAGCATGAGCAGCACGAGGAGTTGGAAGCGGTACCTCTTAGGAAACGACGCTCGGAGGCCTGGAGAGATGGTTTCGGGCATTCGCTCGCAGCCCATATCGTCGACCGGGCACGAGAACTTGGTCCGCATTGCCACCACCTCGTTGTAGATGGGAAGGAAGTTGGCTGGCGCCTGGGCCACGTCGCTGGCAGCCAACGGGGCGAACACGGTGCCGATTTTGGGGTGGATCGTGACTTCTGGCACGGATTCTTCTGTCCGTGACTCCGCTGTTGGTCTGCCGAATGTTGGTTCGAGAAGCGATGATTCTTCAAAAACGGCTGGTTCCTCTTTGAGCGATGGTTTGATCTTTGCTTTCCCAAGTGTTGGTTCTTCAACCAGCGACTCAATTTTGATTTCTTCAACTTTGATTTCTTCAACTCTCACTCCAGCAACTATAGATTCTTCAACTCTTAATTCCTCCTTGACTCTCGTTTGGGACTCCTCCTTGACTCTCGACCTGGACTCCCCCTTGACTCTCACCCTGTTCCCTTCGACTTTTGCTTGGTTCTCTTCGACTTTTGCTCTTCTCTCTTCAACTTCTCCAACTAGACCACCGCTGACTTTATCTCTCGCCCTCTCCACCAGATCAACAGCCTGCCTCTTCCTGTTCAATCTCTGCCCTCGCTCGGCCACTCGTTTGCTCGCTCGCATTCCCACTCGCGTGTCTGAGACAACTTTTGGCTCTAGCTCCGGCTCTGGCTTTGGCTTCATGCTGATTTGACAGTAAACGCTAAAATCCGAATGATTCGCATTATGACTCAACTCCGGATTTTCTCCAGAAATTGTTTTCACAATTTACGTTTTTCCGCTTGTTACTTCTTCTTCACATTCAACCCACTTTTAGTTCGTGTGATCTTGTATTTCTCGCTTTGATTCATACCGCGGTTGCTGGCATTTTGTATTTGCTGATTTCGAATTCCACTCTGCGTCTTTCTTAAATCTTCCATCCACCATTATCCCGTACCTTCTACATCCGCTGGTCCTTAACCTTTTCCATGTCCCTGAAGAAAAAAACCATCAAAACGCCAGGCACCGCCATCGAACGAATTGCCCAGGCCTGTGACCGCTGTCGTGCCAAAAAAGTCAAGTGTGACGGTGGCCAGCCTTGCTCCCTGTGTGCCGCCAGCGGCCTCCAATGTATCGTCAGCGACAAGCTCCTGCGCCGACTGTTCCCCAAGGGCTACACCGAGTCCTTGGAGGTGCGTATCCGCCAGCTCGAGGCGGAAAACAAAAAATTGGTGGGCTTGTTGGACATCCGTGACGAGCAGTTGGATTTCTTGGGTAAGGGCAAGACCCCTGCCTCCGCTGCCAACGGCACGAGCTCCGGCCCAGCTGCTGGGCCCATCCCCACCACCGCCGGCACAGAGCTGGTCCTCTCGGCGGAAAACCTCGCCCGCCTCCACCAACACCACAAGGGCTGCCCCTGCGGCTGCGACGAAAACTCAACTGCCGTCCACGAGAGACCAGTGCTGATTGCCGGCTCCGCTTACGACACAGTACCACCTTCCATAAACCTCAGCGACGACGACGATGAGAGCTTGGCCTCCATCGACCACCACAGCCTTCTCCAATTCAACGAGCCGCTCCCTACTCGTGAAATAAGTCCGGCCCCAGGAGCTTTTGCAGCCGCTACTGCAATCGCCGAAATGCAAAGACGCCGCTCCGGCCACCCTGACACCTTGGATGAAACTAACAAACAACTGATGCTCACGAGCTTGGTGGCCGTGTCGATTCCAAGAAGCACTGAAGAAACCTTGTTCATCCCAACTCTTTTGGCCCGCATCTGTCAAGCATACGGCTATAACCTGAAACCTTCCATCTTGACTGCTAACGCCGTGGCGTCTTTGAAAGAAAACTCCAATGAGTCCATGCGCCCCGACCTGTCGTCTCCAATGGCCCACGAATTTCTTCTAAACATCATCATGAATCGTGCTGATATAAAGAGACTTAGCGACTCTGAAGCCACTTACTTTGTGAAAAATGTTAAATTGCCTGACTCCCGTATTGATTTGGACCACCTCATCACCATCTATTTCCTGGCCTGGGACTCTACGTTCCCAATTCTCGATAAACACTCGTTCCTCAAGAACTACGTGAAAATGCTCGCCGTGCTCGAGTCTTCCGGTGGGATCGAACACTCTGAACACGAATCTTCCTATGAGCTGATTGAGAAATTCGCTGCAATCGTCATTCTCGTCCTAAGCTTGGCTCTTCTTTCTAATAAATTCACTCAGATGTCCACCAATAACCGCGACGAACTGGTTGCAAAGTACCTCTCTTTCCTCAATCATTACGATTACCTCATTCATGAGTTCATCAAACCAAACTGCATCATCACCAAACATTGTTCCATCCAATCCCTCCAGATCCTTTCTTTAGCCCTTCAGTATTGTCTCGTCATTGGTGACATAACAACTTGCTACGAATTGCGTGGTAGAGTTATAAGTATGGCCCAACAGCTCAGATTACATCGTTGTCCTGCTGCTGTTTTGGGTATAAGTGGCAATAATGGTAATGCTAACTTGAAGAATTTCATGCAAGGTGAACGTCGTATCTTGTTCTGGTGTGTTTACTGTCTTGACGTTTACTCGTCTTTGAACCTTGGTGTGCCTCGTTTGTTCAAAGATTTCGAAATAGAATGTGCTTTACCATTCAGTGGTAAATATAGTGATGATGACGAAAACGACAATGAAAATATCTTGATCATCAACAACACTAGACTTTCTATTATGGGTAAGGTCCCTAGAATGGCTTTGAGCTTCATACTTTATTGTAAGGTCCTAGGCAATATTCTTGATTCCATTTATTCTAGATACGATCATGCCAACGAAGAAGATATCTCATTAGAAAAGGATAGAATGCTCGATGTCTGGAGGCGGGAACTTCCTCCGGATTTGAAGTTTGACGTTGATGTCAACGGATTCTCTTTGAAAGGACAGTTGGGCGAAACCGATAGCAGCGTCTTTAAAGACTACAACAAACTGCAACTCACCCTTATATTTCTATACTACCACGCGAAGATATTAATCTACTTACCGATAATATCGAAGTTTGGAAACCACCACAACGTTGGCCTCTCAACCAAAGAACAGTTATCCAAGGGCCAAAATACAACCTCCAATATTGTGTCCAGTGTGAGCATGATACAACAGCTGTCTATCCAAATTCTTCAGCTTTTGAACAGTGTATCTAAGAAATTGTCATCATATCTTCTTCCGGTCCCCATAAATATTCCAAGGCATCAGGCACGCTTCACCCTTCTTGTGGCCAAGGGTACCTTGGATTTCATCAAGAATGGAACATTGTACCAAACTCTGAAGCAATTGCTTCTAGACACTATCAAAAATCTCAACATAGAGAGTGGCTTTGACATACCTGGAGGATTGACTCGGAACTCAGCCAAACTTTTAGAGCTTGCAACTCTCAGCATACTTGGTGTAGCTGTTAACAAGAACGGAACGGCTGCAAAGAAAAAGCAAGTTCCCGTCCCTCCTTACACTAAGCCCGCAGTCAAGAGGGAACCCTTGAGCAAAAAAGCCGTCAGCAATAACTACTTGCTTGGGTCAAACAAGCCAACAAATGATGACTTTGGTACTTCCGGTGAGTATATGCTTGATACAGTGCAAAGCGCACCAGCTAAAGTTAAGACAGAAGTGAATTCCGATAAGCCATTTGACACTTCAGCAGAAATTGCTGATAGCAGTAGCTCAGATAGTGCCAACAATGATATTGAGTTCCCCGAAGGTTTGGAGAACATATTCCAATTCGATCCATTCAAAGTCAATTTGAATAGACAACTGGTTATGAACGAATTCGCAGCCGATGGTTCTTTGGGTTTAGTGCCATTTTTAGATATCAACGATGACCAACTAGAGGTCAATGGATTCGACTCCACCAATCATTTCCAATGGTAGTAACTATATACCTAACTATTTATTCAAATGTACATATTAGTCATATTGGTGCCTAAACTTGTATACTTGTGCGAGATTCGGAACCGAGTTAGTATGAAACCTGGACACCAGCTCCCCACATTTCGGAGTATATAAACTGCAGAGAATCCCAAATACTCCGAGATCTTTTTTTTCAGAAACCACTAACCAGATTCAATGACTACTTTTTCCAAAGCTGGGTTCAAAACTTTGAACTATAACTCCTTTCGCCCTCACTACCCTGCCAGCTTCTACCAGATTCTTCTGAAGTATGCTAGTGGTGGAGATGCTAGTCGTTTGCCTTTAGATAGGGCCGTTGATTTAGGTTGTGGATCGGGTGTGGCTACTTACCCTTTGCTTAATTTCAACAAGGAAGTTTTGGGACTCGATTTATCAGAGCTGATGATTGAAACTGCCAAATCACTCAAGTCGGACAGATTGAAAGAGTTGAACATCAACGATGAATCAGTGATCTCTTTCCAAGCGGGTTCAGTCGAGAGCTACGTCACTGACAAACAAGCTGACGATTTGCAATTGGAAACCTTTGATCTCATCACTGCCGCCCAGTGTATTCATTGGTTCCAAGACCTTGAAAGTTTCTTCAGAAACTCGGCCAAAATGTTGAAAAAAAATGGTACTTTGGCCTATTGGTACTATATTGATCCGATAATCATCAACTCTTACGAAAGTGATCAAGACAAGAGTATCACTGAAGCCAAGGCTGAAACTCTAAAGAAGGCTGAGGATATTTATAACAAGTACTCTTATACCGACGAGCGTTATGTTGGAAAATACTGGGAACAACCGGGAAGAAACAAGCTTCGTGACGAATTGGATGAAGTGACTGCTGAAATTCCGGGGGATGTCTACACAGATTTGAAGGTAAAGAAGTACAGACCATCAGTTTACGGATCTGAGCCTGATAATGAAGATTTGTCTTTAATCAAGAGAAATATCAGTCTCCGAGAATACATGAATTACTTCAGTACCTACTCAGGCTACCACAACTACAAGAGTGCCACTGGTGATGATGGGGAACTCGTGGAGCAGTTTCTCGAGGAACTAGAGTCAGAATTGGGCTGGAACCGAGACAAAACTAGAATCGATCTCGCTTGGAACACTGGGTATGTGTTTGCAAGAAAGATGTAGATTGATATATTTATTTAGCTTATGCCCATATCCATATTTATTTTTATTCGCCATCTTTGCATAGATCTATAGAGACACGTCATATATTCCCCCACTTGTAATGTTGAATGGAATTTCTTCTGTTCAGTGTATGGTTCAATTCATCGTCATCGATTGTGTCAAAAATTTTGGCAGCTGAGCGAAAAACTCTTTTTTTGGAGAATTTGCCAAAAATTGTCGAAATTCACCCAAATAATCGCAGTAAACGATTGCAAAAAGCCACAGAATAGTGGGAATCGAAAAAGTTGCAAAAATACACTTCTTCAGAGATGTCCTAGTAAGCAACCATAAGCCACAGAGAATTGATTTTCCAGTTTTCTTTCTCGAAAACGGAGCAAATTCACCAGAAATGCAGTATAATTCGTCTCAAAACTGCCCTCAGTAGCTATAGGACTGAAAGGAAACTCTACTCTCCCATACCAAGACGTTCAGGCTCAAAACTTACACTTGTGGTTTCATTTACCTACATATTACCCCCATATCTTGAAGTAGCTAAATGGTTCTCTAAATGCAAATTGCTAAATTTAATTTTTTGAATTGGAATTCAACCGTTTTTCTGTTGGGACTCAACAGCTGAAGCTTCCCAATTGGGAAATGCTCGCCCCACGCTGTTTTCCATATAAAGATACGAAATATGCCAGATATTGCAAATGTCAATAATGATACTACTCCGTCTTCCCCTGCTCATACTAAAAACTATAGCCACATCGTTCTTGTTGTGGATATTAGTGACAACCATAGTGCCACAGACACTGTTAAAGTTCTCAGATCCTCAAATCCAGCTCAACAAGTTCGCTGAAACTAGGTATCCCTACAACTCCATTACTTCACCAACCCCTTTGCCATTGCAAAATAGCACGGTGTATTTCATTATAGGCCACCCCGATGATGAGGTGATGTTTTTCTCGCCCTCCTTGGTAGAAATTGCTAAGCCCAAGCACAACAACCGCGTGAAGCTTATCTGTTTCTCCAAAGGAGATGCCATTGATGAATCAATGGGCGAAATCAGATCCAGAGAGTTGGCGCTGTCTGCCAGGATCCTAGGTTTGGACGAAAAAGACGTTACCGTCCTCAACTACAAAGACGGAATGGACCAGAATTGGAAAAGCGACGATATCCGCAAATCTTTACTGAAGTTGGTGGATATATCTGACAGCACCGTGTTAGTGACATTCGATGAAACTGGTGTCTCCAATCACCCCAATCATATCTCTTTGTACCACGGCACCCGCAAATATTTCCAAACCGCATTGAGGAACAAGAAAGCAAGACTTTACGTGTTGAAAAGCTTAAACTTCTGGGAAAAGTATTCGTTTACCATACTTACCAACGTTGAGTTGTTCATAGATCATCTTTGCAAGTTTTTCATTTCAAATGTGTTGAAGCTCAACATCAATGTCAACATCAGTTTCTTCACCAACATCAAGAATCAAAATTCGTCGATCAAGTTTTATTCTGACTTAAACATGCTAAGCGTCAGCTACGCAGCCATGGCCTACGGCCATTTCTCGCAAATGGTCTGGTTCCGTTACGGCTGGTTGACTCTCAGCAGGTACTTGACTTTCAACCATTTGATTCAGATTCACAATTAACCTTCATTACAGCATAAGAATTAAAGGAGAATATTACGTATATAATTTCCTAATTGTTCAACCCTCCATTTATAGATAATACAAGACTTAAGAGTCACCCGGTTGTAATTTTGCACTACAAGTTCTCGAAACCAAATTGATTTTGGCACCAATTGGCCCCATGTTCGAAGTACTCTTGCTTCGACACGCTCACTTTCCCAATAACATCACTGTCTGCCAAGGCGGCACCTCCATGCCATGCGACCATGTCCAAGGAGTGTTCGTAAGTTTTTTCGTGGACAGGCCAGTTAACGGGCAATTCTCTTTTCAATTCTTTGAGTACTCGCAGGCGGAAATTGGCTAGTTGGGCGGTTCCCCCGACGAAACTGATATTCCCCAGTAACAAGGGACGAGCCACTTCGGGTGAATCCATGATGGCCTCCACCATCAAGTCGACGACGTTTTTGAACGGCGTGGCTTGTACCACCGCCTGGGTGGCAGAAGAAACGCTGGAGTCGAACACGATCTCTGGGTGGAATAAGGCTTCAGGAACGCTGAAGCGCTCGTCAGTCAAGCGAAGCGTCTGTACCTCTTCGCTCAATGTGGTGCCCTCAGGCTTGACGTAACCGGTGATTGTAGTTTTGAAGTCGGGCAATACGAATTCACAGGCAGTTTGATTTTGCAACTCTTTATTGAAGTCTCGGGCCACGAAGCACGTCTGTTCTTTAATGGTGTTGGCCAAAAGCGGCTCCTCAGATATGTCGTAGTGGCGGAGCGAGATGTACTCACGGAGGAGCCCCGTGAGCAGCTTTCCGCCCAAGGGGAGCTTTTTGGCAGCTTTCCAGTAGACTTTCTGGTAGATGACTGGGAGAATCCAGGTTGCTTGGAAGCCCACGTCGACCACCAAGGCAAAGTCGTTGTTTTGAGAACCCTTGTCGGCCCACGGCACAAGCAGCCCTGGCGTGCAGCGATAGTATTCGTTGAAGCCGTACTCTTCAAACACAATCTGGTCTGTATTGATGGAGAGCTGGGGTAGCTGGAAGGGAGTTTCTGTGAGTGTCAAGTGGATGGATCCAAGATCCAACTGCGTATCGGAGAGCATGTCCAAGGTGTAGTCCCACACGGGTTTTTCAGTTTCCCAGGACGTCAAGTGGCCTTGTTCGTGTGGGCGCTTGATGTTGATGCCGGAGAATTTGTTGGTGTGGTTGAAGAGCTCATTTCCCACGCAAATGAGTCCATCTTTGGTGCGTGAAATGGCATTGTAGACGGCCACAGGTCGCTGGTCGTGGAACCCGGCCTTGACGTTGAACGAACCGTTGTCGATGACGAGATGCATGGAAGAAGAGCTGAAAGAACCAGAAGAGCTAGAAGAACTCAAAATGATAAAACCGGTACCCCCGAAAAATATCACCATTTTGCTACACCATAATTCGTATTTTTCGTATTTTTCGCATTTCTCACATCATTTCTTCCTTAATTACTTCTTTAATTTTAATTTATTTCTCATTTATTTCTCTCTCCAACCAAATCTAATTTCCTTATCATTTCTCTTTTACTTCTCGTCTACCCGTTTCGCTTATTCCCCTTTTTAATCCATTGGAATACCAGCTAGTGACACATCTCTACCGTCACTACTTCATTGCCCCAGCACCCTCGCTACATATAACAGAACCTACTTTCCCGCCACATTTCCATGCCATTGTTGGCACGAGTGCTACACAAGGACCGCCCGGCCATGCCGCGGCAGCCGTCCACGCCGCGAGCCACTCTGCCGCCGCCCACCGCGCCCGCGTCGTTGGTGATGGCCATTCGACTCGAGCTGCCACCCATAATCCTCTACGGCGCCCCACACGAGCTGCTGGGCCTGATCGTGTCGGGCCAGCTCGAGCTTGACGTGCGCTCGGCGCCCGCGCTGCCACGGTTGGTGCCCGTGAGCCTGAACCCCCGGCCCACCCTCACACCCACTGCGCTGAACTCGCTCACGCCTATGTCGCTGAACTCACTGGTGCTGGCGTTCCCGCCGCCCTTCGACGAGCTCGAATTGGACTCCGTGACTCTCTCGCTCGAGCAAACCATCCGCCGCACCCGCCCGTTCCTCCTTCCGTCAACGTCTGTGTCCAGTTGCAAGGACTGTGGCTTGCAGACCACCGTGTTAGCCCGCTGGGACGTTCTCACGTCGAGAGCTTCCTTCTCCACAGGAACCCACGCCTACCCGTTCTCACACCTTCTCCCGGGCTCTTTGCCCGCGTCCAGCAAGATCGGTTCGCCACAGCTGGCTTCCTACGTCCGCTACAACTTGGTGGCCACGGCCCATCGCCCTCATCAACGAGATGTGGTGGTCCGTCTCCCCGTGCAAATCTCTCGTTCCATTTTGCGTGGCCCCGACAGAAACTCTCTCCGTGTGTTTCCTCCCACGGAAATCACCGCAAGCGCCGTCTTGCCCAGCGTGGTCTACCCGAAGCTGAGTTTCCCCATCGAATTGAAGTTGGACAATATCGTCTCGTCCTCTGGCGACCGCCGGTGGAGAATGCGCAAGTTGTCCTGGCGTATCGACGAACACGTCCGTGCGAGGGCCCATACTTGTTTCAAACATATACCCAAACTCCACGCCGCTGAGGAACTGCAACGCCGGACAGCTTTGCACAAGGAATTACGCGCGGGTGGTGCTCCAGGCCCAAGTAAATCGTCAGGACTCCACCATAGCACGGTTCAAACAAGCATGTACATGGGACGCTGCCCTAGTCAGTCCCGTCGTGCTCAAGATGCAGAGAATGCCGATGCAGAACACGCCGATAATGAACATTCAGAACGAAACCACCCACTGGAATCAAATATAGACCATCCACAAGACATGGATATAGTGGAAGAAGAGTACGTTGTTCCAACGGGACCAGCACACGAGCACGACAACTTTGTTGCCGACTTCATTGGGGCTCGGCAATCAGATCAACTGCCAGCTGTAACTGCCACCGATACCCTGAATAATCCGCCAAATAATGCGCCTGACGAAGATGTTGATCTAGAAAAAGAGGAGCTTTACCTCGACGAGCTCCGGACCGTCAGTCACGGTGAAATCAAAAGTGGCTGGAAGTCGGACTTTGCCGACAGAGGGAGAATCGAGTTAGTGGCAGAAATAAGTGCCATCAATTGCTCCACAGGGCTCTCAAGACACATCACGCAGCGCACATCGGAAGACAGGGTCGATGAGCATGATGGCACACGCAACGGAGCAAACGTTTCCTGTGACATCGACGACCCTAATCTGGGCCTTTACGTCTCGCACACACTCATAGTGGAAGTGGTTGTTGCCGAAGAGCTAATACATTCTCGCCATACCTCAGGGCACCACAGTCAGGGCAATACTCTCCAGAACTCCAGTTCCAGTTCCAGTGCCAATGCCAACGCCAGCTTGACTCCTGTGGCACTGGCTTCGTCGGGACACAGCATAACGCCGGTTGCCAGTGCCAGTTCGGAGCGACTGACACTGGTATCGAGCAGCAACGTCGGTGTGCCGACTGGGGCAGCACGAGTGCTTCGGATGCAATTCAAGATCCAGCTCACTGAGCGACTGGGGTTGGGCATTGCGTGGGACGACGAAGTCCCGCCCACGTACGAAGACGTACGGACGTTGAGTCCCCCAACGTACGAAACTCTGCAGACCAATCTGGCGGCCGGAACGCCATTGGCAAGCACTCCGCATGGCACGCCGTTGGGCGGCATGCCGTTGGGCAGCCGGACACCTGTAATTCTCCATGGTATCGGCGACACGCCCGAGCCACGAAGCATCGACGGTGTGGTGGATATACAAGCGTTGTCGTTGAGCGAGTGAACACGGCACACCAGGCAAACACCACACAACCAGCACCAGCTATCTGGCTTTCTTGAATTATAGCGAACCAGCAATATCACAAGCACACAGGATAAACCACAACGTAGTTACATTGCGCAACAGTTTGACCCACAATTCATCAGTGTGAATGATTGTAGTACAGTCTAAAGCACAGAATACATGGTCGTAGTACAAGCAGCCAAAGTCACAATCCAACAGTTTTAACGATTTTTCAACTTCAGCAGCGCAAATGGGCGTAGTGTAGTTAAAAATCACCCAACTCTGACAATACACAACTAATCTACTCACATTATTATTCATACAATCTGCTAATTTCTGGCTACACTTACTCACTCACTTACCCACTCACTTACCCACTCACTTACCCACTCACTTACCCACTCAAATACCCACTTCCACACATACTTTTACACTTTGTAGATCTACGGATCCGCAATAAATCTAGACTAAAGAAAGAATCGTAAATCCGTCCCTTAGAGGGGCTTATTACCAGAGAGTAATGTTTCAGCACAGCAGTTCACTTTCTAACTTTGTCTGGTCTATGCTAATTTCAGATTACTCTCCCTTATTTCCTTGAGCATCCTCCTGCGTTCTCTATCACCCTGTAACTTTTCTGACCTTTCCTACTTTCGTTTTCTTTCAATTCAATTCTCTAATTTCTCACTTCCCAGTTCAGTCTTTCAGTTCAGCTTCTATTTTTCTCAATCTTCTATTTTTCTCAGTTTTATTTTTCTCACTTCTCACTTTTCTCAGCTCTCACTTTTTCTCAGCACTGCTTATCTCAAATCATTCGCACTACCCCTTCGAAAAATTCAACACCAATTACCAGCTTCTTCTCCCACAACCACAGGCTGCAATGGACCCGAACTCGCCCCAGCACTGGAGCCCGCGGGCCCACACGCCCGCCTCGCCGTCGTTCTACTTGCCCGACGACGACGACGCCGACACAGACCGCGCGCCCGTCATCGCCGTGCAATCCGCTCCGCCAGACATCGTGTTGCCCAAGCGCCAGAACCGCAATCTCACACTCAACACAGCGCCCGACAGAAGGCCCGACAGGAGCGATAGAAGTGACAGAAGCGAGAAAAGCGACCGAACCGACAGAATCGAGAAAAGCGACAGAATTGACAAAAATGATAGAACAGACCGCCACGCCAGCATTGGCGACGCCAACGCCGTCTCGTCGCTCACGTCCATCGGCGACATCCTCAAATTCCCCATCGAGTCATCTCACGCCTACTCGTATGCCCATCTCCTGCCCAACTCGCTTGCACTCCGGCTCAATGTGCTCAAACGTTCACTAGAGATCTTGAACGACAGGCCCAATCTTTTCAGGGTCATCAGTGCCCACGAAGACGACCTATCTCTCCAGCGCGCCAGCACCATCGACGAGGTCTTGCGTGTGCCCAGCGACTCCCGCCAAAAGCTCACTCCCTCCTACGACTCGCCCGACGAGAAGCCCAAAACAAACAGAGCCTCCCTCCTCTACAGACACCCGCTGCACAACGACAGCGGCGAGTTAACCAAGTACAAGCACCAAACAAACGCATCCTCTGCCGCTTTGGCAAACCTCCTCAAGCCGCCAATGAAGCGCTCCGACAGCTTGCCCATCAACCAACTTTACTCCCATAAGTCTGCATCTGCATCCTCTTTGAGCGTTGTCGACTCCCACCAAGAAGAGAGAAAGAATACAGACAAGTCAGATAGATCAGGCAAATCGGAGAAGTTGGACAGATCGGAGAAAGAAAGGCAGAAACCATCGAATGCCGTCAGCCAGGACATAAAGGACATTATCAACCTTCTCGAGAAGGGCAACGCCCTCTCAAACTCAGACGTGGCTTCCACTTTACATGACTTGTCTCTCTCTTCCAACAAAGACGAGGGCCAACAGTTGAAACAAAATTTTTTGAAGAATAAACTCTTGCACGCTCTAGCAACTCCCTTTGTGGAGACTTCCGTCATGACCTCAACACTATTGGGAGTCGGAGTTTCCACTAGCTCTAACACTCCGGGCACTGTCACACCAGTGTCTTCGACTTTCGGCCCCTCGGTGTCCAACGTCAATTTGGCTTCCAACTACTCTTCCTTAACCCTCAGTTCTTTGGGGGCCCATCCTCCCTCTGCAATCCCAGGCACAGGCAGCAGCAACAATAGACCCTTCCATTCGATTTCCCTGGGGAAACACGCTGCTCCTCAATCTGTATTCACCGTGGAAATAGACAGTCCTTGGTCCTTGAAAGCTGCTAACGATTTGGCTTGCTTGATGTTTGGTGTCTCCAAAAACACAATAAAAAACTTGACTCTAATGGACCTCATCGCTCCTCAATTCCGTAATTTCGTCACTGATAGGTTGACAAAGTACATCTCAGGTACCTTGGATCTCAATTCAAAAAACCAGGAAAGAAGCGCCAATCATAACATCATATTTGCAGGTGAAATCATTGCCATTGCAAGACCAGGTGATAAACACTATGCGTGGACATCAATGTGGGCCAAGAAGAGAGGTAATTTGATCATTATCATGTTTGACCAAATCCCTTGCGATGCCTTTGATGTTACGATCTCTTGTAAGATAGATGAATATCCACAGGCTGGCTACAGCATCCAATCAGTCGATGAAATAGCAGGGAAATTAATTTCAAAAATAGACAAACGAAAGCTCAAGAAAACATCGGATTTAAGTGTGGCAATCGACTATGACTTGATACACAACTCCGATGATGCTAGTGACGACGTCGTTAATTATTATGTTTCTCAAGATCTTGCTGATAGTGAAAAAATCAACAGAACTCGTTACTATACTCTTCAAGCTAGTGATTTCGATGGTGAGAATATTCCTTGCGCTGTGACTTCCAATCCTTTGGAAATGGACTCCAGCAAGTACGAAATTAAGTTGAAAATTCATAGCTTACCTTACATTGCTGGTATATTTGTGCTTCGTTCCTCTGACTTGAAAATTTTGTCATGCAACAATGCTATCGCAAAGAATTTGTTTGGTCGTTCCTTTAATGAATTGATAGATAAGTCGATTGACTATATCATTCCTGATTTTTCCCATATTTTAAACTCTGGTCTTGAACTTACTGATGAAGTATTCAATATTGTTCCTGGATTGGTATTACCAGAACATTTCTTCAGAAAGTTTGATGCTTTGGCAAGATTCGAAAATGGCGAAGTAGATGAAGAGGGACTTGCTCAAACAGAAGAAGATTTATTTTTGAGCTCACATGGTATAAAAGGTCTTCACAGAGACGGAAAACATATATTTGTCGATGTCCAATTGAGAGTATCCGCCAACGATACATATGTATTGTGGGTTACTTACTCTAGACAGTCAAGCCAAAACAATCATAGCATCGCAAAAGAGCTAAGCAAACTTAGCCTGAGTTCGGTTTCAGTGAAGGAGGACGAAAAAGTGCCTTCCTCATATTCGAAACCTAAATTGAACAGCATTAAAGATAATGAGGTGGTGAGTTTACCTTCCCAGTTAAAGTTGTTCCCTGACAACGAATCTGATTTGTTGGAATACAGTTATAGAAATCCTGAACTCGTTAGAAAAAGCAGTACTAGAAGACCAAAGGCTAGTACATTCAACATCCCCGTACGTCATTTGAGCAGCTCTTTGAGCAGGGTAAGTTCAGCGAGATCAGGCTCAGAATCATCAGCTACTCTTGACAGTAGTTTGATTAGTCACGATGATACAGTCTCCACTATCACAGAAGAAGATTTCACAGGAGACGAGGAGGACAGGGACAAAAAGAGGTCTTATAATATGTATTCTGAAGAAGAGATCTTGAGGGTGGAAAATGAGTTTTTACTTGAAAAGTCCAAAAACTCACCTCAATGGCCTCAAAAAATCGGGTCTAAAAAAAGGAGCAAGAAATACGAAGAATTCAAGGTCCTCAAGGATATGGGAGAGGGTGCTTACGGCAAGGTTGTTCTAGCTGAGCATAAGGAAGACGATCAGTATAAAATTATAATCAAATGTATTGATAAGGAAAGAATTTTGGTGGATACTTGGGTGAGAGATAGAAACTTAGGTACCATCCCGTCTGAAATTCAAATCATGGCGTTCCTTAATAATGAGCCACACCCCAACATCATGAGGATAATTGACTACTTTGAAGATCCAAAGTACTACTACTTAGAAACGCCAATATTCGGAAACCCTCCAGCTATTGATTTGTTCGATTTCATTGAAATCAAGAAGGACATGAGCGAACTTGAGTGCCAGTTCATCTTCAAACAGATTGTGCTGGCCATTTATCACCTCCACAAGAACGGCATAGTTCATCGGGATATCAAGGACGAAAACGTCATTGTCGACGAAAACGGTATAATCAAGCTCATTGATTTCGGATCCGCTGGGTATACTAGACTGGGTCCATTTGATGTCTTTGTCGGTACTATCGACTATGCCTCCCCAGAGGTTTTACGAGGGGACAAATACGAAGGGAAACCCCAAGACATATGGGCACTCGGAATATTGCTCTACACGCTACTTTACAAAGAGAATCCCTTCTACAACGTTGATGAGATCATGGAAGGTGACCTTAGAGTACCATATGTTGTGAGCGATAAGTCATTGACATTGATCAAAAAAATACTCGTAAGAGACTTAGACTCGAGACCAACCATTACCGACATCGTTGAAGACGAGTGGTTAGATTTGTAGCATGCATTTTAATGAACATTTTTATTTACGTAATTCATTCGTTTGGTGAAGTTTCATCCTAGGGCTTTACGATAATTTGCACCCATGCGACAATTGCGGTATCTCAACGCGTAAAAAATCAATTCTCGAATACCAATTCCATCAAATAATCGTATCTTTTCCCACGACAAGCAATTCCACAAGCCACTGCACGCGTCGAGATGGAAGTGACACTACCGTTTTCATTCGAGGTCCAGCCTGCGCCGCTGTCAGCCCGTGTGTCATACCCTGTGTCAGTCACGGTGCTACAGCGACTTGAGCACATAAATCTAGATAAACTTCCATATACATCTCAAAAAACGGTGTTCAGCTTGAAGAAAGACATAGCACATGTGGTAAGATCCATTTGTGACAACTACCTCTTTGTGAAAATCCAGAAGCAATTGACTGACAAGGACTGGCAGGTCGGCATAGTGTACCCAATAGCAGAACAACTATTCGGCTTGATACAACTAGACAAGGAGACACACTCAAAAGACATCAATAGAACAGGCCCAGATCAAGTTCTCTACTATGCGCTGCCTCAAGAATGCTTAAATGCTTGGAAAGTTGAACCCGTCAGCGTGGCTCCTGCTACTGAGTCAATTCAATCCATCATAGATTCCTTTTCTATGGCTCCACCTAGCGAGTCTAAACCACAGCTCAACGCCGAAGAAAGACAGGCCATATTGAATTCTCCACAATCACAAAATGACCCCGCCAAGTTCTTGTTTTCTCGTTATTTCAGCATTTTATACTCCTTGACCACACCACTCAGCTACTTTCCCAAAACCACACTTACTCGGTTCGAGAATCTTTGCAAGGGCGATCCAGCTAAAATGAAGCTAAACCTCGAGAAACTCTACCTTGAGACACAAGAACTGGAGGTAGGACAAGAAGGTAAGAATGGCTTGTTAAAATTGCTTGAACTAGGCTCAACACCTTCTGATTTCAAAGAGAAATACGAACAGGAAAACCAAAGAGAATTCCTCAAAAAGAATGACAACCTCATATCTGCTGTCTTGAATGAAAATGATCCTGGGGCTCTGCCTGACAAAAAAATCTTAGCTGAGGAAAGACTCAATAAGTTACTTTTGGAATTAAAGGTTAGAAAAGCCCAGCTACAAATACTAATTCTTCTTGAACTACTTACAATTATGGATGTGCCCGAAAACGAATTCCTTGAAAAGAACATCAAAAAGCAAGAGAAGGAATTCGACAAACTCAAAAAACAGACCAAAAAGTCTCTCGTAAGAAAGAAGAAGAAAGCCTCTCGGAAAATCATCCCCACATTTTTGGGTATGGGTATGAATGTGGAGGAAATATCAAATACTTTTACCCCGTCTACAGGTCTCAACAACTACTCAATCTTTAATTCATTGAATACGCTCGTTGATAGGATGGGTATCTGGGATACTTTAATGGGAAAAAGTGCAACAAATAAAGAGGATAGTGCTTTCGGATTAGTAGCTTATGTTCTCATTCCTTATTTCAATAGGAAGCTTCCTTTGACGATCAAGTACATCATAGATAAGTTCAAAGCGCTGAATCCAAAATTAGTCCCTCCCAAAGCCGACAGACGTTCAAAGAAAACCGAAGACACAAAAAGCACATCTAAGTCCAAAACACGCTTTCCAAAACAAATATTGGGTCCCGGTAAGGCTCCCCTACTAAGTAGACCACCGATGCTTACCAGTCAAAATAGTGAGGATTTACTTCCAGCATTTTCACTCAAAAGATCCAAGTCCAACCTTTCATCAAAAAATCTTCAAAGACGACAAGTTGACATGTCTGTAAATGTGAAATCCACAGAATCCAACGCCGCAAGAAGAGAAGAGAAGACGTCAATTTTTGGGGACGCCAGAAAGATCAAATCATTGAAAGCTCCAAGCACATTGCCAGGATCTAAGTCATTTCAGGTTCAAGCTACACCGGCGAAGAAAGCATCCAGCTACCGAGAAAGATCTCTTGAAAGGAAAACAATTGTAGAGGTAGCATCCACGCCCTCGAAAAATAGAGCGACTGATTATAAAAGACCAAATATTACCATAAGCCAGACACCGACGTTGAATCGTGCTTCGACAACTATCATACCGGCTTCAACACAGAGGGTTTCAGTTTCTGAGAAGTTGAAGAATATATCATCTCCTCTGTATTCTAATGGCGTTACGTCCTCCCCAGAGAATGAGGCCAGAAGCTTACAGATACCTATAAGCTCCCCAGTGATGTCAATCATATCCTCGCCTATTAATTCAAGTGCATCAAGAAAGAGAAAGAAACCGGGTGAGCCAGTTTCTTTGAGCGATTCTCCATTTTTGAATACTACTTTAGAAGGTTCTCCGTTCGCCAATAAAAAAGAGGTGACTTCGGTGTTCAAAAAGGCAAGCAAGAAGCATAAATCTCCCGACTCGACTGTTTCTTTGCAAAACATAACCAATACCCCCACATGCACAGTAAACGATGAAAAAGACACCAATTTCAACAACCAACTGACTGACGACGACCACGAAAACGAATCCAACCATGTAAATTACGACTCCGATTCTGATAACGGCATAGATTTCACGAGTTTCACAGCATCCAAGGCCATCAAAACTTACAAATCAAGAAATCATTTATAAAATGTAACATTAGCATAGATATCTATACATACTATAATACAATTTCCCAGAAGTGATACTTATTGATCGTTAAGATTATATTTGTACCTCTCCAAAGAAAATACCTCTTACTATATCTTTGGCGTCTTCTTGTTCTAAAACGTATTCAGCAAGAGTGTCGCCTATTTTACCCTTTAATTTCTCCTTTATATCAGCGGGAATATTTGAATCTGAATCCACTTCCATATTTTCGTTAAGCTTGTCATCTACTTTCAACTGTCTCAATGTGTCGCAAACAACTTTGAGAAGAGTATCCTTTTCATATTGGGATTTATTGTCTTCTTCAATCACCAGTTTACACCACATTTTCAAATTACCCAACAAAACCAAGTTTATGACTTCAGGGCCCATATTTTTCAATCCAAGAAGAGCACCATAATGTGTACCTGTTGGTTTTGATGGGTCCAATAAAGCTCTCAATAAAGTTCTGGTAACCCTTGGCCTAAGTGTGGAATAAGAAGAGCCATATGTCTTCACGATGTGTTCCAACAAAATGGAGGCAAACCCACGCACAGCTAATTGAGCATCTATTAATTGCTGACTTTGAGCGTCGGAAGCATCCTTGACAGAAGGGCCAATTCTCTTAGCTAATAAGAGGGTCAAAATACAAGGCATCAACGCATGAACATAAGGGTCGAGAAAGATGGTCTTGTTATCAGCCAAAGCCGAGATAACCTCCAACATAGTGGATAAAATATCGATGTTTGATAACTGATTTGTAATTTGTTCGGAAACGAACTGAATGAAGTATGGCACTAGCTGATGGAGACCAGGATCGGTTTTCAACGAGTTTAAAGCTGCGTACTTCAAGTTTTCCTTCTCAGGGTCTGTGGATATCAAGACTTCTACCACCTTGTCGAAGTATAATTTCAATTCCTTTGACAATACGTGCTTGACCAAAGGCTTGATTTCAGTTTCCTTACCTGAAGCAGAGGATTTCTTATGTTTGACGCCCGTGGCATCCTTACCATCAGTGGTAGCTGAGTTACCACCTGAACTGAGAATGTCATTGCCCAAGATGGACGAGGTGGCACCTCTCATGATAGGAGGCAAGTTCTTTATTTCAGCGGGGAGAGGGTTCTGAGGAATCATTGGTTGGACACCTTCGATTGCAAGCCAATGTGCGGTGAATGTAGATTGTCTTGGAACTTTAGGAAGCTCTTGGTTGACCAACTTCTCGAACTCGACTTCATGGTCGTCGATGTAGTACAATGTTTGACCACCAGCACCCACCAAGGCTTCTTTGAAAGCTAAAGGTTGGGAATTGTCGTATCCATACAAGGGTTCAATATTGAGCACGGAGAGCGCATGTGAGATGTCCAGTGTCATAAGTAGTTTCCTTTTCGAGTGTCTCATGAACTTGATGGCAGTTTCCAAGATTTCGTGAATTCTGTATTCGACGTCCATGGCGAGATTCTTAGCCGCCTCTTCTGGAATGTTGATGCCTAGTTGCTCAGCAGCATCCTTGATGGTATCGTGTGGAGACCACAACGTATGGGAAAGTGGGACCTTAGACCACGAGTCCATGATTGATTGGGGAGAAAGAGTGGAGGAAAGAGTGGATAATTGAAGTGAGTTTTAAATAAATAAACTTATTTGAGAAACAGTGAGAATTGAAAAATACTCGCAAGCTAACATTAATATTTACATTCATAGTGGGTCTATATAGCTATTAGTGAGTGCGAGATTGCAGTGTCCAGGAGAAAATATCTCGGATGGAGGTAAAGGGGCTCGATTACGAAGAGGAATGGTAATGATATTGGTAAGGTGGTGTGATTGACAGCGGATGCTGTTGAAGGAGACGGGTTGAGGAGACAAAGACAAATTAGGTTGAAATCGAGTGAAAAGCACGGGAAGGCGAAAAGACATGACAGAGAGAAGGAACGTGAAGAACGTTTAGGAAAAGGAAAGTAGTTTGTTCTGGAAGTCACTGGGTTGGGTGTTCTAGTAACTCGTGGTTCAAATCTAGGAGCCGTTTGTTCTCGTTGCTCAAAAGCTCGATCCGGTGATTCTTCTTCTCCAACTCTTCTTCCAACTTCTTGAGTCTCTCTGAGTCCTGCTGCGATTTCAATTTCTGTAGTTCCGCGTTGGTATCCAGAGGCCCGTTCTGCTCTTCCGGCTCCCATGCTTGAGCTATGCGTTGCTCCAACTTCTTCCTGCTCAAATTGGCCATGATTTCAATGTCAGCACCGCCGAGGTAGAAGAGCTCACATAAGATCTTGTCGGACCTGGTGTTGTAAGCGGTTCTGGCGGGCAAGTAGAGGCTTCGGTAGCCCACACGGGAGTCATCGTGAACTTCGTTGGAGCTGATGTTTTTCCGGCGATTGACCCACACCACGTCCTTGACGAACTCGTCCATGATTTCGTCGTACATCTGCTTGAGCCGGATGCCATTCAATGGCGGGAACTCGTCGCCCTCGAAGGACAAGTTTCCGAGCCGTATTGCGATCATTTCCCACACATCCTGGCGTTCCGGCTCCGTCATCTGAAGATGCGGGAGGTATTGAAGAACGAGCTCGAGAAGCGGCTCGGTCACAAGACCCTTGATCCGTTCCTGCTCCTTCTTGTAGAACGACGTACTGAGTCCAAATGCCATGGTGTAAGGAAGAAGCGGAACTAGCATTTGTGGGATTAATAATGCGGTTTGGAAACCAGTGCCCCTGAGCACCCAAAGAGCCAAGCGGGCCAAGACAACAGCCAGCCAGAAACACCCAATTGAGCCACCCGTGACCGAAACACGTCCAGACCGTGGCAACAGGAGAAACACACATTTCTCGATCATCGATATCTTGCAAGTCCACATTCTGCCAGCAAATAGTGCCTTAAAGTGAGTATTTACGCCAACCCCTTTTCGGCTCGAGACATCTTCTTCATGCTCTGGAGCCTGGCATTGCTGTTTATGGCCTTCTGCTGCAGCTGGTTGAAGCGTTCCTCGGCGGCCCTGGCAGCAGCCTCTCTGCCGGTGGCGGTGGCGGTGTTTTGGGTGGCAGAGTCAGAAACACTGCCCAAACGATTTCCCGCTTTGCCATTGCCATGACCGTGACCGTGAGAACGGCCGCTGTCATTCCCACGCTTCGCTCCGCTCTGGGATTTCTCGCCAATGGCATCCTTTTCCGCTGGTTTAGAGAAGCACGATCCCATGGTGATATAATGCTAATATGCTGATAAGGAAGAAGAAGTTGAGAATTTACGTTCGCAGTCGCAGAAAAAAACCATGAATTTCTATATACATATTAATTATTGAGCATTCCAGTTTTGCAGTTATCCGTCCGTCGAGTAAAGTTAATAAGTTTAGTATTTTGGTATGTTTAAAAGATTCGTTTGATGGGTGTGTTGGTAAATTAAGTTTGTTTGGCTGTTTGATTAGCTCTTTGTTGGGCATTTGTTTGAATTTTAGTTTGGGTCTATAAGTTGTTTTTCATGTTTCGTGTGTCCGTGTGCTTGCTCTAGAGTTAGTGTGCTTCTTCTAGAGTTAGTCTCTCGAAGCAATGGCCTTGAAGTCGACATTGGGCTTTAAACTCTTGAAATCGGGAACAGTCACATGTACGTCACTCTGTTCTGGCTCCAGCTGTCTGGCCACTCTTCTGATGTCTTGGGCGTGGTCGGCCTGTTTGCCCCAGTGGGACAAGAACCGGTGCACAGTCTTGGAATCTTGAATGTAGTCCTTGTACACGCTGAAAAGGTGCAAGTAGAACTGTTTTCTGTCTCCAGAGTACTTGCTGAGAATGGTGGCATCCCGCAAAGAAGCCCAGTCTGCAATTGGAATATACAGGTATCCGTTGGAGTCCAAATGCTCTAAACTTTGGTTCCATCTGATCAAAATCTCCTCGTTGGTGTAGTTTGGAAGTTCTCCGAGCTTTTTAAGGTAAATACGGTACGACACAGGCGTACGGCTGACTTGATAAAGGGAATAGTTTTCTGCTAATTGCTCCAAAACCACCTTTTCACCCCAACTATAGTTACTGATAATGGTGTTTAAGAACACCTCATCAATAGGTCTGATGCTGGCATACTCAGCAATAATGGATTTCAATTTTTCATATGATTCACCATCCAAAGTTGGGTAGAACTTGAAGAACATGGTGAAGAATGTGTTATTTAAGATAGAGTAACGCGAGTTCAAATTTTTGGATGCCTTTTCAGCAGTGTAATGTCTGACAGTCGAAGACCAGAAATATTCAATGGAACTGAAAGGTTCCTTCATGTCAACGCAGTTTTTCAATAGCATGTTGACCTGAGGAACTTTAAGCTTGATCTCGTATGGCAAGTTGTCGCGGAGAACTTGGTCAAAGAAGTTTTTGGCAATCTTTGTGTCTTTGCAGTAGCCAATAAAACTCAAGTGTAAATCAGCCATACTTGATAACACTCTATTCTGGTTGTGTGGGTCTTTTTCGTACATACTGACCAAGCGATCAAAGAAGTCCAAGCCTCTGGAGTAGTCACCGGCAATGATGGCGATTTTACCAACAGCGCTCATCAACTCGTGGGACACATGGGGTTTCCCTTGAACGGCACGTTCGTAGATTTCGAGAATTTGGGCAAAGTCGAATCTGTCGATGTCGTAGGCACATGGCAAGATGACCGACAACACAAGCTGGTGGAGGTAGAGCTTGTTGTTGCTGACGACACCGTCTTCCCACAATGCAATCATTTCGTGGGAGAGGCCGAATTGAGACATGGAATAGAAGAGGTACTTGAGCGAGTTGACATTCAAGACGGGGTCCAAGTCCCCGTCACGGACTCTTTGGGCGAAGCGGGTGACGGCGTGGCGCAACAAGAGCTCTTCGTCCAAGTTTTTGTCGTGGTACTGGTCACTGTCACGGTTTCTGTTGCCGGACAACCTGCTGATACGGTTCTGACTGACGGCGTAGTTCAAGGCCTTAACAAAACGGATCAAGTCATCGTTGCCCAAGCGGCGGCGGACGTCTTCGTCCTCCAACAACTCACACGACTCGATAACCAAACGGGCATGGCGGCGTTTGGCCTCATTGGAACCACGCAGACCAAGCAGGAATGCCTGATCCAAGTTATCGCGCAAAAGCGGGAGCTTTGACACCATGTCGTGGGAGAAGGCTCTTGGTGGGGCGGCAGCAGCGGCGGCAGGGCTCGAGGCGGTGGCGGCCAGAGAGTTGGACCTGGCCAAATTGATGGCGAGGTTACCGTTACTTATGCCAGAAGCACCCGGATTTTGAAGACTGCTGGGGAAACTGAGCGACCCCTTGTTGCTCCGCACTTGCTGGAGCAACACGGGCCTAAACAGCTGTGTGGACGAGAGAAGTCTGAACATGGTGTAGAGGCTGTGATTTGTGATTTATGTAGAAAAGATTTTATATCGCCACTTATATGAGAGGCGAGATGGGCGGTGCACGACGTTTGTCGCAGTTGCAAAAATCAGGTGGTGCTCGCAAGAAGCAAGTCTGGGAAAATATGGATGTTTGAAAGGAAGCTGGAATGAGGGTACAGTCAGCAGCTATGGGTGTGATGTGAGTTTGATTGATCTACTTCAGTGTGAAAATGATATCAACGTGGGATTTGGTGGTGGGAACTAAAATTTGTAGAAGATTGTCCTGAGATTCGGCCCTTTTATATAGCCGCATGGTATCAGGTGGTCGCAATTCGCAGTCGGAGGCCCTGCAAATTGCGGTCCAGCGTGATTCGCTGGTTTATACGACGGACAGGCTGCGACAAATACGAGAGGGCAATAGCTGGTGGGCAATGCTGGGGCCATACTTTACACTACTGGGGCCATGTTGGTGCCTGTGTGGTGAACAGACGACTCAGAGGTTTCTGTTGGATTTGCAATTTTGGCATGGCCTATGTTGGATTTGTTGGTTGGCCAATTTATATTTGTTGGTTGTTGGTCCTTGGGAACTGCAGCTTGACGCCAGATAAGATGTAAATTATTGTTGGCATGTCATGGCGGCAGAAAAGACACGGGCTCGCAGTGCTAGCTTCAACGGCCGATTTTCGGCGATTGGTGCTTGACGTGAGCTGCTTATCGGGCTTCGCCGAGTTTTCGCCGAAATAGTGGTCCGTTGCTCTCAAACTGTCTTGATAATTATGGCTTCATTTAGCACATGTCTTTTGCGTATTGTCCCATGTTTCTATCTTTAACCCATAAACCGATCCCCTATCTCTCCAAATCTAAAGATCCCCTATTCCCGTATCTCTCGATTTTTCTTCATACCAAAATCCCAATCCCTACTTAGATCCAGTCTATCTCTACCTCTATCTGTATACATATATTCGTATCTCTTTGCCTCCATCTCCGTCTCTTTGTATCCTTATCTCTTCGCTGTAGCGCTGTATTCTTCACCGCTCTATTCTGCTGGCTCAATTTTGTAACTCAGTACTTTGCTTCTCTGTACTCTGCTTCTTATGCCTCTACACATATTCATTCCTTCATCTCTCACACTATATCTGCATCATCACACTCCAACGTACACCTCGTCAATTTCCTCTAGTGATGCAAGTTCCATCTCTGGTATTCAGTAATCAATTCAAACCAAAGTTTCTCATTATTGGTGCTCCTAACCCAACAAACTACATCCTTTAAGCAAACCAACATTATATCTATCACCTGTTCTTAATCTCCTCTCCTCAATGTCTGACATTCATTACATATCTTGAGCATTCACTTAGTTCATTGATAAAGCTCGGTACCGCAATTTCTTATCAGTCGTGCCTCCACCGCACTCTATATATCTGATCTCAGCACTTCTGCCTTGCTACTCCAACCCCATTCAGCATGGCCAAAAAAAGGCCGTCTCCACCAGTGCGAGGCCCCAGTGGCTACCCGACCGAGCACAGCGCGCTTTTGGCGTCGCCGGAGCCCACGCTGGCCCAAGATCGCCCGTCGCGTGGCTCCAAAACAAAGTCCCAAAAACTTGACACTTTTGACGGTGTATTCCTTCCAACAACTCTTAATGTCCTCTCTATCTTGATGTTCTTGCGTTTTGGCTTTATAATAGGCCAAATGGGTATCTTGGGAACATTTTTACTACTTGCAATGTCGTATTTCATCGATATTCTCACCGTCATGTCTATCAGTGCCATTTCCACCAACGGCACAGTGAAAGGCGGCGGTGCCTATTACATGATATCCAGATCCTTAGGTCCCGAGTTTGGTGGTGCCATCGGACTCATATTCTTCATTGGCCAGATCTTGAACACCGCTTTGAACGTGGTCGGGTTCATGGAACTGTTTCTTCTCAACTTGAACGAAGTAGACGGAACTATGGCCCAAATCTTGCCGGTGGGATATTTCTGGCAATTGTTGTACTCCACTCTCTTGCTAGCCGTTTGCACCGGTGTGGCTCTCGTGGGATCCAATCTTGTCTCGAAAACTGCCCGTCTCTTGTTCGTTATATTGACAATATCAACCTTATCTATCCCTGCATCTTCCCTTTTCGTGAAACCTTTCGATATGCCTCCTCCTTTGGAACACTTGCGCTACTCGGGTATATCTTGGTCAACACTCAAGGAAAATTTATTACCTCATTTCACTAGCGGTGCTGCTGGCTCCGTTCAGCCCCCTGGAGAGCCTGAGACTTTCAAAAACATCTTTGGCATCTTCTTCCCTGCTACTGCCGGGATCTTCGCGGGTGCCTCCATGTCTGGTGACTTGAAAAATCCATCTAAATCTATTCCTGAAGGTACTTTGAAGGGATTGTTCGTCAGTTTCGTCCTTTATTCCCTCGTCATCGTGGCAATGGGCTCCTCCATCCCAAGAGAGATTCTTCACAAAAACGTTGAGGTAATCCAAACCGTCAACTTGAGCAGCACTATCATTCTTCTAGGTGAATTCTCAACCTCCTTGTTCTCAGCAATTATGGGAGTCGTCGGCTCTGCAACTATGCTTTCTGCTATCGCTGATGATAATATCATCCCTGGCTTGAAATGGTTCACCACTTCGAAAAAATTCACGAACAGAGGTGAGACAAATGCAATCGTTCTCACTTGGATTTTGGCCCAGCTCTGCTTATTTGCAGACATTAATCAAATTGCTACATTCATCACTATGGCATTTTTAATGACGTTTATCGTGACTAATATGGCTTGTTTTTTGCTTAGATTGGGTTCTGCTCCTAACTTTAGACCTTCTTTCAAGTATTTCAGTTCAAGAACGGCCTTCACTGGTGCGGTGTCCTCTATCGTTGCAATGTACATCGTGGACGGTATTTCTGCCACTTCAGTCATTATTTTCTTGGTGATTCTCGTGTTAATGATTCATTACCTGGCCCCCCCTCTGAAATTCGGAGACATTTCTCAACTTTTAATCTATCATCAGGTCCGTAAATACCTTCTTCGCTTGAAATTACAAATGAGTGTCAAATACTGGAGACCTCAAATTTTGCTTCTTTGTGACGACCCCAGATCCTCCTGGAATTTGATAGGATTTTGCAACCATCTAAAGAAAGGAGGTCTCTACATATTGGGGCATGTTGTCTTGATGAACGATGACACAATTAAGGAAAAGTCTCCTCCCTCGAGTACTAGAGTCACATCATCACAGGAGCCCAAAAATGAACTGGAATTTAATGTCGATACATACAAGGAAGTTCAAAAGCAAAAACAGGCTTGGACGAAATTAAGAGACATGTCAAAAATAAAGGCATTCGTTCAAATCGCTTTAGGTCCCACTTTACCATGGGGTGTGAGAAATGTTTATCTTGGTTCAGGTTTGGGTGGTATGAGACCTAACATTACAGTGATTGGCTTCTACGATTTCGTTAAACATGGCGTAAAGTTTCCAGTGGTACCTAGTTTCGAGAAAGACGACCGTATGTTCCAATTGCCTACTGATGATTGTCGAAAAGAAAGGAAGATATCGATCAATCAATGGGTGCAAATTGTGGAAGATTTAATCATTATGCATGCCACTGTTGCCGTTGCTGCAAATTTCCTGAGATTAAATTTACCAGCCACTGATGAAACTCATCACCATTTTTGGTCTAAACCAAAATTCTCTTCTAAGAAGAAGTATATCGACTTGTACCCTATTCAGATGTCATCAATTAATCTTTTGGAGGACGGAAAATCGGTTTTATCAACAAATTTTGATACTTACACATTGATTTTGCAACTAGGTGCAATTTTATCTACGGTTCCCGAATGGAAGTTTAGCTCACATATTCTTAGAGTGATTGCTTTCGTGGAGAGCGAGGATGAAGTAGAAGATGAAGAAGAAAGATTGGGCGAGTTACTCTCATCTTTAAGAATTGACGCCGAGATTAAAATTGTCTGCCTAAATGACGGAAGTTTGAATTCTTACAATTTTGTTGTTAAAGGTTATAAGGTGACACCATCCAATCGAGCTGACTATGATAAAATAGACAAGTACCTTCGCAATGATCAATGGTGGAAGAACTTGTGCCACGCCCGCAAGACTTTAAAGGATTTAGAGAAACAGAAAATCGCCAGAAGAAAGCAGCTGTTGAGGTTTTCTACAAATAACTCCAAAAGCTCTTTGGCGCTCAATGCCAATGATGATCACCTGTTGTTGGGCTTATCGAGAAGTCCAGTTGCTGAATCTACATTACAATCGAAGGACATCAAAAGCGGCAAAAGGAGATACACGATTTCCAATCTACATGGTCATGGGCTATCTCTATCGCTTAACATGAAGACACAGCAAGGAAACTCATTTTTCAAATATGACTCTTCTTCTGAAAGCAGTGAAAGCAGCAGCGAGAGTGATACAGAGCACGAAAGCATCAATTCGAATGCCAGCAAGAAGAAAAAGGTATTTGATCTGGCGAAATCAAAGCGCAAACCAGCCAAAAAAGATATGAGTAGATATCCACAAGCACTCGAAACTGGCAACAAAAGCGATACGCTCAAACCTGCTGATACGCTTTCAGTTCGCTCATCGAAATCTAACTTGAGGCCCAACTTTCTGTCGGTGAAGATACCTCAGGCCCAAATCAACGACGATGACAAGGATGAAGACGAAGGAAACACCCAAGAAAGTGAAGGAGACAATAAGCCTTCCATCGGTTTTGTCGAGGACGACAAACACAAGTCTAAATCATCCGATAATGAATTAACAGCAGAGAAGGGATACTTTGACCTAAAGAAACCTAAAAGGAGTTTAGGGTCGCCTCAAGTTAGGTCTCCGTCGATTATCTCTAATAACGACGAGATTTCTCATCATATGAGAACGCCTACATTCTTGGCTGTGGATGACGATGATGACGAGATCCCATCTTTGAACAGTAGCAGCATGAATTTGCCAGGTTTAGCCGAAACGGTGTCACCATTCAAGAAAGCATCCGATGCGTCCAACATGAGATCAGACGTTTATAAGAATAAGCCCAAGATTGCGGAAAAGCCCAAAGACACTGGTTTTACCAGAAGACATTTGGAAGAAGAGCTCAAGGCATTGACGTTCAATGATTTACCAGCGAAAGGGCAGCATTTGATTCTCAATGAGCTCATGAGGAAGAACTCACCCAAAGACACCACTGACGTGATCTTCTCCACATTGCCAGCGCCTCCCTTGGGGACCCATTTGGATGACGATGACTCTTATGACTTTACACACAACTTAGCAATCTGGTTGAACGATCTTCCACCCACACTCTTGGTGAACTCGCAAACAGTCACTGTGACTACCGCATTATAGGAAGAACAACAGCATCTCTGTCATACATACATACTTTTACAATATACAAGTGAATACCTATATCCGTACGAAGACTCAAACACATATAGATCAAGCTATTATCCTAATTTTTCCTGATAACCAGCCAAATATCTGGTGCGAGATTTGAATGTTCCAAGAGACAAATAAATGAGGGAGGTTTTTCGCAATTAAAATTTGATCAATACTACTCATCCCAAAGAAATACACACCCCCTAATATAAAGGTTTGGAAATTTTCAGTACACGCTTAGCAAAACCGACTAACAATGGACAGCAAAGATGTATCGAAAGAAGAAAAGTTGAGAAAAAGAAGAGAGCAGCTCGAATCGTGGAAGAAGAAGAAAGAGGCATCGCAGAATACAAATGCAACCAGCCAAGAAGAGCTCACCAAACAAGAGAAACTCGACAAGAGAAAGGCCCAACTACAGGCGTGGAAAGACAAAAAACAGCAAGAGACTGAAGGGCTAACACGGCAGCAGAGAATCGAAGAATGGAAGAAGAACAGACTCAAATCGCAAAGTGCCACACCTGAACCCTTCAATAGTACGCCTCAAAACACCAAGATATCGTCATTTTCGCTCAAGAAAATCGAGAAGGCAAGATCTGTGCCAAAAAAAAGGTCTGCGGCTTTTGGCGGCGACGATGCCGAAGAGGAACTGCGAAGACCCAAGTTTATTAAGCCTTCTATGAAGTCATTGGAGGAAACACGGTCAGACGAAGTGGACGAATTGGACGCTTTCATTGCCACCTTAGAAGAAAATGAAGAAGAGAAGACCCACGAAATGGTCCATGAAGATCCTGATGAAGAATCCGAAGATGATATGGAGGATGACGAGCAAAAAAAGTTACTTCAGTTGAAGCTCAAATTGCAAAACAAGGAGAAGGACTTGAAAGCCGTTGACCATCAGAATATCGCCTATCAGCCGTTCAGAAAAAACTTTCACCAAGAAGCTCCTGAAATAAAGAGTCTATCCAATGAAGAAGTCCAGGCACTCAGGTTTGAGCTTGGGGATATCAAGGTAAGAGGATTGGACTGCCCTAGACCTATATTCAAATGGTCACAAATGGGCCTTTCCTCCACTGTCATGTCTATCATTCAGGATGAGCTCCGTTTCGAGAAACCTTCAGCCATTCAGTCACAAGCATTGCCCACTATCATGTCAGGGAGAGACGTCATTGGTATAGCGAAAACTGGTTCTGGTAAAACAATTTCCTTCATCTTGCCAATGTTGAGACACGTTTTAGATCAACCCCAGCTACAGAAGGGAGACGGCCCCATAGGGTTGATTTTGACGCCTACAAGAGAGTTGGCAATACAAATCAATAAGGAGTTGAACCATTTCGTGGGTAAGTTGGGATTATCCTCATGTTGCTGCTACGGTGGATCTCTGATTGAGCTGCAAATATCCGAGTTGAAAAAATCGGTTGAAATAGTGGTGGGGACACCGGGAAGAGTAATTGATTTACTAGCAGCGAATAGTGGTAGAGTCACCAACTTGAGGAGGACAACATACGTCGTTTTGGACGAGGCAGATCGAATGTTCGATATGGGATTCGAGCCTCAGGTCAACAAGATCTTTACACAAGTTAGACCTGACAGACAAACGGTTCTCTTTTCTGCTACATTTCCAAGGCAAATGGAGCTTTTGGCTAAAAAAATTTTGCTCAATCCGATTGAGATAAGTGTAGGCGGCATCAGTGTTGTGGCATCCGAAATCACTCAGAAAGTTGAGCTATTTGACGACGAAGATGGTCAGGGCAAGTTCAAGAGGCTTTTGGAGCTTATGGGTGAGTACGAGACCAAGAAGTTGATATTTGTGGAAAAGCAGAGCTCAGCTGATGAACTCTTGGTCAAGCTTCTTTCTGCACAGTTGCCGTGTTTGGCGATACATGGAGGAAAGGATCAGATCGACAGGAAGCATGCCATCAAGGAATTTTCCTCAGTTTCGAGTGGTGTTGATATATTGATAGCGACGTCCATTGCTGCGCGAGGACTTGACGTGAAGGGCTTGGGGCTAGTGATAAACTTTGATGCACCAAACCACATGGAAGACTATGTTCACAGGGTTGGAAGAACTGGCCGGGCAGGGCAAACGGGAACTGCCATTACTTTTGTAAGCCGCAGCCAGGAGCGTGCAGTCACGGATCTCGTGAGGGCCATGAAGATGAGTCGTATGGCAGAGGAGGATATTCTGCCTGAGCTCATTGCCATAAGCGACAAATTCCTCGCGAAAGTGAAGGCAGGAAAAGAGAAATACTACTATGGATTTGGAGGCCGAGGTTTGGATAACCTTCAAGAAGTGCGCAAGAGTACGCGAGACCTCGAGAGAAGAGCTTACGGGGAAGCGGGGGAAGAGGACACCGCTGTCAAGGCACCTCAGCTGGAGATACAATTGCCCGATTTCCAAGTTATCGAGGGTCGGGCCGACGAAACCTCGGGACCAGACAGATGCAAATATCACTCTCGAATCGAAATCAACGACTTGCCCCAAAAAGCAAGGTGGATTGTCACCAAAAGAGAGAGTTTGGCCAAGGTAATCGACGCCACTTCCACGTCCATAACCAACAAGGGACAATTCTATGCACCAAACACTCCCGTCAAAGACGTGCCCAAGTTGTACTTGTTAGTGGAAGGCTTGACGGAGAACGCTGTCCGCACTGCCAACCAAATGATCAGAGAGAGTATGATTACCGGCTTGGAGACTGCGGCACGCGAGGAGTCCATGGCCCCAACAGGAAAGTACACTGTATAGTCTTTGCTGCAAAAAGAAAGTTTCAAGAAGAAAAAAAAAATGCATGCGCAATGCGCATTGCGCATCCGCGGTCCAGGCAATCTCCGGCTATGCCCGCTCCCCACAAATATACGTTATATAAATGAGACAGATCTCCAATAATGAGCACTTTGGAGACTATTTCAATTCAACAGTAAAATATGGTTCTTGATCTTAACCAATTCAAAAAGTACGACGAATTTCTCGTTTCACAAATAGAAGATGGGTTCGTTCACCTTCAGTTCAACAACCCCAAGACACTCAATGCCTTTGCTGACAAAACATGGAGAGCTTACCAAGAGATTCTTGAGCTTATCGACGTGGACGAGGACACCAATGTGATTTTGATTTCCTCCACCGTGCCCAAATCATTCTGCTCTGGGCTCGACTTGAAAGATGCCATCAACGCCATGGCCAAGGCCGGTAGCGACAACGACAAAGAGCGCTACCGTCTCATGAAGAAGCACATCGATGAGTTCCAGTACGCCATCTCCACGCCTTCGCGTATCACCACCCCTACCATTGCCTTGTTGAACGGTGTCAACTACGGCTTGGCCTTAGATATTGCCGCCACCACCACCGTCAGAGTGGCCGTGGAGGGTGCCAGGTTTTCCATCAGAGAAATCAAAATCGGTATCACCGCCGACATGGGTTCCTTGCAGAGATTGACTCATCTTGTCAATAACAAATCGCTCTTGAACCAATACGCGTTGACTGGCTGTGTCTGGGGCGCCAAAGAGGCTCTCGACATCGGATTGGTCTCCAAAGTGTTTCCCGATATGAAGTCGGGCCTCGAGTACTGTAAGGAGCTCGGTGAAGAGATCAACGGCCACGAACAGTGGGCTATCAAGGGAACTAAAGTGCATATCCAGCAAATGACCGACGGTGCTACCGTCGAGTTCGGATTGAAGTCTATCGCCCACTACAACGCTACCCACATCGACAAAAAATTCATTGATGCCATTTCCCGAGTGAAATTGTGAGTAATCTCACCGGAAACTATAGGCATGGTACAGAAGGGCATATCTGCACATCAAGACCAAGCTACCCCATTATGAGTTCCCTTTATGAATTAACTAAATGTCCAGCTGTGACTGAGTATTCGCAGCCACAGTATCTATTTAACCTACTATTATTTCCCCAATTTGACGAACTTTCCCTGTCCCTTGCTGTAGCTGCTGGAACTTTATCTGTAGAATTAGTTGCCCTCTATATAACTACTAACCACCGACAATTCCGATCTCCATAACTAATTCGACTGTATTCACGGTCTCGTGGATTTTACTGGGTCGTGTCGAGGCCAGTCTTTTTTTCACCAGTTTTTTTGTCTCAAGACTACTATCATCAACACATCAAACATGGCTAGCCTAGCGAGACTTCAACGAGCTTCGGGCCGCCGGTTCTTGTCGCTGCCCAGTATCGCTATAGATGCCGCGTACGAAAATGCTGCGCCCGAACCCGTTTGGGCCGGCCGTTCTCGCACCCCTGTCAGCGTCAGATCTGCCGTGGAATCCACTCCGTCAAAAGTATTTCTTGAGTCAATTTCAAAGTCCTACCTCCCACCAAGTCTTCTCAAAGAACCCTCTTTGACTCCTGTGGAACAGGTTAGAAGAGAAATGTTTACGTTGTTGCAAAATGGCAAGTACTCCCACCTACTCCAAGTGCTTCTCAAAATCACCGCCAATGGTTATACCCTTTCCTGGCCGGATTATATGAGCCAACAGGATTTCTCTTACTTCGTCAAACAACTTGTCGAACACCAGATAAGTCTCATGCACGAAGTGGCCGAGCTCAACATGGCAGGTAGAAGAGAAGAGCCTTCTACGTTGGAGAAGTTCAGAGGTTCCCAAGCAATGAAAGAGCAAATCAGAAAAGTATACTCAAATTTGCTCTACCCTGGCACAGACCGCCATTTGTACTCCAAAAAAAATCGCCAGTCAAATCTTGGCTCCGAATACGAACTTTCTATTACCGACTTTGAGAACTTGATTAGTTTAGAACTTCATAATCTCAAGCCTGATTTGGCCTCTGAATGGTTCGCAAAGCTCGAGTCTCAGCACAGCTCAGAGGATTGGCCGCTAGAATTGTGGACACTCAAGTTCAAGGTATTCTGTGGAGGCGCTTCTTTCTTGTGGGCTGTCCCAGAAAACGAACTTAGAATGAGAGGCTCGATCTCTAAAAGAAGTAAATTCAATGCATCGAAATCTTGGGTGGAAGTTTTTGCAGATTTCAGACAGAATCAAAGATTTTTCAAAAACGACGGCAAAATTGATAATTCCCTTTTCACTGAAAGTTTCAATGAAACCTTGATTAACTCCATTGCACACTCCAAAAACATGGAACAATTGACTAAATATATTGAGAACTTGTGGGGAATCAGCTCCAACGGTAGCATTGTGTCAGGATTCAAGCCTCTCACCCCAGATCATCCTTCATACCCTTCAGTTGGCATTTTGAAAACGATTGTTGCGGCTTTCTCTTTCAACGATAAATTCTTCCAGTCCATGATGTACATAAACAAGTTTCAAGAACACTACAGTATCAACTTATCGGGAAATAAATCAAAAAACTTATGGGGTCAGGTATTCCAGTGGGCAGATGTCAACACTAAATTTGATGATAAAAGGGCTCTCAACTACTACTTGAGAAACACTTCTCTGTCGGCCCTTCGCAACAGCACCAGTAGAGCTTATGAAGCTCGTTTGAAAGAAGCTCAGAAATCAGTTGACTTCAACTACGAAGGTTACCTCAATTTCTTGAAGGATTTACAAGACAAGAGGGATAATATCTTCAAGGAGTTGTGGAACCTCTACACTGAATCGGATGTTCTCTACTCTAGCAAACCGTATGAAGTTTACTTCAAGTATCTTTGCGAGAGAAACGCAGAAGAATCCAAATACTTTGAATTGTTATCACTTCTATCAAAACACCACCAATATTACAGCATATCCACTGAGTCATTCAACAAACGGTTCTTAAATGTCAATGACATTGATGCATCTATCGCTTCCTTATATACTCGCATAATAACCCAGCTTATTCACAAAAAAGGTAAAGAGGGTCTTATCAAGCAGCTCAAGTTCTTGGTCGACGAATGGAGCTTAAATGATCTGATGCATGCCCAACTTACTCAACTCATTGAGTCAAGAATGGTGAAGTTCCAAGATGAGTTAGAGCAGAGAAGATTGAGTGAAATGGCCAAACAAAGAACTGAAAATGATGAAAATGACGAGGAATTTTTGGGTTTAATGTCCTGATTTGTTCCGTCTTAGAATAGATACGATAGTTTTATAGGGTCAAAAGGTTTTAAATTTTTAGTAGCTTTCCAATTGTAGCTTCGAATTTAGCAGCCAGTCTGTATACTTATTGGTCGTGTGCGGGAACCTTTTTCTGCTGGACGAAAAAACGCCCGCGTTGTACAATTTGAACACCTACTCAATTATACATTATCACCTCTTTATTCATCCCATAACTACATATAATGGCTGCTGAAGGTTTGGAAAAGCTTACTGAAGTTCCAGTGGAATTCTTCAAAGACGGAAGTGCATTCGTCAGAAAATGTCAAAAGCCAGACAGCAAAGGTATGTTGAATATAGTATCAAAACACCTGAATAAATAATTGGGGACCAAATTCGTTAAGTGATTACTAACACTCACAGAATACTTGAAAATCATTAGAGCCGTCGGTGTCGGTTTTGTCATGATGGGTGTTGTTGGCTACATTGTTAAGTTGATCCACATCCCTATCAGATACTTGATTGTTTAAGCTATGTGGCTTTACAAAACCTCAGTATCATGAAACCTGGAACGAATTATCAATAAGGTGAGACACGTTTGGTATTAAATGAAATGAACAGGTGTTCCAATCTTGCGTTTTGTCTGGAGCTAATCCTGATCTTTGTTATGGTCCACCCCCAGATCATTCTGTTGTTCTTCGAATTTGCCTTTAATAACTTTCCTGTTCGTCTTCGCGTGCTACCTCATGTGCTCTCCTTACTTTATTCTTCCCAATATGTATTAATGAAACGTTGTCAAGTAATCTTATCGTTGTAGAGTTATTAGCCAGAAGTTTTCAAGATTTGATCACGTGCATTGCACGTGATCTTTCTCGAATCGAAAATTTTTATTTACGAAGAGCATCGAAAGAAGAGATGCAAAATTCACTACTGCTTAACGTTATGTCTGCCCCTACATCTTCGTTCGTTAAGAGGTTAGCCTCGAATGATAAGGCTACTAGGGAATCTGCCTTCGAGTCATTGAAGAACTATTTGAAGTCCAAAAACTCGACCCAATTACCATTACTAGAGATGGAGAAGTTATGGAGAGGCCTCTATTTTGCCATGTGGTATTGTGATAAACCAGGTCCACAGGAGAATTTGGCCCAGGGGCTCGCTGAATTGTACAGCGACATCATACCTGCCGCTGTCTTACCGGCATTCCATGAAGCTTTCTGGGTAATCATCGCCAAAGAATGGCCAAATATCGATCAATGGAGAATTGATAAATATTACTTATTGGTCAGAAGAGTTTTAAGACAATTATTCAAAAGACTTTTGAAAAGTGAATGGGAGAGTGAAAAAGTTGAAGAATTTGTACAAGTTCTCGAGAAGATTCCTTTAAGTGGAGATAGGAAAGTTCCAATGGCTTTACCTTACCATCTTTGCGATATTTACGTCGAGGAACTTGAACTAGTGCTATTTGAAGATTTAAAGGATGAACAAGAACTGTGGGAAGAAGAGGAAGATGAAACTAAGAAAATGGTTCTTTATCAAACCCTCTTCACCAAAAAAGTCCAAATTGCACAAGACGCTCCAGTAATTAAGTTGATTCAACCTTTTGAAAAATTGAACAAGAATGCCTTGTTGAAGACATTAAGGGAGAAATGTAAGGAAGATGTCCTTGATGATCAAAGATTGAAAGATTGGGGTGTATTAGAAAATGAAGATGACGATAGCGATAGCGATAACGAAAACGACGGTAAACCCAGTGATAGTGAAGATGACGATGAAGAGGAGTGGAAAGGTTTTTAAGCATAATTATATATAGCATTTGTAATATATCAGCAGCATCATTCAGAGTGTAGAACCATAAAAAAAAATCGCAGCACTCAAACATAAGATGGAAATAGTTCTTTAGTCGCCAGTAATGAGTGACAAGAAGTACGACGAACAAGGTCGAGAAATTAACCCTTATATTCCTAAATACATTTCTACTGTCCCCTGGTACCAAAAGGATGGGAGTAAACCCAATGAAAAAGATGATAAAAGCGACTATCTAGCCCATCAGAGACTCGATTCGAATCAAGAAGCAGTGGATCATAGTCTTCCCCAGGCTGGATCTGGGATTAGGGACGAGTTTGAGAAAAACGAGAACAACGTGGAAGTCAGGAAGTTCAATGATTGGGATTCTAAGCGTGATAGATGGCATGGCTATGGAGCTCAAGAATGGGATGAGCTTGTGAAAAACTGGGATGTTATCAAAAAGAGGAAGGTTGAGAAACTACAAGAAAACTCTGACAGTGATGATACAGATTACGAATTGGAGTTGGCTGAGTTAGGCCTCACAGCAAAGGACATCAGATCAAATCTAAAAGAAGATTCCATGGAGAAAACCATAAGAGACAGACAAGATGTTCCAGCATACATTTTAAGCATACACTCGGGAGCAAAAGCTGCTTACGATCCTAAATCGAGAATTACCAAAGATCCGAGCCGAGGCTTTGTCAACGATAGTAACCAGTTCGTGAGATATTTGACTGGCGATGCCAAAAAACTTGACGACATTCAAAAGTTTGCATGGGAAAAAAATCAAGAGTATGAAGAGGTCAAACAGCGAGAATTGTTTCAGAAAAGGCTCAAAGAAAACATGGCCAACGGTCAAGAGGGCGAGGATAGTGTGGTGCCAGTCGATTTGGGCCTCAACCCCGAAGCAAGCCCGACGTTAATGATGCTCAGGGCAAAGAAATTACAAGAGCAAAAGCAAGAATTGGGCAAACAAAGAAAGGAAACATTATTGAGCAAATATGGAGGCTCAGAGCACCTCGAGCACTCTCAAGGATTGAAGGATGTGAATGAGTCCAAGGATGAAAATCCCCGTAACCATTTAGATAAAAATGGCTTGGAAAAATCAGCCTATAGTGAAAACATTTATCCCCTCAACCATACTAGTATTTGGGGCAGCTATTATAAGAAAGGGAAATGGGGCTACGACTGTTGCAAAAGCTTACAAAAAAATCTGTACTGTAATCTAAATAATGAATAATGACTATAAAACAATCAATAAACGCTGATAGGGTCTAGCCTTCTGTGATTATAATCTGGAGGTAAAAGCCATCTTTCCCACTGATCCACTCTTACCAAAATTTGACTATCATTTTCGAAAACTTCAATCCCGTCACACTCTTTTTCAATAACTTCTCTGATGAACGCCAAATCACCCAGAAGGCACCGTATTTTTCTAAAACCTGCTAACGTTTCCAAAAGAACACCTCCATTTTTTTTATCGAATTGTCGTCTGAGGTATGTATCTTTACACAAATTTCCAACGGAGAAGTAGTACAGAATTTGATTACCAATCTTTTTGTGCAAGGGGAGCTCTGTTTTATTCAATGATGTTTTGAGTACTGGTGGGTATCCCATTGTACAGGGCGTGTAATAGTTGGGGGCTTCAAAGTAGATGTTTGCACCATTTTGGGCATTAATGATGCCATGGTAAGGCATGAAAATTTGTTGAGGCTTGGAATTTTTTGAAGTATCACTAGGCTGAAATGATTTTGCTTCTGGCAGGAATTTGGTCCTGGTTGCATACCTATCTTCCTTTACGCCTCTGTGATTTTGCACACTATCCTGGTCATACAAGAAATTTAATAATAATCTCTTTGGTTGAGGTGAATGGAGGTTTGTAAACGAAGAAATACTTGTGTTTCTCGTAGATATACCATCTGATTGAGGTTCTGGCGAAGTTTCAGAGTCTTGAGAGTTTTCAGTCTCTAGTTCATGTTTCAGTGCTTGTTTGATTTCCAGTTCGTAATTCGGTGTCGGTTTCGAAAAAGTTGACGAGTCGTATATTCTTTTTGGCAGTATCAGATCTTTTGATTTCCAAGCTACCTCCTGGGTATCAAGAAGTTTCTTCGGTGGCTTTCCAATGGTGGCTAGTTCAAATTTTGTGGGCCCCACTTGCGATTTGGGTGATTTTTCTTTTTGTGCCCTCTTAAATACTGACATCTGCTTCAAGGATGCCTCCTCCCATTTCTTCCTGCTGATTTCTCTTCTAGCTTTTCTTTTAGCTGATTTACTCTTAACCTTTTGGAAACCGTAGTCTTCATCGAGCTCTTCTGTTGGTTCCCACTCCCAGTGAGTATAAATATCATTTTGTCTATTAGGCTCTTGCGACCAACCATCATCACCCCATCCGGTATAACTGTCAGTAAGACTAGTTGGATTTCGACTCCCATCTTCCGTGATGCGTGTAAAGTCACGCTTAGGGAAGAACCTTTCGTCGTCACTTCCGTAGTCAATCGTATCTTCGAACTCGTCCCCAGAAAAATCAGAATCGGTAGTTTCTCCCGATTCAATAGGTAAGTAACTATCTGAAATATTCTTCGAAATCTCTGTTTCAAATTCCGTGAATGTGTGATTGACTGCGGAAGAACGTGAAGACATCTTCCCTTGTTGGGTTGAAGTACTTATTTCGACTTTGTGAACTTTCCAGGCGTTAAGAATATTAAGGAAAGCTTCAACTTGAGTGATGGGTACATCTGTGGATAGTAACGCCTGAGGAAAAATATCAACATCCCTTTTTGCTTCGACCTTGTCTTCCCTTGATGCTTGAATTCCATTTCCTGGTTCCGTTAAATTCATGTTGGGGTATCTCGACTTTAATTTGGCCTTGCGGCTTGACTTTTTTTTCAGATTCTTCGGACGAGACATGATTTGTTTGTACCTATTATAATAGTGGTTCTTTATTCTCTAAATTCCCCATTCGTTGGTCTTTTTTGTCTTTTTATACGTCTTTTATTTTGGTATGTCCTAGGTTTACAAAAGGCTGCAAAATTTTTGATTGTGCTTTACTCGCGAAAACCCCAAGCACCCACAACATATCAGAAAAGCTTCTGTCTGACGAACTCGGCATAAACTTCAGTGGCATATCGGTGCTTGATGAGTACATGTAATCTCCATCTGATCATACTTTTCTATCGCTAGCATACTCTGGCAGAATTGACAGAACAGCTTCACCAGCGGTGTGATTGTTTGTCGTTTTCTTACATAATCAAATGGCCTATTCTTCTAAGCGAGCAGTAAAACGTGGAGGGGGGCGTGGCTGCAATCGCACGCACATTTAGCAGCACACGTGGGGTTACCTTTGGCGGCGGTTCAATCAGCACAAGACAAGATAATAGAAGTGTGTTAATTATGGCCCAGATTTTAGATAAAGCTAGGCAATTTATGTCGTGTGACTAGATTTGTATCAAAAACGTGTATAAATTGACAGGGATTTTCCAAAATCGGAACTGGTACAAACGTGGGTAACTTATCAAAGGCTATTTATATATATGTATATATATATATAGATATATATAAGGTTAAAGTCACACATAATTAAAAGTCAGGGTTTTCTTATTGGCCTGATCATCAACAAGAGTGCCTTTGATTCTTTTTCATAATATTCATCATGCTCCCTAACTTGCCAGCACCTCCGGTGTTGAAGACCACCATAATCCAACTAAACAAAGACTTGGAAGCTGACGACAACAATTTTGAGATCTTAACTAATGACTACAACAATGACGGGCCGGGCCAAGTTTCCTCTAGCGCTAATGCTTCCGATCCGGTTCCCCTGAGAAAGAAAAGAAGAAGATCTTCAGCCAATGTCGACTCTCAAGAATTGGCCAAACGGAAGCACGAAACCAAGCAACTTCACTCAATTATTGAAAAAAGACGAAGAATCAAAATCAACAGAGAATTCGAAGCTTTGAAATATTTGATTCCCGCCTGCCGAACATCTAACGTTGATGCTGGACAATCGAAGAAAGGTGCTAGCAGCAATAATAATAAGATTGATGGGATGTATAAACTCACCATCCTCAAATCTTCAGTTGAATACATCCTCTACCTTCACCATATAATCAAAGAGCAAAACCGCCTTTTGCAAGGATCATCTTCAGATAATTATTCCTTCGACATTAATTTCACCGATATCCCATTAGACGTCAATCAATATAGAAACATCGACAAAGATTTTTCCTTCAAAGAATTATCTGAAGCCAACCCGACAAGCATTTTTGATGCTCCTGATGTTGAGTCTACATCTTCTTCCAATTCTGCTGCATCTTCTCCTTCGTCCATCAATAAGCATTCCAGGCCTTCCAGTATCAAGATGGAAAAAAAAAACTTCAATTTTATAACTGATCGTATCGAAGAACATGTTGATGAAGACCAAAACGAAGTAGTTGAGGAGAATACATTGAGACCCCCAAAAAGACTACGCTCCCTACCATCTATCAGCTCTCATCAGCTACCAAGTCCCGAGATCACCCCCGATATGGCACCCGTTCTATCGATGTTGAATAAATATCAAGAATCAATTGCTGCAAATAACTCAAGTTCAGGACTTCACCCTTCATTCTCCTTTTCCAAATCGCCAACCATGAGCTCCCAACATAGAACAAGCTATTCAACAGGTGTATCTCCATTCACAAAACCACTTAAGTCGACATTATCAAGACCCATAAATTCAGCTAACAATAGCACTACCAGTAACCCTGGCTTTCAATTACCTGACCCAGCTCTCACTTCTCCACAACCTCAAAGTGAATTGACATTCCCCAGCAAGAAGATGTTCAAATCTAAACTACCACCAAACACCATAATACTAAGGCAAAGCACTGATGGGAATTCCAGCGCTGAGATTGAAGATGACCGAAAACTACTGGAGCAGGACGCCTCAAAAACATTGCTTTCGCTAAGAAAATCAAGTATCGACAGTCTTTTGAACTGATCAATACTGCAATGGATAATTTTTATAGCCCATGTAGAGTACCATTTACTTCTTCTTATCATTTATAAATGTACTATTTATTTTGAATCGACTATTATCTATGCTTCCAGGAGAAGTTCATTATCTCTTAAATACTCGACATACTCATCTATCACGCTAGGCCAAGCACTCATTTCATCATAGTCGCTCAAATGCAATGGGTCTTTGCTGATTACATCTCTCATGAAGAAATACACCATGTTCCAACTATCCTTGCTAAAATGCCTTTTGTATTCATTCTCAACAAATTGAATCCACTGCTGCAATCTTTGGCTCGAATCTGCAAATTCATGCCTGCTTTCGAAAAGTAATTTCCAGTATGATGTAGCCAACTCGAAACTGATTGTTTTGTCAATTTCGTTCGACTTGATAAAGTCGTAAGTGAATTTGTAAAGTTTTTCGAACTCATTTAAATCCTCATCGATTTTATTCTGAAGTTTATTGAGATGGTCGATCATTCCTTTGATGTCACTCACACCAACACTGTTCCATTTGGTGAGGAAAGAGCGTTTGGTGAAAACGCCTGTACTTGGAGATTCTAAAAAGTATGATAATGTCAAACTAATGATATTTTCAGGGTCAAAGTTCAAGTCCTCCAAGTATTTGAAAGTACCGTCGATGTCAATGACTTCCGTATTGCCTTCATCCTGGTATTTTTCGTATATATGGAGTAGCTTGGGGTCGACATTATTAATGATGTCAATGCTGGTCTCTTCAATCATGCCGTCTCCCCCGTTGTTGAGGTATGCGTTCATGGCATCTTCTAGCTTCCACTTATACCTATCCAACCAAGCGGTGGCGGTTGCATTATTAGTACCAGTGATGGATATAAACTGCTGTTTCAACGAGGCTTTCGATGGACGTGGCTGCTTCTGTTAGTAAAGTCACTAGATCATTCCTTTCGAACATACCATTTCTTGGTGTATAATAATCTATAGTAGCTAGCTTGAAATGTTTGGTAAAAACTCGCGCGTTGTCTGTGGATCTATATAAATATTGATTTCACTCTCATCAAAACAGAGTGAAAATAACACTAATGCTGCTTCCACTTTCAAAGGAGGCCATACGAAAGGTGCTACCTTGTCCTAACTTCACTGATCTCGCAGCAAATTCCAACCTGTTTATAGAAAATGACGTTGACTGTTTATTGGACTGGTTGAGTCCGTACTATCCCCAGGCTAATAACTCGGTGGTTATGGAACCTTCTCCAAGAGTGAAAGCGGCCATCAGAAGCTGCCTCAAGGATGATACCAGTCAAATGGAGTTTGTCCAATTGTACGTCAATTCTATACGCAAATGCTTTACAAGCGAGTTCAAGCCTTTTGTCTCGCAATGTAATAGCTTGATAGATATTGTCAATCAGGTAAAACTTATAAAGATTTACTACACTCAGTTCATCACATTTCTCAACTTGAACAAACTATTCACAGACTTGTTCAATAGAAACTTAAACTCTTTGTTTCACCTTCATGTCATAGATAACCCAGAGTCGAAATTTCGAGACTTACTTACCAGCTATTTGACCGAATCTCTCTTTCACAGCAACTCGAATTCTAACTTGCAAGATTATATGAAAACATTGATCTCAGCTGGCTTCACTGAAATCCTCAATTCCATAGTCATCCAGTTATCCATCAAGAAAATAAAAGGCTTCGTCGTCAGTACCTGCTCTGGCGTTTGGGATAAACCTCTTCTTGATAAAATCAATCATCTGATCAGAATTGATCTATACCCTCGCTTTAATATCATAATGAGGATGTCTTCCGTTGACTTCAATCAGTCTTATCTTTACAAACTCATTAAAATTGGCCATGATGAGCTTGTCTCTCTACGTATCAGAGAGATTTACCTGATGATACTTCAGTACCCTTCGTCAGCCGTTGCCTTGTCTGAGTTGCACCAATGTATCCTGTTCAAATTCAACAATCCATTTTCCCTCACCCAGAATGAAAACAGTGATACTTCAATTGACAATAACGATATTCTACATCATTTCAATGACAAAAATTCGAACTCACAGGCATATCAAAGAGCCAAACTTGTTGAGACTTTTACGAATGCTTGCCACGAAAATTTGCTTCATTCTGGTGCCAATACTATCGACGTCATAACCACATATGCTTCAACAATCAAATCATTTCTCACCATTGATCCCAAAGGAGTCTTATTGGATAAAGTTGTCAGACCAATTAGACGTTATTTGAAAGTCCGGGAAGATATAATCATAAAACTTGTACATGGTCTATTGGATGACAACGATGAAACAAATGAATTGATTGAGCTAGCTCAAGAATTGAGAAAAGAAAAGAATACTGCCTCTAGTTTTGACATGAGTATATCCAGTAACATCAATAGCTCTGTCAACAGAAGTCGTTCGGGTATCAAGCCAATCAAAGGCGACACTGCAGGCGATGTCGTCGTTGATGACTTGCTTGACTTGAACTGGGTGCCTGATCCAATAGATGCATTGCCGGACTTCAAGAAAGGAAAGGTTACCGATATCATCGAATCCTTAATTTCCATATTCGATCTGAAGGAAATATTTATCGACGAATTCACCAAACTTTTCAGTGCAAAATTGGTGAATCTACATAACTATGATCTTACTGAGATCAATTATCATCTTAATTTGTTGAAAAACAGATTTGGTAAGAATCAATTCAATACTCTAGATGTTATGATTAGAGATATCGAAGAAAGCGAAAAAATCAATCATGATATCAGTCAGAAGCCTCAAGCTAATTCAAATTTCAACTTTCATTCGAGTATATTGTCTCATTTGTACTGGCAAACTATTTGCGAAAACTTATCGCCAGAAAATGACTATTTCAGATTACCGGAAGCTATCGAGGATGAATTCCGATGCTTCGATGAACGATTTTCTTCAATAAAACCAGGTAGAAATCTCAAAATGCTACCAAGTCTTGGTTTGGTGAAGTTACAGATTTCTCTCAACGATCAAAAAGTAAGCTTCGACGTATCCCCTGATAAAGCAGTTATCATTTCAAAGTTCAGTGATGAGATCAAAGAGGTCGAACTTGAGGAAATATCCTCACTGTTGAATATGCCGACTTATGTCGCTAGTAATGCCCTCCAGTTTTGGGTAAAAGAGGGCGTTTTAGTTGAGACGTCAAAAGATACGTTTAAAGCCAACGAAGTGAATTCCACTAGTGCAGGAAGGTTAAAATCTGAGTCTCTTTCGGGAAAGCGCACAATAAGCAGCTTATGGCCATACATTCATTCCATTTTAAATAACATTACTTCGTTAGAGCTGAAGAGGTTGCTTTCGTTACTTGGAATCACTGTTCCGAAGGAGAAATTAGATACAGTCAGCTTATCAAGAACCGAGTTGGAAGATTATCTCAACATTTTAGTGCAAGATGGCCAACTAAAATTTCAGGATAATGCTTACTCTTTGCAAAAATAATCGTTTATAGCGTTGCTTGTAAATATGTAAATATTTGATTATATAACTCACTTGATATTTCCGTTAACTGACTTAGCGATTTCAACGCCTGAAACTTTTTGATTGTAACTAGAGCTTGGTTGCCACTTCCTGGTGGCTCTGATTTCGTCCATTGCGTAGCCAGGGATCCTGATGTTCCAGTTTCTCTCTAAATGTAATTGGACATCTCTAACGTCCACGGCATCGACCTTGCGGTGCTTGGCAAGTCTACAAGCGAACCCGGTCACCGAGGAGATAAACTCGTCAGCCAAATCCAAAAGAAGCTCCTCAACGTCACCATCAATATTCGTTTTTCCGTCCCCTTCATCTGCACCAATCGTATTGACCAATTCGGTCAATTTTCTTTTCGTCAAAACACGTCCGCCATTATCAGGAATTGGACCCCCAGCACCTGTGGTGGCTAAATCAAAAGTAGGCATCTTCACGATAGCGGGTGTACCAACAATTTGACCAAGGCCGTTCGCAGCACCTCCTGTTAGAGTGGCACGAGTGTTGTTAAAACCAGGCTTTAATGTGATTGGATTTGGAGGTTTTACATTGATGCTGCTAGAAATCGGAATGGATGGCACACTGGGTTTAGTGATACCGGACAAGTTGATGGTAGGAGGAACCGATCCTTTCCCTTGCTGGGATCCACTTCCTCTATTACTAGCAGGAGCTGGCGACGTAGATTTTCCTCTTTTAGCGGCAGTAGCGTTTGCAGCTGCTGTATTTGGGGTTGTGGTTGCACTAGCCTTAGGGATGGGAGTGCCTGAGCCAGGTGTAGTTTTTTGTGCTGATGGAGGACCACTTTGTAACGCGGGAGACTGTGCAGTCTTGGATACTGTTCCAGTTGAAAGCACTTGGTCTTGGGGTCTTTGTGGATTAGGCGCTTGAGGTTGAGGTTGTGCGGATGATATTTGTGTTTGCGGCAGTTGTTGCTGAGTCAGTAGGGCAGTGTTAGGCGTTCCCGCGGCGCTTTTAGTCTGGTTTTTCTTCATCAATTGGTCTCTGATAATAATTGCAACCTGCTGGTACTTAGTGTATTTGAATTTGAAATCACTCAACTGGTTATCGATAGCTGCTTGTTGTTGTGCAGAAAGGCCTGGCGTATTCTTGGCGGAGTTCAACTGCTTAATTTTTGTATCAAGACTTATTAAACGAGCCTTGACCTGATTGAAATTCTCAACAGAAATTTGATTACTCGGAGCACCAGGCGTTCCTTGGCGGGCCTGTTGTTGTGCCATACCTTGCTGAATTTGGCTTGTAGATGCGGAATTCGTGGAAGCTGGTCTAGATTGGGTATTCGGGGTAGGCACCATATCCATGACTGGACTCTGAGAAGCGCCTGAAGGGGATCCTGCGCTCCCGGGGAATTGAGTTTGCTGAGGTACTTGTGGTTGAGATTGTATTGGAGGTTGCTGTTGAACCTGCAGTTGTGTCTGTGCTGGTGCTTGTGACAGCTGCTGTGGCTGCTGTGGTTGCAGTCTGGCATTCTTTTGGGCCTGATACCTCATCAACACCAGTTTGATCTGCTCAGCCCTTCTGTAGTGCTTCTGGGCTTCATCTCTATTATCCCCAGCAGCTTTCGCTAATGCCCACTCATTCTTCAATTCTTGCACAAGCCTCGTAGCTTGGGCTGGTTGAATACTTGGAGCATTGTAGTTGGCTCTGTTTTGAGCAGTACCATTTTGGCCACCTTGATTTCCCTGGCTACCCAAATTTTGTTGGAAATTACCATTAAAATTATTGTTTCCTGAGTTATTCATGTTTGAATTGCTACCGTCCATAATTTATCTGATGGATTATGGTTGGAATGTTCTGTATGGACTCCGGCAGATGTATTGATTGATAATAGAAGTCTGTTTTTTATTTCTTTGAGAAATTGGTCGTGCGTGAGTACATCTTTTTCAACATTAAGCTGCAAAATACTAATTGTCTAATATACACTGAAAATCTATAATGCAAAGCATCTTTCGACGCTGTGAGCGTTGTTTCCCCACCAGTGAGGCATATTTATCCCCAATGTGTAAATGACTATAATGCTGATATTGAGACCTGTATCAAAAGCAGCAGCCAAAATGTAATTGTATCGTTTCCACAGGTCGTGCTTGTATCTATAAGCGTAGAACATGGTTATAGTACCCCCAATAAATTGGGATAAATAACCCGTTGAGAGATTTCCGTAAAATTTGCTCATAGTCGAGAAGAAAACTGTTGTGTTCCACTTGTGAAATTGCAAGAATGATCGAGGGTAAGCTCTATGCAACAAGTATATGAAGGCTGGCACAAGTAGCCCTATCAAAAACCCGTATGGAAGAATTTTATATCTTTCAAACAATCTGGATGGCCCCAATATTACGTACTGTATTGCGTTGGTATGTAAGCCGGTTATTTCTTGCCCGGTCCATTGGTTTAGAGGATCCCTCTTCTGGCCACTGACGTATTCACTTTTGGTGTTGAGTACCCAGCGTAGAGCTGCGTAGTTGAAGGGAACACCTATTAACTCACCGTAAATCTGAGCGAAAAACACCGCTTTGGGAGGTAGGTGATTGTAAAAGCCTAATTTCATGGATTCTAAGTGGTACTGCGCTCTGTACCAGGCATTGCCACTGAGTGCACCGTAAAATGCCGCCCCCAAACCATGCTTATTCTCCAACCCTTGGACCATGTATCCGTAAAAAAGCTCATTGAAAGTTCCTATAGGAAGTTGGAAATTTGTAAGAGCGTATAGCCATATAAGCGGAGAAACTATTATAGAACCGATGATGAGGCCGATAATACAGCACCACCATGGCATAAATAGACTCTCGTTGAGATGAAGCATTGTTATGGTCAGTATTGACAAAATAAATAGGAGGAAGTACCACCAAACCGGAACCTCTTCGTAATTGGAGTATAACTTGTTGAGCCTGTCGGTAAATCCTTTCCCTTTACTTCTTCTCTCGATGCTACTTTTCAATTGGTCATAGCCAAATAATAGAATCCACACAATCCCAGAGATATAGGCCGCGTAATCAAAAAACATATTCCAAGCTCGTTGAGCCCCCAAGTAAACTGGTCCGTAGTGTTCATAGGCAGTGGTGTTCAATCTAAAATCAGCAGTAATCAACTTATCAGTGGGGTAGAATTCCCCGGTTTCTGTGAATAGCTTATTTGACATTAACCCGTGCTTAAAGTCTGTAATGTTGCCCCATTTCACTAACGGTATAAGTACCCATGCGCCTGTTACAAATGCGATAAACTTGATCACTTGGATCCAATAGGGGTATAACATGATGGAAGAAGAGATGTTGGACCAGTCGAGGGACAAGTTAAGCACTCCCATGCCCCCCATTCCCGATCCCAAAAAATTAAGCGTCTTGTTGTATGGTGCTATCCAGCAAAGCACTGCTAAGGACGAGGTCATTGGGAAAATGAATTCAGGAAAGAGCTGCCATATGCCCACTGATATAAGAGCCCAGAAAAAAAGATTCATTTTCTTCGAGCTTTCTCTGTCGGAGCGTGTTTGTGATTGTAGTAAGTTGGTTTGCATGAGTGATTGGGGCCATGGATATATTGGGTCGTATAAAACAAAATTTTTAGCTATAATAGCGTAAGAGTATCCAACGAAAACAATTGCCCACATGAAACCAAGGGCCATGACCGGGCTCACTCTCTCCTTAAAATGTAATTCTGCTAAAGACAAAGCATTGGTGGCCATATTACCAGTGGCACCACTTTTGGCAGTGATTGTTACTAAAGCAGTTTCTTTAATAGACCAGGGACCCGGATTCAAATCAAAACTCCAGCCCAATATACGTGCTTGTTTTTTAGGGAGTACTTCGGCTAGCCAGAGCCCAGCCCAATGAGCAACTATTTGCACGAAGAAAATAGAGTATGGAGCCGATGTGGTTCTGTAGGAATTCATAGTATCGATGAAAGCTCCAGGTATCACAAATATAGTTGCAAGAAGAAAATATCGAAATGTTATGACTGGAATCGTTGGTTCATCTGTTAATGGAACAGTATCTCTAATGGTTTGAGGGAGTGAATCAATACCATCTTCTTCATTATCTACAGCGCCGTATTTGACGCGAGTAGACTGTAGTAGGCGTTCCGAGCCTAATTGCCCCGTTTCTTTCCTCATAACCATGAATAAAAAAATTCAAATGATCGTTGTTATAATGTCTGTTCTATCGTCTATATATAATAGTGCTTTATTTGGATTAGAAATCATCGCGCTTTATCTAAGTATAGTAGTAGTGTACCCAGTTCCGTTGCGAAACGCTTTTGCAAGAAAACGTGATCTTCACAATTTGCAGCCTATTTGGAAGTTTGCAAGATTTTTTCAATCACAGATATTACAGCGGTATCTGCTGCGCTCAATGATCCCTCTGATAGCCTGTTTTCTATAACATTGTCCACCAAGGTTCGAAGACGTTTGATTAGGACCGCGTTCTTGCACCAGGTGCGTACGGGCATCCATTGGTCCAACACTATTCCAGGGGAGCTGCGACCGGACGTGACATGACGGCTCAAATCATAGGTGATACTACCTCCAAACAACAAGGCCGAAAGTGTGCTAGTTGGTGTGAGGTTTCGTAAGTATAATTTTGAAGTGTGACTCAGCGAGCCATAGACAACGAATGAGGCTCTAAGCGCATTATTTCCGGGAACATGAGGGGCTGATAAGTAAAGGTTCTTAACTTTTTCATTATCAATTGTTCCATCCTCGTTGGTGTACTCATCTATTTTGACGTCCAGATTCTCTACCGAATTGTTGAATAACACAGATGATGGATGTACAAATGCACGAGTAGCGGGGTATGATTTTTCGTCTTTGTCATGGGAAAATGAATCATTTTTTATCCAAAATTTTGTCTGGCGAACGTCTGGATCCATTTCAATTGAGCCCGCGGTTGCTTGGAAAAATTTAGGATCTGGTAGTTGTACCCTGGCAACGTTAGGATAGTAGGCACCTGTTATGATTCCAGAGAGTAAAGCATAATTTTCACTGTTCCGGTTTAAATTCTCATATACACTATCCCTTTTCTTCGAGCTGTAATTCATTGGGACAAACCCCAAGTCCTTGAGAAGTGACACGAATTGAACCTTGGCTGAAGAAATATCTTTCAACCCCATGAACGAGAGGCAATTATCTTTGATAAAAGCACTTGCACTTGCTCCTTTCAATTGCTCATACTCCATGACTGCCCTTACAGAACCGACCAAATCGCCATTTTTTTGTGAGAATTTTTGTTTGGCACTTTTAATCCTATCTCTTTGTTCAAAATTGTTCAAAAATGGATCACCGGTCGAAGCCATTGCCGCAAGTATTAGACATACTTCAAGACACAGAAAAATACAACCATAAATCAACAATTTTCCACTTTGGAGATCCGTTGGTAGGTAGGAAAGATACTTGCCTAAGTGTGAAAGCTTATCATTGCCTGATAATGCACCAATTTGGTTCAAAAACTTTTTGGATTGTGCGACAGAAGAAGAGTCTGGAGGGTCAAGTCCCCCATTCAAGAAATCTTCTACTTTGTTTATACCCATTGCCTTGACAATCAAATACAAACTTTCTAGTCGAGTACGCTTTATTTCAGGAATAGGTTGAGGAAGCATATTGGAAACAGTATCCTCGGTATAAAGATGAAAGCAATTTCCTTTAGTAATACGGCCAGCTCTACCTCTTCTTTGCATGACTTCTGCTTTAGAACACCAATTTTCAATTAACTTGGTTGTGTCGAGTTTGGAGTCATAATACATAGTCTTGACCCTACCACTATCAATTACCGCAACACAATCTGGAATAGTAATAGAGGTCTCGGCAACGTTGGTCGATACGACAACTTTTCGTACAGAGTTTGCTGCTTTGTTAAACACCTGCTTCTGATCACGAGATGAGAGGGCCGAATGAAGAGGAAGACACCAGCATTTTTTTCCCTTCCCTTTGAAAAAATCCTCTACCGCTTTGATACACTGATTGATTTCCATAATACCTGGTAAAAACACTAAAATGGAACCGTCGTTCGAGTTGCCCCTCAATTCATCGTCAATTCCGGAAGCAGCACTCGCTATTAAGTTGAAATTGAGACTGCCTGTTTTGAAAAAATGTGAGTCAGCCCTTGGCCTGATTTCTTCGCCATCATTGTTCGTTATTCTGTAATCAACCATGTCCAAAATTTCATCCAAATAAAAGTCTTTGATTGGGAAAGTTCTTCCCTCTATGTGTATATGATTTACTGTCGTGTCGAAAAAGTTCATAAATACTTCAGTATTTATAGTGGCCGACATCAAAACAATTTTCAAATTTTTGAACCTTTTCATAATTCTCTTCAAGATTATGAGTAAGAAATCACTGTCCACTGATCGCTCATGCACCTCATCAATGAAAATGTATTCTAGATTATCGAAAATCGAAGTACTGGTCTCTGACGATAAAAAAGATTGTAACATTCTAAGAAGAACACCCGTCGTAACAAACGAAATTCTGGTATTCTTGCTTGTCTTGTTCTCACCCCTGATGATATATCCTACTTCGTTCCCAGTCTTATCAACTCTTTCCTCGCTAATTCTATCTGCCAAACCAATTGTGGAGATACGTCTAGGCTGTGTGCAAATTATGGAGCTTTCGAAGTTTCCTTTCTGATACAAGTCATCAAGAATAAATTGAACAATTTGGGTGGATTTACCCGAACCAGTTTCACCAGTAACTAAAGTTACCTTATTCGAGTTGATCACACTGATCAACTGGTCTTTCTTTTTCCACGCGGGAAGTTCTGATCTTTTCAAAATAGCTTCTTTTAGTTCACTGGATTGCAAGCGACTAGTGTAAAGTTTTTCAACTTGCTTTATGTCATCTCTCAGCAATTTGAGGACAGATCCTTTCTTGTGAGTAGGTTGCTTCGAAGGACCCAATGTTGAAGATCTTGGGTTCTTTGGTGTAGTCATTTCAGGCGGTCTAGTCACTAACGGGCCAGGGTTATCTATTATCCTAGAAATGTTGTCTTCTAACCACTCAGTAATAGTATATAAAACGCAGTCCCCAATTAAGTCAGACTGGACTATATGCTCAAGTAGTTGTCTAACAATTGACAACTTGATATAATTCGCAAGACGAAAGGATGAATTGTTAATTTTAAGCTGAACACCTGGCAATTCATAGGGATAATGCTCTGAGCGAAAAAGTTTCACTGAAATTATATTGCTCTCTATATTTCTGGCCCTCAAATTGATGAGTACTATATCCCTATCATTACTGGGGAATTCGATGGAGTGAGAGCCTATGGATGCAATTCCTTCTATTTCCTGATCCCACAAATCTTTGTCACCTTCGGCCGTGTCCTCGGGTGTATTGTAACCAATTACTTTATGAGTTAATGCAACCGAAGTCTTGAGTTCGTCCCCTACATTCTCTAGGAGAGTGGTGAGTATCACATCTTTATCGAAGCCAGATTCGCTAAGTCTCTGTAAAAGATACTCTTGTTGAATGTTTTTTGATATTTTGAGTGACATGCTGGAATCTTCTTCTCTTTTGAAAAAGAATGGAGGAAGATCATCCTCGGGAATATGAAACAAAAGCCACTCAAGTGCATCAACGAAAGTTGAGGTGTATACTAGAGACTCTTTTATGTGAGACTCTCTGAATCCTAGCTTCAACAACTGAGCTAAGTACTCGTCTTGTTCTTCAATTCGGATTTTCGGGTTCGACTCAAGGATCCAGTCTATATGAGACTTTATGGAGTATTCTATAGAAGCTCGTATTTCTGTCGGAAAGTCGATAAATGGAGCATTTTCCCAAGCTTTCTTTGGAAACGAGACAGATCTTTCAACGAAATCACACAGGTCCCGGAGGACCTTCGAGTCTAATGATAATTCTTTTTCTTTTTTGGGCTTTCGGTCCGAATCGGATCTAAGTGACAGAATAGTCATGGCAGGTTTTCTGGACTTCGCTTCGTTTTGTTCCCTGATTGCCTTTTCTTTTTCCCTCTTCTCCAGCTTTTCTCTTAATTTTATGACGACAGAAAATGGATCTGGATTATAGATGTTATCGTGGTGTTCTTTATTAGACCTAAATATATCAGCTCTTTTGGTCTCTAAATCAGCCCAGTAGTTTCTGAATATGACAGGGAACAACATCTTCATGTTCTTCATATAATTGATCCTATGTAAAGCATATGTTGCCGCAAAATGTCTCGCTTCATTTGTAGTCTCTTTCGGTGAATACAAATCCGAGTCAGGCATCATTTTGACATGAATTACTTCTTTTGTCTTTGGGTTTTCCCAACTCAAATCAACAATTCCTATGAATCCCTTCGAGGTTTTCTTCATATCGAAGACAACTTTATTCCATTTTTGTTTTTGACAATGCTCATGAACCAAAGTAGCTGGTAATTTGCCAGTCCAGCCAAAGTTTTCACCTATAGCTAATCCTCTTTGGGGTTTCTTGGGGCCCTCATCTCCTGTTGTATCTTCCTTCACGTGATTTTTTTTCTTGGACTTTCCTTCCTTTGTGTCTACCGGTGAGGTCTCTAACTTGGCCTTACTCTTCTTCGCCATGATGGGTAATCCGTGGAATTAGATACAAAATCAATATGAATTTGGCTGATTCAGTATGAAAAATTTAATTGGAGAAGTGATTACTGTTTACACCCGTACATTTGATTATCATCTGCCTTCGTTGCTCAAACTTTCACATACACAAATTAGTCCGAAAGTCGACGAAAAAATACGATTCAAAACACTTCGTGATCCTATTTCAGAGCTTAAGAGCCTATTCATGATACGGAAGCGCCTTAGATATCAGCATGTGGTGCTTCAAGTTTTCATCACCCGTATTTCAGGATGCAAAACCAAAAAATGATTTCGTGCCATTTGACACAGCGTTCCACCTGCAGCCCAAGACTCATGCCGCGCCATCTCTTGAATTGTTCAACTTGAGCAGGTTACCCTGTTTATCTATAATCAATCCGTGATAGTTTAGTGGCTAGAATTACCGCTTGTCGCGTGGTAGACCGGGGTTCAATTCCCCGTCGCGGAGATTTTTTTTACTCGAACGAAGTCTGCAAACCTGTGAGCGTGTTGAGTCTAGCGGTGTCCACAACCCATATAACCACAGGTCTGGGCGAACATTGTACTCTTCTAGCCTTGATTCAACCGAATGCGCCCCAAGATATGATTGCCTCTCAATAGCTGATGGGTAAATTTTTATGAACAAAGCTTCGCATCATCATCCCAAATCTTGAATTTACAAAGAGTTTTGCATCGAAGAATTTCGAGCTTTTACTCGTTTAAAAGTTTCTCCTTGAGTTCGTAAAGGGTTTCATGCATCTCTAGAGGAGTTTATTTGATATATTCATCATACGTCGACCTTCACGTGATTTTTCAAATTGGAACCATTTTTTATGCTGGGTTATTCTTTTGTGCTCGACTACCAATTAGGGAAATACACAAATTGCAGCAACTTCGAGTGTTTGCCATTGCTATGAATTTTGTGCTGACGCGTTCATTTTTTTTCAAATTTCAAAGATCATTGAGAATTCAATTTTTTTTCTCCGTGAATTTTTCTTAAAAAAGCGCAAGTGGTTTAGTGGTAAAATCCAACGTTGCCATCGTTGGGCCCCCGGTTCGATTCCGGGCTTGCGCATTTTTTTTGAGAAACTCCAAGTGTCGGCCTTATGAATGATTTGGTAATAGCACGCTGAGAAGAAATTTCTTGAAAAAAGTTCTGAAAATTGTAGTATTGAATAGAACAATTGTCTTCCCCTAGCACTAAAAACATGCCCTTCTTAAAGCAATTTGGCAATCTCAGAATTACTGGGAGAAGTCAGTTGCAAACTTCATACCTCGTTAATGTTACCCAGGTTCGTACTGCTACGAAGAAAGTTTCCGGATCTAAAACAAATAAGAATGATTCGGCCGGTAGAAGATTAGGACCTAAAGTCCATGAAGGTCACTTTGTTAAGACGGGTCAAATTATCATGAGACAACGGGGTACTAAAATTCACCCTGGTGAAAACGTCGGCATTGGTAAGGATCATACTATTTTTGCAGCAGAACCTGGGTATGTTAGATTTTATTATGACCCATTCCACCCGTTAAGAAAATTTGTCGGCGTTGCTTTAAAGGAGAAGCTTACTTTACCCACTCCCCATTTCGCCCCTAGGGTCAGGAGATTTGGGTACGAGGTAATCTCCGATCCTCATGAAGCAAAAAGAGAAGAAGAGCATATGTCCAGACCAGAGCATTTACAACAACCAGAATTGAGAAAAATTAGACTTCAACAGAAAGAGAATGATCAGAATCTCTTAATCACTTATGAAAACACTTTGTCACTGCTGTTTGAACTCAAGTTATCTGAGCCAGATATAAAATTGGCTAGCAAAAGATTATTGAATGTGAGCCAACTAATAAACGTAGGCCAAACAATCGAAGATGCCAGAGTTCAGACCACTTACAATTTTATTCACTCCTTGAAATTAGCTCACAAAAGGAGTGAAATCGAAACCGAAAATTTCAAATCATTAAAAAAACACTATCTTGAATTGGCATCTGTTATTGACAATATGGTAGCCATAGATACTGACTCCGACCTCATCAAAAATATCTCTTTTGAAGAGAAGAGACAGAAGCAAATTGAAATCCAAGAAGCTTTGAAAGAAAAGTTCTCTAACAAACTCCTTTCAAAAGAAGATAAAATCGCAATCTTAGAGTTGATCAAAACCCCGGGTGTTTTCGAGCTTCGCCAAAGAGAGAGCCTAATTGAACTCTACTTACCTAAAGTGTTGCCAATTACAGTTCCAGGTGCCACCGTAGAAATAAAAGATCCGCTGAAACCTCCCAAGGGGGTGGTTGTTTCTCGCATCTTCGACGAAAACACCAAGGAGGTCAAAACTATTGGAAGGCCAAAACAAGCCTTCCCCTAATATCTGTTAGTTCTTGTATATACTTTAGTACATAATATCAATCATTATTTAAAGCCTTTGTTACTTTTTAGTACGCGCACACACCGACGCCTAAAACTTGTTGAAAATTCCAATACGAAAAAAACAAGTCATATTGATCTGCTTTCAAATAATACAACGAACTCACGAGCAGAAAATGGCTATCGAGATCAATGACACTATCAGGGAGTCTCCAATATATAAAGAGGCATTGAAATTGAGAGTCACCTATCAGAAATATTTGGACCAATCTGTTCCTTATACTACCAATAGGTGGATCGGCTTCGGTGCACTTCTTACTTTATTCTTCCTTCGTATATTATTTGCCCAAGGGTGGTATATTATATGCTATGGTCTAGGAATCTATTTGTTGAACTTATTTTTGGCATTCTTGACTCCAAAGTTCGACCCATCTTTAGAGCAAGAATCTAAGAGCGAATCTCTTGAAGAAGGTGTGCCCGACGAGGGAGATTCAGCTCCTGCTGAAGACACTGATGAATTCAGACCTTTCATCAGAAGATTACCCGAGTTCAAATTCTGGTACAACGCCACTAGGGCTACAGTGGTCTCTCTTGTTTTGTCTTTGTTCTCCATATTCGATATCCCAGTGTTCTGGCCAATCTTGTTGATGTACTTCATCATATTATTCACTTTAACTATGAGAAAACAAATTCAGCACATGATCAAATACAAGTATTTGCCCTTCGATTTCGGAAAGACAAAATATAGGCCATCTCATTAGATCTCCAAGTGAATTGAATATCCTCGAATTTTAATACAATTGATTTCTCGATACCTATATGAATGTGTCTAGCGGGAATTTGTCTCTATTTCTGTGTGATAATCTTATATTCATTTCCTACTAGCTTGATTATCAATTGCAACGCTTTTCAGCATTCCCTGTGTACTTTAATACATTTTTGGATTATTCTATGTATACTGACCCTGGTCGGAATTCGCACAATCGGAAATCGGTTCCTGACTCAGCCGACTAGTGACCGGAAGTAGCGGTGCGGAAAGAACAGCCCCTAAAATCGAAATTTGACCAGATTATTCATACATCTCCGGTCTTTTGCCAATCGAATCAATTGTATCTATGAGTCGTGCTGAAGTTGACTTACAGATAAGCGTCAAGAAAGCTTGTAGCCCTGACGAAGTTCCACCAAAGCGGAAGCATGTTAGGGCTTGCATAGTGTACACTTGGGATCACAAGAACTCCCGTGCTTTCTGGAACGCAGTCAAAATCCAACCATTGCAGAGTGATGAAGTTCAATTATTCAAAGCATTGATTATGATTCACAAGGTTCTTCAAGAGGGGCATCCTAACACTTTGAAAGATGCTTATCGTAATCGTGGATTTGTGTCCTCTTTGGCCACCGTTTTTCCAACCCAAGGAAGCTCTTACGGTAGATTAATTTCTCAGTACGACCGCTTCCTCTTACAAAAATTAGACTTTCATCGTAACAATCCTAGCTTCAATGGTATTTTTGAGTATGAGGAGTATATTTCTTTGAGAGCTGTTAACGACCCCAATGAAGGGTACGAGTCAATCTTGCAATTGATGGATTTACAAGACCTGATTGACGACTTGCAGAAATTGATCTTCGCAACCATTCATCAGACCCCCAACAACTTATGCAAAGTTAGTGCCTTGGTTCCTCTCATAGCTGAATCTTACGGAATTTACAAATTTTGTACGTCAATGTTGAGGGCCATGTTTCAACAGTTAGGGGCCGACGACGCTTTACAAGTTCTTTTTGAAAGGTTTGATTCTCAGCATTTCATGCTCAGAGATTTTTACACTGACTGTCACGCTATCAAATTCTTGACTAGTTTAATTACCATTCCTCGTCTACCAAACAATCCTCCGAATTTGCAAGTGAATGAAGATGGTTCCTCGACCCCTAAACCGAAATCAACCACCGATTCAACTCCTCAGTTATCTTCTCAGCCAACGTCCTTCGACGTTGCGGGAGACGCACCACCGCCCGTTGACCTGGTATTTCTTCAGCAAACGGGAATTTTCGATCAACAGCAACAGGAGCAGCAAAAATTACAGCAGGAGCTTGAATTGCAACGACAACAGCAGCTTCAAGATCAAGCTCAAAAACAAAGATTATTCGAAGAGCAACAACGTCAACAAGAGCAACGCTTTTTGCAAGAGCAGCAACTTTTGCAACAGCAACAAACCCAAGCTCAACAATCTCGTGTTTCTGAATTGGAACATGATTTGTTGATGTTTAAGAATCAGTACGATAATGATCAACTGCTTCTTCAGCAGTATGATTCTAGAGTCAAGAGCTTGGAGACTGAGTTGGCTACTTTTAATAATACCGCTTCTCAGCAGATCGGCTCAAAAGATGAGCAGATCAAGAATCTCGAAGAACAAATTAACAACTGGGCTAAAAAATATGAATCACTCGCAAAGTTGTACTCCCAATTGCGTCAGGAACACTTAAATCTATTATCAAAGTTCAAAAAAATCCAACAGAAAATCAATAGCGCTCAAGAATCTATTATGAAGAAGGAAAAGTTCGAAAAAGACTTAAAAGCGAAAAACATTGAGTTGGCCGATCTAATTCGTGAACGTGATAGGGCCAGATTGGAAGTGGATAGGGTGAAGGCTAGTAAAGATCAAGAGATTGAAAGACTTCAAACGGAAATGAGGGAGCTTAATAGTCAAGTCAATGAGTCTGGAAAGTTGCAGTCCATGAACTTGTCCTCGATAATCTCAAAGCATCAATCCGAAATAGATCACTTGAATACCCAATTAGCCGAAAGAGATATGAAATTAACTCTGTTGGGTGATTCAAGTCTTCAAGACAAATTAAGAGAAAGAGAAATGGATCTCGAAATTGCCCAAGAATCATTGGACAGTGCCCTTAGAGAACTAGCAAATGCGAAAGGGGACCAAGATGAAATTGTTAACGCTGAAATTGACCATATCTTACTTCAAAACGTCGAAAAATTCAGAAGGTTAATTGATATCATCTTGGCTAACAACATTAAAAGAATCCAAGATACGAAGTATGAACTTGAGTCACCAATGCAAGCAGGTAATTTGAATGCTTCGCCAGAGTATCTATTGTCAATCATTGAACTTTGCTCTGATACCGCAACCGACTTCGCCACGACATTCAACAATTTCATTGCTGACGGCAAGGCGACATATGAAGACGAAAATTCTGGCTATTCGGAGATTATCTTGACTAGCTCTGAGTTAACTACCTCTGTCAACGATCTTATGTTGACTGCGAAAGGAATTGGCAGAAATGTTCCTCGCCATGATGAAGAGAAAGTATTGCAACTTGTTTCTCAAGTTATTGGTAGTACCGAAACATTCTTCCAAGATATCAACTCTGAATCTTTGGATAAGCTTGAAGACGATGAAGATAAACTCGACAAAATTATTGATTGTAATCTACAACTTCAAAATGACCTACAAGAATTGGGTAAAAAAGTTGATACGTTACGCTCTACTCATGGGATCAACTTCGCCCTGGGAAACTTGGAGGACATTGTCCAAAATGAAATGGAACAGACTGCTCAAACAGTAAGCCAAGCTTCAAAGTTTTTGAATGACCTCTTATTGAATCCAAAGGTCAAAGGAGGTAAATTGGAGATTCACGAAGCCTTGTTGGCAGCTGCTGTGGCAATAACTGATGCAGTAACTCTACTCATTACAGCGGCCACTGAATCCCAAAGGGAAATTGTTAGTAAAGGTAGGGGTAATCAATCTCGTACTGAATTCTACAAAAAGAACAATAGGTGGACAGAAGGATTAATCAGTGCTTCCAAAGCCGTTGCGGGAGCTACAAATATTTTGATTCAGACTGCTGATGGAGTATTGAAAGATGATAACTCGCATGAGCAATTAATCGTTGCCTCCAACGAAGTCGCAGCTTCTACGGCTCAATTAGTGGCTGCTTCTAGAGTTAAAGCTAATTTTGTCTCAAAAACACAAGAGAACTTAGAGGCTGCCTCAAACAAGGTTTCGTCTGCTTGTAAAGGTTTAGTCAGCAAAGTTCAAGACTTATTGAATACTGAAGAGTCCACGAATGATATTGATTTGAGCAAGTTGACTCCATACGAGGGTAAGACTGTGGAGATGGAACAACAGGTGCAGATCTTGAAATTAGAAAATTCGTTGAATGCAGCCAGGAAACGGTTGACAGAGATCAGAAAGCATGGTTACAGAGATGATGATAGTGATGATGAACTCCAATAGATTTTCACAATTTATAAATTCGTTATTAGTACACTGCTTACTTCCTCATAAAAACTATATTGATTTGATTCATACATTCGTAGTATTGAACCGAAAGTGACCTACAGTCGCAATGTTTCTCAAGATGTCTCGAAGGCCAAAGGCGCGCCCGCGCCCTCGACTTTCGTGGCTCCTTGAGATCTAAATCCTTCTTCCCTTAGGCTGCGTTAGATTTCTGTGGATTTGACTTCGATTGCCAACGATGAACAAACTTTAAAACTTATGTCTTCGAATCTGGTTTGTGTATGTGTTTTGAGAATCGTCTTGCCTCTTTTGTAGGAGGTTTAGTTGTAGATTTTTGCAAAAAGTGCGACAAAAACGGGAAACTCATAATTAATTGAAAAATTATAAAAAAGCTCAATTTGGCACACTCCTCGAGACAGTGATTTTGTGGGTAACATGCTCAATTCCAAACAATAGCCTCTCGTATAGGCTTGGACACCTTAAAATATTTCTAAGCATCCACTCAACGGTAATTTGGGACGGGCAGCTCAAACTTCCTCCTGGCAGGATTCAGAGAGATAATAAATACTTTGCTTTAGCTTCTTCTGAGCTCCTGGAGTATGATATGTTTATGGGAAATTGTACTTTCCGGTTTATAGAGCTCTACAACAAGCATTATCTTATCTTTCATTTCAGGGCCACTATCAGTAGGTGCGAAAAAGAATTAAATGTAAATAAGTATACAATATGTTTTAGATTCATTGATGGCTTTGAAATCTCCAGCGCCGGGACAGAAGCATCGAAAATTTTTCTCCCCGTACCATGTATCGAAGCGTAATTGTCACGAAGATATGACTGATGAATCGAAGTACAAATTGTTCGAACACTTCTAATTATGTATGGTAGGATATGAAATAACTCGTAGTAATCATGGGTTAGTTTACCGTAATCGTGTTGCAATTGGTAGTGTGGCTTTGTTAGACCATGACAGAGAGAATCAGTTTCAGCCACAATTTACCAAGTCAAAGGGCAATCGAACATTTCATAAGTTCCTCACAAGAATTCAGCAACATGATGCTAGTTACGAATTAACAAACATGATGCTAGTTACGAATTAACAAACATGATGCTAGTTACGAATTAACATATTATTATTAGTGAAAAAAAGCAGCACATGCATGCCATGCCACACGAAAGGAAGACCTATCAAAGAGAGCGAACTCAAAACTTGGTTTAAGCAAATTTGCCGAGAAATTTTCTGAGCACTTTTCATAATCAAACCATTGGGAGTAAACCACGAAGACTAGTTCAGGTATTTTCGAAGTCACCGTGAACATGGCATGGGTCTGACTTCAATAAAATTGGTCCGTTTTACACAGTCATCCTTGTGAACGTCCTACCCTAAATATTTTCTTCTTGAGATTAGAATCCGGCCCCACCCAGACGTGTTGGTTGGGAGCATAGTCCCGTTCCACCATAGGTACTAGTGATTAACTGCGGCGATCATCAATTTGAAAACATGTAACGGTCTCGTTGCCTTACAAATTGCGTACTGAATTGACAGCATTCAAAGACCTTGCTGGCTAAACATTTACATAGTCATTAAGAAAATGATCCATTTGTACTTGGATATCGAAACTATCGGGTGTTGCTCAATAACCAGAGAGTTATGTTGCTCGCTGGATATACTAAATTGCCTCAGTACTTGAGGTAGCGACGGTTTGTTGTTTGTTAGATTTCCACAAGATAGGTGCACCGCATACTTAAATACAATTCCTGACGCGAATTTCTTATCTGACTTGTCACCGGCCCAGTTCGAGTCACTATATCCAATAGGCGGGTTTTGAATTCGTTCGTTGACAAGACTCCAGTCTTTGGTGTACTGTAAGTACCTGATCACTATTTTTGCAGCCATTAACTGACTTTCGTTCAGTTGTTGCAAAAATCGCGACAAAACACCAACGATAAAAGTAATGTCGCACCCCACAGTGTTTAAGGCAAATAAAATTTACCAACAATCAGTCGTGACATCCATTTGGTGTACTGACAAGCCTTTAGCAACCACAGGTGCTTTGTAGGTGTTGTCGGACTTGATGGTCAATACCCATCTGCTTCCAACAAC
>JAKTUZ010000033.1:0-119853 GCA_030556945.1 Hyphopichia buzzinii | reverse complement strand
CTTCTGTCAATTCCCATTCTTGATATCATTGGGTGCAAAAATTTCAATCTTGGAATATGAAGCAAGAAGACAGATGGAAAGGAAAGCTGAGGAAGCATTTATCAATTCCTTAGATAAAAAAGTGATATTAGATGTTTACTTCAAAGTTAAAGTCCGCAGAGATTTCATTGTGCAAGATTCACTTCGAGCAATCCAGTTAAATGAAACTAATTTGAAGAAAAGTTTAAGGGTACAATTTCTTGGAGAGCCCGGAGTAGACGCTGGTGGCTTGAAGAAAGAATGGTTTTTATTGTTGACCAAGGAACTATTTAGCATGAAAACAGGAATGTTGAGCAATGTTGAAGATTCCAATTATTTTTGGTTCAATTTGGCACCCATTGATAACTCTGAAATATACTATTTATTTGGATCAATTTTGGGATTGGCCATTTACAACTCCACGATTCTTGATTTGAAATTCCCCATTGCGTTGTACAAGTTGTTGTTGGGGATGTCAGTTGGAATTGCTGATTACCAAGAATTGTATCCCACAGCTTGTGGTAATTTGCTTAAATTACGAGACCTTGAACCGGAAGAGTTGGCGGCCATGGACTTAAATTTTGAAGTCTCATTCAGAGATGCATTCGGAAAGACATACACCAAGGAGCTAGTTCACAAAGGATCCGAGTTTAATGTTAATGTTGATAACAGGGAATACTACATTGAGGTGTATGCCCGCTTTTTCCTCATTGATGGAATTCAAAGCAGTGTCAAGTCCTTTGTGAAAGGATTCACCAAGGTTGTTGGGGGCAATGCACTCTCGTTATTTCTGGCAGAGGAAATCCAGCTTCTCTTGTGTGGGAGCGACGAAGGCAAGCTTGATATAGAAGTGATGAAGTCTATAACCACGTACGTCGGATGGAAAAGCAAAGAGTGCGCCATTGAACAAGATATCGTTAAATGGTTTTGGCAGTACATGGAGTCACTCACATTTATCCAACAGAAGAAGTTTCTCTTATTTGTGACTGGTTCCGACCGGATCCCTGCAACGGGGCTACAGAATCTCAGCTTTAAAATCAGTCTTATGAATCATGGAAACGACAGTAACAGATTGCCCGTTGCGCACACATGCTTCAACGAACTAGCTATATACAACTACAGCAGCAAGGATAAGTTGGAGGCCAAGCTCACCCAGTCCGTAAATGAGAGTGCCGGTTTCGGTATCAAGTGATGGCCATACCAAAGCTTGTCGCTTGTGCACTTTTCGTTTCCAACCTCGAAGTTGGCTGCAATGTCATGATCAAGTTGAGCTAAGAATTAATGTGCGTGGGCAATACTAATACTCGTTTGACGTGTAAAGACCATATCTGAGATGATCCACAAGATTTGTGAAAATTGCTCCAAACATCCGACACATGAGACCCAATCTACTAGTGATCAATATGTATATGTGAATTTTTGGTTTGCTTCAAATAAAAAGTATTCAATCAAGCATTTTAGTGTATGTGAAATTTCTCGCCGATAAGTGGCTGTAAAAAAGATTGGTTTGATGTACGGGTTTCAATCTGAGGAATTGTCTCACTGAACGTTGTGGCCCGCACTACTTTTCGAGAATAACCAATAGAAACCAGGCAAATTTACATTAGAATAACAAGTGAGAAGTGAAAAAAAAAAACTCGCAAAGAATCAAATTAAAATCATTCGAGTTAGTTTAATAATCACATATACAGCAAAGATGACTTCACTTGCCTTTAGATCGTTGAGAAATGGCTTGGGTCTCAAGAACTCAGTCAGAGCCTTGTCTAGTACTACCAGTGCATTATCTAACTACCAACACCCAGATTACAGTACTTACTTAAACAATAAAACTGAAGACAAGAGCAGAAACTTTACATACTTTATGGTTGGTTCTATGGGTTTGTTGTCAGCTGCTGGTGCCAAGAGTACCGTCGAAACCTTCCTCTCATCATTGTCGGCATCTGCTGATGTTTTAGCCATGGCTAAAGTTGAAGTTAAATTGGGTGCTATTCCTGAAGGTAAAAATGTCATTGTTAAATGGCAAGGTAAGCCAGTTTTCATCAGACATCGTACTCAAGACGAAATTGACGAAGCCAATGCTGTGGATGTCAGCTCTTTAAGAGACCCTCAAAATGATGACGACCGTGTTAAGAAACCTGAATGGTTGATCATGTTGGGTATTTGTACCCATTTAGGTTGTGTCCCAATTGGTGAAGCTGGTGATTTCGGTGGTTGGTTCTGTCCATGTCACGGTTCCCATTACGATATCTCCGGTAGAATTAGAAGAGGTCCTGCCCCATTGAACTTGGAAATCCCAGCTTACGATTTCACCGATGACTCTACTTTGGTTGTTGGTTAAACTCAAAATACATTACATTCATGCCAATTCATTTCCATTTGTTCATATTCATATTTATTCAAGAAATTAGCATATAGTTTCTGGTATATAGAACACACAATTAATTGTTCAAAGATTTGCTGTAGACACTGATGTAAGAAAATGTTTGAGTAGTTGGGCTCTACCTGATACTTAAGTTGATGTTCGGTTGATGCTTTGTTTAATAGTCTTATAAATGACAAATGTGAAACTATTTGTATTCGGCGGTGGTGACTGTCTTTGTCTTAGGCGTCCAATTTATCAGATGCTCTTGCGATGCTTCCTGATTCAAAGGCGTCAATACCTAGACTCGAGCCAAACACTTCTACGCTGGTGGAAGTTGTAGATGGGACACTCCCACGCTGTTGAAACATTCTGTGTGTTGGCTACATTGGTGAAGTCAATCTGTATATTCGTTACTCGTAAATGTTAAAATTGGTGGCCTCTATAAGAAGCGTGCTTGTTCTTGTGATCGTCATCGAACGGGTTCTCGTCATTCAAAGATCTTTGTGGGTACATTGGAGCGTACGCGGGCTGTTGCTGATAGGCGTTGTAGTGTTGCTGAGGAGCTGGATACATATTTGGATTTTCAAACGCGTTCTGGTTGTGTTTTTCACTGTGACGTCTTGGGTTGGCGTTTCTGCAACAGCAGCAGCACAAGGCTTCCAAGCACGAGAAACCCAAGCAGCAGCAGCGGATCACAGTGGAGATGATCCAGAATGCCACCAAGACAGCGAGCACTATAAGCACAATAGCCACGATTTTGCATGTTTTGTTGTCCATACAAGAGTCCCAGTTCTTGAAAGAGCTGGCGGTTGATTTGACATCAGAGGCAAATTCACGGGCGAAAAGCGACTTGGTCACTTTGCTTGGGCAAAATTCAGGGGTATAGAGGAACATTGCAATGTCTGTGTGTATGAGAAGTAAGTAGTAAGTGGTTAATGAATTTTTGAATGTGATCCCTTCAGCATTTTATATTGCAACGCGGCGGTGTGAAATTTGTGGCCCGGTTCTTTTGTGCGCCGATCTGGGCAGTAACCCCTGGTTATTAATAGGCTGAGCGCGCCACGCCGTGCGAGTCATTCGCACCAAGTCCAACGAGGCCCAGTGCTGGCAGTGCAGGCAAAATTGGCAAGGCTGGCAGCCAGTACGGGGCTTATTGCGTCCGGTGTGTGACTATGTACCAAGAGGTAGCTCGGCCGTTGGTTTTCAATGTTAGCAGTAGTTGCAAATTCTATTTTTAAACCATCTCGTTTCATAATTTTGCAGTGCTGGATTTTTGGCGGTAGATTGAATTGATAAAATGTCATTCATTTCGTTATGGCGCATGTTATCATTGAATCATCTGATACCAGATTTTGGCTCTTACACGTTACAGGTCGTTGTGTAGCTTCGGCAATATTAGTCGTACCAGCCAAGAGGTTATAAATAGTAGGTCTACAGTATTAGGTCTAGTGTGCCGGATCAGAGGTTATAAATAGTAGACTTACTCAACTCAGGTCCAGTATGCCAGATCAGTGTAGCGTAGATCTGCATAATTGGTATACTATATGCCAGATTAGAGATTCTATATGGTGAATCTAACAACTGAAACACTATACTTCAGAAAGTGGGTATTTATTGTTCCTACCAAGGACATATGCCAGGTTAGAGAAGGACAGTAAATACACATTGTGAACTATACCAGATAGGTAAAGACAGTAAATACACACAATATCGTGTACTATGCCACCGACCTCTGTACTAATCCACGCCTCAACTGTTATACTTGCACACCCTAGCCAACTTCATCACTGTCACTTTCCGTCCGTTCAAATCAATCATCTCTGCTTTCTGCTCTATCACGTCATCTTATTCTGCTCCTCTTATCATCTCCACATTCTAACCAATCATGCTGTCGAGCAGATCGATACATGTCCAATATGTCTTGATCAATTGTCCGTCGGCTGATAAAGACATGCCCTTCTGCTTCAACTCAAACCCTTGTAGCCGGCCACCCGTGCCATCATTGATTCTCTTGAACTTCTTCACCAACTCTTCACTTCGCCCGTCCAACTCCTCTACTTCTTGCACTCCGGTAATCCCGCATATCTCCTTTTCGCTGTTGAATTCGACAACGAGTCGATCACTGTCTTTGCAAACACGATACTGCCCCGAAATATTTCGTATGGGCAGTCGTATCACCATTTTGAAACCGGTGACTTTCAACGTCCGAGCAAACGGCTTGATTATAAACCCTTGCTCCGGAATAACCAGCTCCAAGAATCCGTAGACTCTCACCGGTGCACTCCTCCGGATGCTGGCAACGCTGGCTGCTCGAGATCGCTGCAATTCGTGAATGGCCATCATCACTGGTCTGCCTTGCCTCCCATCTGGATCTTCGAAAATCGACCCTTCTTCTATTTCTTCGGCCAAACTATCGAGATTCAGTGCTAGTCCCTGGCTGCTGATTTGTGTAGCTGCTTGCGAAAGCCCTAGCTGGGAAAGCCCAAGTTGCGATATCCTCATCTGTGAGATTCCTCCACTCTCCATTTCTCTCTCGAATTGGGCCTCTGTATCCTCTTCAAACTGCGAGAGATCGCGCTGTTCTGTCGAGGCATATGTTGAGGAGTTCATTTCTGGTTGTGTTGCTTGTGTCACTTGTGTTGCTTGTGTTGATATTGTTGGTTGTATAGGCCGTGTTGATGGCTCTTGGGTGTCGAGCGATACTGGCGCCTGGGAGTTCACGTCAGCATATTGTTTGAATGCCACCTTCAGGGCCAAATTGGGATCAATTCTCCTTTTCTTCCACTCTGGGGAATCCGTCTCAATGTCCACACTCACCACCTGTGCCAGTGTATGGGGTGCTGAGTGCTGTGATTGATCAGTATAACGAGCCAACGGAAACAAATCACGCTGCTTCAATGCATTTATGGTACCTTGGTCACTGTACTTTAAGTATCTCAAGCCCAATCGTTTAATTGAGTCTTCCAGAACACCAAAATAGTTGGAATCAATGAGTTTTTTATCTAGAATTTCATGGCTAACGTATTGACCCTCTATCTTATTCATGTATTCTTTTAAATTCATGGTCAAGTTTATGAATATTCCTTCGTTTTCCACCTGGCATCTCATAGGCCCCCTGAAATCGTACATGTCGTGTCTCTGTTGAGGAATCACATCGAATATATCAGATATGATCCGCTGATGATGTCGTCTTTCCACGCTAACAGAGAACCCCAAATCGTCCTCTATGCTGCGGCCTTGGCCGATCCGGAAATATCGTGGAACCAGCTTAGGCAAGCTCTCTGCATGGAACGAGGATGTCTTGTTGTAAGAAAAATCACTTATGATAAGAAACCCAAACTTATAGCCTTTGAAAGCACAGAATGCTAAAACATAGCATGGAACTGTTATTTGATATTTTTTCCCATTCCTCTCCAAATCTCGAACTTCTGATGGTGTGGGGAGTTGGTAGATGGACCGGACACCTATTGACTCCTCTTCAAGTGCCATTATGGACAAAAGTGGTGGGAAAAGTAAACGCGTTGTAAGTGTCAGATTTATGATTTATTGATAATTTCGCATCTCATTTCTGGCTTCATTTTATATTACTTCTTCTTTTGCCAATATACCCAATGAAGGCAAAAACAAAAACAAAAGCCAAGGCTAAGGTTAATAGAGCGGTCCCCAGCAATGATGATGCTACTGCTCCGACTTCAGTAGAGGATTTCGTGGAAGAAGGTGCCCAAGAAGAAGAATCCGGTGACCGATGGCTTGGGTCCGATTTGGCTAAAGCGCTCAGATTCTACCAAAGAGCGTATTCCCACTACCGAACTGCCATATCCAAGCAGTCCAGTGAAAATACCTTCAATGTTGACTGCCTCTACAACGCCTGTCGGCTTTTGTTCCACGTGTACAACGTTTACTTTAAAACTGATGGGGTCAACGTTTACAAGTTGGCCAACGTCAATGAGGTGCTCACAGGTGACTCGTCCTCGGTGGTACAAAGCTTGTCGGATATCTTGCAATCGCACCAACAGGCATGCGAAATCATTGAGAAGAGAGTGGGTAGGGTGTCTCAAGACTTGTTATACAACACCTGCTTGGTGTACACGGAGGTTCTTGAACTGGAGCAGGACAAGTCAAGTGACTTCCGCGAGTTACTTGGTATGGCTCACACAACTCAGACATTGTTTTTGAGTTTGTTGGACACTCAGGTTCTCGAATTGAGGAAGTTTTTGGCCGATTTGAGCGGTGAAGAACCTTCAAGTGTTGAGAATGGCATTAAAGACTCTCCCCAGCAGGGCCACACTGAGGAGGAATTCGTCACCGAAGACGTGTTGCAGCCACCAGATGTCTTTGAGACCGTCATAAGCGCTTACAAATTAGCACAAGCTGTGCTCGAAAATGTCCTGGGACCGGCTCAATTGCAACCGGCTTTAGACCTCATTAATCCGTTCTTGACCTCGGTGGAGTCGGCGGCTGCTGACTTACTTGCAACCTTTGCTCAAGACACCAACACACAGTCCGAACTAGTCTCTTCAGTAACCAGAGACCAGGTCGATGAATTCAATGTCATACGAACATACATAAGAGCTTTAGCATTCAATGACTTTGATCAACTTTACGAAGTTTGGCACGATTCTTCACTTCCACACATTTCAGAAACATACATGCTGGCCGCAGATAGCATCCAGACTGTATTGGATAGGAACGACGTGACTTTGGCCACCGTTAACCAAGGAGGACCTGCAGAAATTTACTGGAAAGCATTAACTGAAATGACCAACATGTACAAACAGGCACAAACGTTATTGAACGAGAAGATTGCTGCGAAAAAAGGTGGCGACACCAATGATACCATATCGCTAGGCAGCTTAATCAGTCAGTTGAGTGATGTGATCATTGCCAGGTGTGACATCGATTTACAAAGATGCCAAATCGAAAACTACGAACCAGCCGCCAAGCACGGTGACGTTCTATTGAAGAACGCCAAGGTGTTCTGCAAGAATGCCATGAACACTGCCAACATGAATGGGGGGCTTCGAGAACGGGCATCCGAGAAGCTTCAGAGAAATCAGAAGAAACTTGATGCTGTGTTCAGAATGTGTTTGTTGGAGAACAAGATCACGGTGGACGAGTTGGATAACATCATGGGACGGGCACTTTGGGTGGATCAAGTCCAGCCTTTGCTCAAGTTGGGCTACTACGACAAGTTTGGTATTCAACAAGTGAGTCATTACGTGGAATAAATACATTAAAATTAAGGACTAGCATATATAATGTCATGCGAATCGTTGAAATGAGCAAATGAACACAACAAATGGTTATGGGATCATATGAATATGGGCTCAGAAGTGGCATTCACCACGAACGCAGCTTCAGCATGGTCGGGTTCAGTGGTTGACACCGTCGTCTCAAACAACGGACTGCTGATATAAAGAATGCCAGGGGTCTGAGATCGACTTTGGCTCATGATCACATGAAACACATTAAGTTTCAACGTGTACATGATCATAGTTAGCAATCGTGGCATGTTGTTAGGAAGATGTGGAAGTAAATGTGGAAATAAAGTAGAAGGCAAAATATTAGCAGCATTTTGTGATGATGATTTGGAAACGTGTGCTCACCAACGCTTATCGGTTTTTCGCATCTAACGGATTTAGCAGCAACAAGAAAATGGACAATAGTCAAGTTATTTATTTTGTGGTCAGTGTAGTAAGAGGATCACGTGGATATCAAACATAGAGTAGAAGAGACTATGTAATTAGTAGAAGGTCAAATAGTATAAAAGAATCAAATATAGAATAGAATTTTAAATTGAATGTACATTAGAACGTAAAACAAAAATATACGAGGTAGCATGGTAAATAGGCACACCACAGATAGAAAGGGTACAAGCATAAAACACGAGATATTGATGGTTTAAATGTACAGATCAACAATTTATTGACATATCTAGGAGCTATTTACAAGGATTCGACATTTAATTTTTGGACACTAATTTGTCAAAGGCAGGAATCAAAGATTGGGCCAATGCGAAAGAGAACACTAATTTAGGACCGGTGGTCAACAATTTTGGAGTTAAACCTTTGAAGAAAGAAGTGAGACCTTCCTTCTTGGCCATATTTTTCAAAATGGTGAAGCCAGACTCTGGATTGTCGAAGTTTCTATTTTGAATTCTAGTTTTGATGACATCTAATGGGGCAGAAACAATCAAAGAAGCGGAGGCACCGAAAATGGAGGTAACAAAGTTTTGAGTCCAAGTGGCGGAAGAGTAGTCTTTCAAACCGAAAATGTATTCCTTAGCGAATGAGTTACCACCGAAAAGGGCAAAAGAACCTGGGGCATTTCTGGCAGCGGTCCAACCCCAACCTCTGTATAAGCCGAAACCTTCATCGGACAAGATTTTCAAGAACCCACGACCACGGAAAGATTCTGGGTTTGTTTGACGTTTGATTTTCAAAACATCTAATGGTAACAACACAACTTCACCAATACCGATTAAAGAACCAGCAGTGGCAGATAATAAGGCCTTGCCGGTTTTTGGTCCAAAGAGGTTTTCGTAGGAGTCCTTGAAGTTTTTGGTCAAGAATTCATTAGCAAATGGTTGACCACCATATTTATAGACTCTTTGCAAAATCTTGTAACAAGCAGCATAACCCAAACCTGGGAATAATGTGAAAAGTCTCTTACCGAGGGCTTCAGAAGCGTGTTCTCTGAAAATAACACTATTCAATTGAGTGGCACTGGCAATCTTACCCTGGTTGGACATCAATCTTTTAGAGATAGTGTCAACTGGGTGAAAAACACCAATTTCACAAATACCTGCCGAGGCAGATCCTAAAACACGAGCAATACCGGATTGCTTCTTGTCACTGACAGCCTTAGGCTTAACGGGTTGTTGGGTGGGCACGGAAACTGAAGACATTACAAATTAGCCGTTTTATATCAGTTTTTAGAAAAATATATAACAGATAAAAGAAAATTTTTCGATCCTGGTAAGTTTTTTGATAATGATTTTTTTCACACCGCGCTTACGGAGAAATTTTAAATTTGAGCAAGTGGTGCACGTGACTTTTCTAATGAAATGGAAATTTGCCATGAGTACTAACAATTATTCAGCGTCTATTTCCACAGTCAGATTACGAATTCACCATGTCCATCGTGGATGACTATGCTGCTAATTTGCAGGAGCTTACGTTCAACTCGAGACCCATAATCGACAATTTGACTACAATTGCACGAGAAAACACCGATGAAGCTGATGGAATTATAAATGTGATATCAGAGAGAATACACAAGTGTATTCCCGAACAGAAGCTTTTCACATTATATCTATTAGACTCCATTTGCAAAACAGTCGGCAATCCATATAATATTCTTGTTGGTGACGACATCTTTAAACTCTTTTCTCATGTGTACCTTTTAGTCAATGATACTGTTCGAGCTAAGATGAGTAATTTGTTCGAAACTTGGAAGCAAACCAAAACCAAAGGCACTTCATTACCTCTTTTCCCCAAAGAGCAACTCGACAAGATCGAAAATTTCTTGACTCAAGCCGGCTACAAAAGGAAACCAACAGCTCCGGTGTCTGCCTCCTCGATAAACCTAACCAACGAGTCCTTAATCAGCGATATCGACAGTTTGATACCTATTTTCAAAAATAAAATCATCAATAATCCCGACCCGGGATTAAAAGGCCGTTTCAATGCATTAAATCAGTTGAAAACACTCTTATCGAGTCAACAAATGAAACGAAATGAATTACAGGCTGTTCAGGCCAAATTAGCCACCATCAAACAACAAGAGCTTTCAACCTCTTCTGCTCCTATCCCTTCAGCGCCAACTCCTCTGCAAGAAGAAAAATCCATTTCCAGTACCTCCGTATCACCCACGACATTCTCTAACTTTCAAGATATTCCTGCCGCCGTCAATCATGTAAGCAAGGCGAATGAATTATTCAATGTCTTAGTTATTTCAGGTTTAGTCAAAGTCGATCAATCATTAAAACAAGGTTCCCAACCCCTTTACGAAGTTGTCCTTCCCAAAAACAAATATAGACCTAGTTCCTCTAATAATATGGTGGGTGGTCAGCCCACAGTTAATGAATTAGAAGAATCATTAGTTGATGCTAATTCCAAATTGATTAATAAGACAGAATATGAACAATTAAAATTTAATGAATTCGTTAAGATAGCTAGAAATCTAACTCCGAAATCAGCTAATGACAAAACTGGTAAAAAAATTGATTTGCAACAGTTTTTAACATCAAACAAACTCGAACAATCGACTGTTCAATTATTATACGGCTGTAAATCATCTAAGTGTGCCACTTGTGGTAAAAGATTTACTGATGACCCAATCGGAGTAAACAAGAAAAGATTACATTTGGATTGGCATTTCAGAATCAATAAGAAATTGGCTAATGCCAAGTCAAATGTTCAATCCAGAAACTGGTTCCTCGATGACTACGATTGGGTTAAATTCCGTGAAGACGATTTGTCAGAGCTTGGCCAAGCAGACTCTGTCAGCACCCAGGTCGTTAGACAAGAAAATAAAGCTAAAGCTATACCGTATGTTGTCATACCTTCCAATGAGACCAATATGAATAACAAATGTCTCATCTGTCGTGAAACTATTCAAGCGACTTATAATGATGATTTAGGTGAATGGTGTTGGTATGATTGTGTGTCAGCACCCAATGATAAAACCAATCGTAAAATATTCCATGCATCATGTTATAATGAAGCTAATAAGAAACGAGGAGCAGGAGATGATTTGAACAATAGAGTTAAAAGGGAGAAAGTTTGAATCGTCTACAATAAATATATAATATAATCATTTTCAATTTAAGTACATGAGTTTAAATGAATTTATTTTTGGCCTAAGCACTTGAGAATGTCATCCCAAACAGTAGCTGGTTTTTGAGAGGCATCGACACCAGACCAGATACCAGTCTTTCTGTAGTAGTCGACGATTGGCTCAGTTTGTTTGTGGTAAGTTACCAATCTTTTCTTCAAAGCATCTTCGTTATCGTCAGATCTTTGAACCAATGGTTCACCAGAGACGTCATCAGTCATTTCTTTCTTTGGTGGGTTGAACAATTTGTGGTAAGATCTACCAGAGGCTGGGTGAACCAATCTACCGGTAATTCTGGCAACCAACAATTCGTCGTCGATTTTCAATTCGACGGCGTTTTGCAAAGGAGTCTTTCTTTCGTCCAACATAGAGTCCAATTTTTCAGCTTGAGGGATAGTTCTTGGGAAACCATCCAAGATGAAACCGTTGGAACATTCTTTGTTGTTTTCCAATTCTGATTTGATCATGTTAACCATGATTTCATCCGAAACCAAACCACCTTGGTCCATGATCTTCTTAGCTTCAACACCCAATTCGGTCTTTGCAGAAACTTGGGCTCTCAACATGTCACCGGTAGCCAAGTGACAAGCACAGAACTTATCCTTTAAGTTAGGTGCTTGAGTACCTTTACCAGCACCTGGAGGACCAATTAACACCATTCTGATGGATTTTGGAACATTTGGAACAATACCGGCCTTCTTTTCCAAGAATTGGATTCTTTCTTGTAATTTAGAAACGGTGTTTTTCAATTCTTCAACGGACATTATCGATTAGTTGTAGTTAACAAGTGAACTCGAATTTTCACCGCCGTTTTTTTTTTCAACCAACCAAATTATCCAGATTTGCTTGTGCACGGGTGTGGATTCTGGTCTACTATTTTTCACAATCAAATTTAATTTTTTATAAGGTTTTCGAAGCTAATACACGACCGTATCAGCTTAAATTGCAACAAGATTTCCCCACAACTAATGGACCATAAGTAGTTGCGATGGCCGTGGTAACAAGAAAACTTGCTCGATAGTGAAAATGAAGGTTGCTCGGTTACCGGAATTTTTTCGGCTCTTCCCAAATTTCTTCAATTGACGTATTGAATTTTTTTATAGGAGCTAAGGTGGAGAATTTCACAGTCAAAATTTAATCTTATTGAATATAATGGGCAAATCGCCGGAGGCGAGAAAAAAATGCCAACTGTACTCAATTCTTCTCGAAGCATTACAATGGTTAGTATTTATGGGATCCTTCAGCTCCTCAGCCTCCCTTTGGACTTTCTTGTGGTTATCATTCGCTTTTACACCATTGGTGGGGCAGGTTCAAGAAAATACGATAAGAAACTGTTGATTAACTGCTTAAAATTGGCAGTTTTCCGTAAAGCACTTTCTCTTGGTCCTGACAATGCTGTGTTAGTCAATGTCTGGTCAACAGGCTTCCTTCTCAACAGACTCCTTACCCTTAGATACAAATCCATCACGAACACTTTCCCTCTGTACGGGCAGAAATACGATGACAATTCATACTGGATAGTTAAGCAAACCAGTTCCAATCGATCTGATCCTTTACTCATCTACCTCCACGGTGGTGGCTTTTTCTTGGAAACTCAACCTTCCCAAGTGAAGGCGATTTTCGGTATTCATAAACTACTTGACCCTAGAGTCAGGGACAAAACATCTATTTTAATTCTTGACTACAAATTGGTTTCTCAAGGCTACCGTTTGCCTCATCAACTCGAACAATTTGCTGAGACTTACAGAAAATTGGTCAGTGATGGCTACACGAACATTGAATTGATTGGCGATTCGGCCGGTGGTAATTTGGCCGTGTCTATCTTGAATTACTTGAAAGCAACTCCGGATATCAAAGTTTGGCCAACTAACTTGGTGTTGATTTCTCCATGGGTGAAGGTGCCTTTAGAAGATCATGATCATACCCCAGGTCATTCCTTTTATGACAATAAAGACTATGATATGATTCAACTCAACAGCTACGTCACTCCAGAATTTGTTCCTTCCCTCATGAGGGATGGAAACCCTCATGACGTACTTGCTTCTCCTCTCGGTAAAAGACCATATTCTAAGGAAAACTGGGCTCAAATGAAGACTTTACACGATCCAAAATGTTCTGTGCTTGTCATTATCGGTGAAGATGAATCTTTGCGTGATGATATTTTAGAATGGTGCAAATATGCCTTGGGTGTCCCATTACACGGGGTCGCAAAATACGGACTCTCTGATGAATTGATTCAAAAAAATCATTACGTTTTCGAAAGAAAAGGTGACGATGCTGCTCATGTGAGAGTATATGTTCAACCAAAGGGAATTCACGACGAAATTTTCTTCTTCGAAGATGACGTTATCGATCTTATCAAAGCAAACCCGTCTACTAGTGTCGCAAGTTTGGATGAGGACAAATACTTCAGCTTTAAAAAAGTGGTGAAATTCTTGAATGAAGTCTCTTGAACATGAACACGTATCTTTGTTCTAAATTGTTTATTTAGATATTAATCTCTATATGTTAACCCTAAAGTCAGTCTATTGTATGAATAAATGTAATTAAATAAAGGAATTGGAATTGAATTTCAATTGAAGAAAAAAATGCTGAAAGTGAATTAGTATTGGAATGTATGAATCTCAGGAACGTGTTTAACTTTGACCAATGGTCTGTAGATTGGCTTCCACATTTGCAGTTGAACCCATTTCAAACATTGATTGTAATCTCTTGGGACCTCAACAAATCCACCAGCTGGTCTTTCTTCACTTTCAACTCTAGCGGTTCCTTCTTTCAAGGATTGTAAGATAACTGCAGTTGCAACGTGAGCGCTCACTTCATCGATTTCTTCCAATCTTGGTAATAAACCATTCTTTGGATTGTCCATCTTTGGAGACATCTTAGCTAATTGATCAACTGCTGCAGAAACCATAGTATCAGAGATAGTGGTACATCTTGACAAAACAGCACCTAAACCGATACCTGGGAAAGTGAAACAGTTGTTATTTTCAGAGATGTAGTAGCCGTCAACAGGTGGGAATGGGGAACCAGTGGCAATCAATGCATTGTTGTCAGTCCATTTCATGATATCGATTGGGAAAGCTTCGTGCAATCTGGTAGGGTTTGATAATGGGAAAACAATTGGTTGCTTGTTGAATTTGTACATTTCTTTGATGACCTCTTCGGTAAAAGCACCAGCTTGAGTAGAACAGCCAACCAAGACAGTTGGTTTGACCTTGTTAACACAGGCAACCAAGTTAGAAGTGTCGATACCTTCCCAATCAGCGTCATCATCGACATATTTTCTTTGACCTTCAGTACATTCGAAAGACTTCAAGACGATACCACGACGATCCATGATGTGAATCTTCTTGTAAGCCTCTTCCTTAGTAGCACCATGGCTGACCATGTGATTGACGATTTGATCGGCAATACCCAAACCAGCAGAACCGGCACCGTAGATAAGAACTTCGGAATCGAGTAAGTCGCGTTCAGAGAATTTCAAAGCGGCTGTCATGGAGGCCATAACAACTGCACCGGTACCTTGAATGTCGTCATTGAATGAAGGGATGGTTTCTCTATATTTGTGCAACATGGTTCTACCAGTGGAAACACCGAAGTCTTCGTAATGCATGACAGCATTTGGGAAACGGTTTTTGATGGCATGAATGACTTTATCGATGAAGTCCCAATATTGTTCACCTCTGACTCTTTCAACACGGTTACCCATGTATAATTCGTCATTTCTTAATTTTTCATTGTTGGTACCAACATCTAAAGCAATAGGTAAAACTCTACCTGGATGAATACCACCACACAAAGTCATCAAACCTAATTTAGCAATGGCGATACGAACACCACCAACACCTTGATCACCGATACCTAAAATACCTTCACCATCGGACATGACAATATAATCGATGTCTTTATCTTCACCATAAGCTGATAAACGTTCATCGATTGAATCAGGGTCGTTAATATCAAGGAAACAACCTTCAGGTTTTCTGAAACGATTCGAGTAGTTAGCAATGGCATCACCTTCGGTGGGAGTATAAATGATTGGCAACATTTCCCTGATATGACGTCTAACAAGCTCGTAGTATAAAACCTTATTCTGAATTCTCATGGATGTACAAAAATCATTTTTAGCCAAAGGAGTCTTCAAGTATTGAAATTGGCTGTAGGCCCTTTCGACTTGTTCATCCAAAGTATTAACTTGAGAAGGAAGCAAACCGACTAAGCCAAATGCTTTTCTTTCTTCTTCAGTGAAGGCAGAACCTTTATTGAAAATTGGAGAATTCAATAGCTGGAAACCTTGTAAATCACATTCAATTGGGCCTTCAATTGATAAACGGGTAGTTTTGGGCTTTAAAGAAGCAATTGCAGCACCAATACCAACAGGGGTTTTGATTGTATGGGTATGGATTGAATTGGAATCAGCATTTTGATTTTCAGTAGAGGTAGCATGTCCACGAATGAACGAAGCTGAGAATCTTGGAGTCCTTGACACCAAAGTTCTGGTTTTGAGTAAGGACATTTTCCTAAAATATTTAATGTTCGATTTCAATTATCAGAAGATAATAACGAGGAAATCATCCCTATATATATTGAAATATCAATTTAATTTGTATTGCAGCTTCTTAGAGGAACACCAGTTCCGGTTCTCAAGAACCCGCCCCCGGAACTGAATTTACAAGCGATTTTGGGCCAATTCCAACAGAGGGGACGCGGCTGGTTCCGGATCTAGCCTAATTATGTGCAGGTCTAATCGGCAGAGAAACTAGCCTTTACAAAAAAAACCGGCTCACGGACTAGCGGGCAACTGAATTCCAATAAGGTTGAGTTAGATTCGCCGATGAGAAAGGGGCACGGTTTGGAATGTTTGAAGTGTGTTTACAAATGATATCATCCAAATAGTAAATTTTTCTTTTAAGTTTTATATGAAGTGGAGTTATTGTAACTGGTGACGGTCTATTACAGCCAACATTTCTGTCCAATTCCCCACTTGCGGCGACCGGAAGAACACGCTTCAGCTCAACATGCTGTTCACGTGATTTTTCATAGTAATCGATTATAATTACGAGGGCAGATGGCCTTGATTTCCGGGTCAGTTCCCCTCCTCAGAGATGCCATCTGGTTCTGTTGTTCCGAGTTTTTCCATAATTGATTCCAACATTGAAATTGCCCTAATGTTCTCCTCTTGAATTACCCGCTAGTTTTATCAAGTCATTGCCTAATTGGGTTCTGTTTCCGCTCTCATCGCCTTTTTAGTAAGTTGGTGATTCGAAATTAATGTTCATATATCATATACTATATATTGGTTGCCATTATGGTTTGCCCATAGATCAAAGATCATCTTATTTACATCTCGGTTACGTTTGCAACACGGAGGATTTCGGAGCAAAATTTCAACCACACTTGTTTATAGTGATAATATAAGCGTTGCGCCTCGAATATTGAGGTTTTTCCTATTGTGAGTTTTTCCACTCCGACACCGGAAAAAAAGCATACGGAAATTTTTTAGCTGCCAAATTTCGGCATTGCAGCCAATAACTCCTGAATATTCACTGTGGGCGTTTAATTTTTTTAACCAGTGATGCCTCAGTTTTGGCAGCTTTTCTTTTTAACGGTTTTTGAAGCTCCGGAACATAGCAACTAGTTCTACCACCAATTGTCTCATGGTCAACTACGTGACCTGCTTTAGTCTTAGCCTTTGGTGTATTCTTCCTACCTTTACCCCATCGGAATAGCATAAGCCAATCTTCAGGGAATTGAGTAACGTCACCTTCTACTTTAACTGATTCGGTACAAATGTAGATTACCGAATTGTAAAGTCTTTCGATCACAGGGTCAATCTCGTTGCTGGTTTCGATCTTGCTCAGGATTACCTCGTTGGGATGAATTCGGGCGTGATAAACAATCTCATCACTTACCCAATTACCAACGCCTGCGAAATGTTCTTGATCGAGAAGCAAACTTTTGATTGGTTTTTTCTTGCTGAGAATGAGTTTATTGAACTCTTCAAGCGATAGTCGGGGCCGGCCATGATGGTTTGGATCGGCGTCACCAAATTCGAATTTTAGATCTGTTTCGGATTTGACCTGATTAGTAGCAACCGGTTTGGAATAATCGGGTCCTTGCCTCGACAATGGCTCAACATTCATCAATTCTTCATCTGTTTGTATCGTTTCTCCATTCATATACCTGATGCGACCTAATCTACGTGGATCAACGAATGACAATTCGTAGGTTTTACCACTCAGCTCTAGTTCCATCTCGAGCTTACTAAATCTAGGTGGCCAGTCTTCTCTCGCATCTTCTAAAATATCCTCAAGTGGCTCTTCTTTGGTTCCTTTTTGATTCTTGATAACCTTGTCTTTTTCGGGTTCCGGAACATGAATGGTATCTGCAATTTCATTCTCTTTATTGAGTTTGGAAAGGATTTTTTTGTCGCCCCCATTCTCCATGAATTGAAGGTGTGATTTGACATCTCTTATCTTTATCATTCCTGTCATACCGAAATGCATCAAAAGTATTGCTGTAGGATTTGGTTTAGGGTTACACAATTGAAATCTCAACCAAAAGTACTTCCCGTGTCTTGATATAGACTTTACTGTTGCTCCCATCAATTCATCGTGCAATTTTTTGAGTTCATTTTCAGCATCAGGGTTGTTCTTTAGAAATGGGAAAAGTAGTGGATCATTATTCAATGTCAATTTGGATATCTTGAACCCAACTATATTCCTCTTAAGTAAAGCACAGACATGTGCAACCTTTTTTGTTAGTAACTCGTATAATATGGAAATTCAATTGGCGTACTTCAGCAACTTCTGGCATTGATCAAAGTGAATGATTTATCACATTGCTAAAATTCTAGCTTTTTACGTGAGACAAAAAATTTAGGTGCCAAAAAAATGAAGTTTGCTCCACGGCAGGTTCGAACTGTCGACCTTCAGATTGCACAAGAACGAATTCCTATGAGACTGACGCTCTGCCAACTGAGCTAGTGAAGCAAGCTTAACCAGTGCGCTATAGCACTGATTTCTGAAAAAAATTCTTTGTGCTTAAATCAGAGGTGCTACTTGAGTACATGCCAAAGAAAAGACAAAAAGTAGGCTATAAGTATAATACGTGGATCTGATTCATACTATTTCAAAACATCTTTTGATATGTAGAAATTATTACCAGCTCCGAGGTCTTATCTTAGTCATTATGAGTATATTGCAGTTTTTAGCGATTTTGTAAAATTTTGTCAAATTTTCGAAAATACCATAACTATGTACGGAACTGAACAAAAATCGGTCAACACATATCCAATCCAAAGCTTCCCAGAGACAAGTTCTCAATTTTCTCACAACTGTCAGAACGAGTCTTTCATCCAATGCTTCACTCATATGAAATCGATAAAACACAAGGACAACCCCACTTGCTCTGAGCCATTAATCGAGACAATCCTCTCCACCAATATTTTATATTTGAGGAGTATTTGCTTCCACTTTACTCCTATCACTGTAACGTCTTCTTGTAATACTATAGTGTTGCTGAATATTTGCCATTTTTTTTTGATATTTGCAGCTGAATGTGTGCAGGCATATTCGAAGGTCAGTTTTTACGCAGCTAATATCTTTCCGGGGCAAAATTACTTGTAAATCTATCAACATGAATAGATTATTTGGAGTTAAAAACACAGCACCTAAACCATCATTAAATGATGCGGTCAAGAACATCGATGATAGAATCGGATCATTTGATGTGAAGTTGTCAAAGATAAATTCTGAATTGTCAACTTATCAACAAAAAATAGCTAGAATGAGAGACGGACCTGGTAAATCAGCATTGAAACAAAGAGCACTCAAGTTGTTGAGACAGAGGAAACAAATCGAAGCTCAAAAGGATCAATTAGAGAACCAGTCTTGGAACATGACTCAGGCATCAATGACCACGGATAATTTACAAAATACCATGATAACGGTTGATGCAATGAAGACCGCCAATAAGCAATTGAAGAAAACATATGGTAAAATCGACATAGATAAGATTGAATCGCTCCAAGATGAAATGCTAGATTTGATTGAAAAATCAAATGAATTGCAAGAATCATTACTGACTAGTTATGACGTGCCTGATGATATAAGTGAGTCCGAGCTTGATGCCGAGCTCGATGCATTGGGAGAAGAGATGGACTTCGAAAATGAAATGGCTGAGAGCGGATTGGGTACTCCAAGCTACCTTAATGAACCCGAAGGTGCTGATAAGCTACCAGCATTTATCGATGAAGGAACAGAAGAACCTGCCAAAATTGCTAATTGAATTTCGAGGTTTATACGAATATTAATTATCTGACCTGATAAATGAATAATTGTAAGAATCCTTCTTGTCATGATATTATTGAATTTAAGTTATGTCTATATATGATGGAATGCTTTGAATTGATTGTATTAAGAGTCTTCACTATCTTGAAGTTGTTCAGCAGAACGCAATTTCCTACCGTGAAGTACGACCATGTACACCAATAGTAAATTACTCAAGAGGCAGAAACCGGCTAAAAGAGTGTAAGTGCCCCCAAGGCCGAGGGTATCTGTCATTCTTGATTCTGCTGCAACGCCGGCAGCTGCCAAAATGCAACGGACCAAATTCACACAACTTGTAGAAATCGATCCTTTAGTTGGGTATATATCGACAAGCATAGTGGTGACCACCGCCATAAATGCAGAGCATCCGGCGGAAACCAAAATACTTCCAATAATAATTGCCAGAATGTTGACGGCATTTTGTATACACCAACCGAAAATTAATAGTCCAATAATGGTCATTACAGCTGGGACTATGGCAACATCCAATCTGATTCTGAATGTGTTCAACGGAGGGCGAGATTTCGAAGCCAACTCTTTATATTTTTCTTGCCATAGGTTTTCACGATACTTATAGTAACGGTTTAAAATGGTACCAATCAATAGAGATGAAGTGAAACAGGCTATACCTTGAGGCAAGTAGATGATACCAACATGCATGACGCTATAATTATAACGGGATGATTCTAACACAGTGGATATAGATGTCAAGACCATAGTCCAAGCAGCAAATTGTATTCCTGCTGGTAATAGAGTACATAAGATGGGAGGTTTAATCAAAATCTTGAAAGGGGTGAGGAAATCCAATTTGTCACTGGGAGCCAAAGTATCGATGTCATTGGTCAATCTCTTCTTGATATGGGGCAATGAAAGAACAGGTGCACGATATATCAAGTTATCAGGGTATATTGAAGTATTACCCACAATCAGTCGACAGGTTTCAGGTAGAATGAAGATAATTAGTAGCAAAACCACACCACCACCGATGGCCAAGAAAATGAATATAGCTCTCCAGCTGAAAGCTGAAACCAAAGCGGCACCAATCAAACCACCAAACCCGTTTCCCACAAGTACCATACCACTGACCACGCCCACGAAGCCACCGCGTTCAGCCGCTGTACAAACGTCACCAGAAACGCCTGAGTTGATGGCGATAGTTGGTGCGATGGCAGCTGCCTGGGCACAACGAAGTACCACTATCAACCAGAAAGCGTCTGACTGGGAAATTCCAATACAGACAGCGATAAATGCAACGAATGATATGACAAGAACAGGTCTTCGACCATAAGTGTCGGCGAAGTTACACGACACTGTTGGGGATAAACCTTGAAAAACAAGGTACGAGACCACAGTGACGTTCATAAGCTGTTCTGACACATGGAAGTATGAAGATAGAGTTGGTAATGCTGAGAAATATATAGGGCTTGAAATAGAGCTGAAAAAGCCAATCAGCGAGAGAAGAACCATGAGAACGATTTTCTCGCTGGGTCTCAACGCGGAGTACGGCGAAGTACTCGGAGATCGAACCAGACTCATTGAAAATTCATGAAAATGCTGTGACAACTTTAGATAAACCAAATGATGGGAAAAGAAATTGTGGATGATGAGATATTCGCAACAGAAGTCTCCGCGAAAATACCTAATTAGTCAGATTACTCACTTGGAAAACACGTCAAGTTTCCCGGTCTCCGAAGTGAGACAAAATTACAGAAAATAGAGATGGTTCATGCATTCAGTTGAGCAATTTTGGCACACAAATGATTAAAAGCTTTCTGTGGATTCTACATCTTAGTACTATCGTAATTATATATTCACAGTCGGGGTTGCATAGGTTGCAAAAAATGAAATGGATTGCGAAATTTGTCTATTAATATGCGAAAAAAGGGTATAACAGGCATGGCCCGATGACGAAGTAAACCGAGGGCCTAAGTCCTTTCCTTGTTGTTGTATTTCTTTGCGGGAGGGTTTTTGGGCGTGGTGATCATGAAATTGATTCCTGATTTGGCTGGCTTGTGCTTTTTGGCACTAGGTGGAGCTTCTTCATTGGGTGATCCTTCACCTTGTCCGAACTTGATGACACTTCCGCCAGTGGGTCCCCTTTCCGGATCAGGCATTTGGTATTGGACCTGAGCCGGTGGGTATGGCATCATGTACCCTGGAGGTGGTTGTGCCTGGTTATTAGGCGAAGCAACGTAGTATTGATATGGTGGCTGAGGATACGACCCGTGGTAGGCTACCGGCTGGTATTTCAGGTATGGCGAGCCCAAAACGGTGGAACCGTGCTCAGAAACAGCCTCCGACTGGCCTTGTCCTTGAGCTGGTACTGGTGGATAGTATACCGGGTAAACTTGAGGAGGTCCTTGGCCATGTTTGGGCGGAGGCATCGGGTGTTGCTCGGCCATGTTTGGCAGTTGGCCAACGGGCCAAGCAAATGGCCTGGCAAGTTGCATGGGCTGTGGGGATGGCTTGGTGCTGTCTTTAGTTGCGTTTGTGATGTCGCTGGAGTCAGAATGAATGCGGCGATGAGTGCCAACATTAGGCAGCTTATCTGGGGTATGAATAGGTGAATGGGAAGAACTCGGTGGTTTGAGGTTGGAATTTATTTCAGGTATATTGGTTGGGGCATTAGACGTTGAGGTATGTGGAATATGGGAATGGGTAGAGTTGCGGATGTTCTCGGCAGTTTCATCGAAAGACGGAAGAGACTCTGAATACTTCCGTTTGGGACGGTCAGACTCGTGTGATCCATTCGATCTGGGCAGAGATTCATACAACTTATGATGAGTTTTCTCGAGTCTTTCAACGGTAGATTTTGAATCATTTTTGAGATCGGTGATGGTGGATTTCAACTCTTCAATACCTGCTCTATCATCTGAATTCTCGTCAGAAACAAAGAGAAGAGGAATCAAATCACCATTGATTTCCATTGATTTAGCCAATTTTAATAAATCTATGATGGTAGTGCTGAATTCCTGCTTGAGTAAAATTTGCTTAGTTCTCTCTTGCTCAATTTTGAGCTTTACCAATTCATTTAAAGTTTCCATTTTATATGGCCAAATAAAATTAGCATTCATAGTTGCCATCGGAATCCCTAAAATCAGGGCAATAGATTCATCGATCACCACCCGATCTTCACTTTGTTCTTTTTTGGGTTGGGGATCCATTCCGGCGGAAGATATAGGGGACTCGAAATTTGGAGATTCGGATCTTGATGCAGTAGGAGAAGTTGGTTTTTCAATGATTTGTTGAATTGACTGAGCATTCATTGAAGATTGGTGTCCATAATGATGATATTTGGAACGATCTATATTGAAACTTCTCAAATTAGATAAAAGTTTGGTATTTAAAGGAGAAGGCTTCTTCGGATCACTTTGAGTCTCTTCATTCTTATCTTGGGTTGGAGATGGGGTTTGTTTCTTATCTTTATAGGGAGAATTCGAGCCTGAAGTCCTAGCCTCACCGTCATTCGGCTGAGACGTATTCATTAGATGTACTAGAGATAACAACTTGTATGATGGTAAAATGAAATTATGGTGAGCTGATAATTAAAGGCTAAGCGAATGTAATGTAAGTTGATTTCAATACATTGATATGACTAAATGGAATGTTTTATAGATATTTAAAGAAAAAAACCAACGAGGAATAAATTTGATAAATATTATGAGGTTGGAATTAGCACATGCAGATATCTCATATATATATCCATTTGTCAATCACTTTCATTTGGAAGGGGTCACTGTACCGGAGTTTTCTTATTAAATTAAGCTTCATTGCGAAAAAACAAGATTAGATTCTACATTAGGAAGTGAGCAAAACTGCCTAATTAGGAATAGTAATTTAGATTTTACGGTTAAACAATAAAAAATATTGCAACCATCAAATATAAACTTAATTGAATTATCCTAATTCACCGAATTGGTACACAAATAGGCATATGCAATGATATTTCCTGCCAAAGAAGATAACAGGCCCAGACTGAACAAAGGATTGACTGGCCTAATTTGGGGAGCGAAAATCTAATTAAAGGAGTTCAATTGTTTACTTTATGTTAAAGACGTAGGTGGCCATAGGATTTCAGTTGGGCAAAGTGAGGGAATCAACCTTCAACGAAATCTATCGAGTAAAGCTGGTATCGTCATAGCCACAAGAAAAAAGGTTGGGGAAGGTTTCGATCTCAAATTTGCACAACATTCCCACCAAGATAGCAGCTACGGCTCTTCAGAAAATATCATCGAGTACCCCTTGCTTCAAGTAGGTGCTTTGGTATTCTTCAGCCAAATTCATAAGTTTTTGCTCAGATCGAAATTACCTATTTAGTACATGGCTTTTCGCTTTGTCCATTTAAGGCAATGAAATTAAAGCATTGTTATCACCCGCACTACTTATCTCACTGAGCTTAATCCGAATTTTAAAGTATCTTGATTATGTTAGAGGAGATTTACTAGCTGAACTTATCATTCTCCAACATTTGTTGTTCAATTGCCAACAACTATTTTATCAAAGATAACAATGAATTCTCCTCCTATTGATATAGTTATTGTGGGAATTGGGGGACCTTCTTCATCTGGTAAAACTATTGTAGCTAATGCATTACACTCATTGGTGGAGAACTCAGTGTTGATACATTTAGATGATTTTTATAAGCCTGATGACCAAATTCCGATCAGACTTGACAAAAATGAACAAGATTGGGATTGCCCTGAAGCTATCGATTTTGTAAAATTTACGAATTTTATCAATGAAATAAAGTCTACTGGTAAAGTTGGTCAAATAAACACTATTCAACCGGAGGTTGATTTGAAATTACTGGAAGATGAAATCAAATTATATAAACAAAGGTTGTCATCTCACCCTAGGTTAAATGGTGACGTCAAATTGGTTTTTGTTGATGGATTTATGTTATATCATGATCCGCAAATAGCAAATTTATTCGACATAAAATTGTTTGTTCACGCAAGCTTCGATACTTTAAAACAAAGAAGAGAGTCAAGACCTGGCTACAACACTATCGAAGGATTTTGGGTAGACCCTCCCCATTATTTTGAAGATTTTGTTTGGCCTGCTTACGAAAGAAACCATCGATATTTATTCGAAAATGAAGATGTTAGCTCGTGCTTAAATGCAGTAACAAAGAAGGAATTGAAAATCCTTGACTATCGAAATGATTTTTCTTCCACTTTAAGTGATTTGACTAAATGGGCCCTAGATACAATTTTAAATTCTTTATAGACGATCCCTGCATTTTATTAGTTTACATTATACACAAGTTATATCCTATTCTTACTTCTTCAGCTTTTTAGGTTTCTTAGATACCAGTTTCATTTCTTGTTCATAAATTGAAGTAGCACTTTCTCCTTGCTTCCTCTTAGAACTCTTGTTTTTTACACTGACAACACCTTTACCAGCGGCTGCTTTGGCCAAGGATTTATCAGCTGCACCCCATTCAGTTTCGTCTGCAATTGCGTATTTATCCAAATTGATTGCATTGATTAGTTCTCTTTGTTTGGTTCTTAATTCGTTTAAAGCTTCATCTCCGGCGTCATCCAACTCTTCCTCCATTTCTGCTCTGATCTTATCGTAATCAACATGTTCTGCTTCACCATCCATCTCCTTGACGTTATCATCTTTGAATTGTGGCATTTCTTCTTCAATAGCCCTAGTTAAAACTTGTCTAAAGTAAGTTGAAAACTTCCTCACAATCTTCGAAAACATGGCCATAGATTGATTAGAGGGCAAATTCAATTCTTTGGAAATATGATCCATATCTTTATGTTGCAAACCGATCGCCATCAAAATAGCTGCTTGGACTGATGACAAGTTAACGTCATCACCAGTTTTCTTCGAAAAATAAAGATGAGAAATTAATGGCAATAAATCAACGATAACATGATAGTCCAACAAATTATTGGCATAAGAGTCTAATCTCTTCAAATCGAAAGGTGACAAGATATCGTCTAATTGGTCTCTGATCAATTTTTTGGAGCTTGTTTTGTCTTCAGCAACTTCAATGGATTCAATGATATTGAGCGCTTGAACAGCAGGGAATTTCTTGAACTCATAAGATAACAATTGCAAGAACCTCTTGTGGAAGTCTTTAGCGAATTCCTTCAACCAATTATCTTGTCTATTTTCCAAAACATGCAACATGACAGAAGTATGCTCACCAGTTAATTCATTGGCTGTTTGTCTCAAATAAACTGGCACAAAACCTGATCTTTTCCAAAATTTATGCAATTGAGGAGTTAAACCATAAGAAACACCAAGGTAATGTAAGTAGTAGGGTGCCTTTTCAGATAATTTCAACAATAAAGGTGGTAAAGTTTTTGCATCCCTTAATTTGATTTCATCCTTCAAGGAAGCATTGGCCAATTCTTTATCGGTAACTCTGGTAATGGTGTGATCGTTGATTTCATTTGATTCACTAATATCAGTGAATTTACCTTCGTAATAATCTTTTAACAATTCGAGTGCTCTTGAACCATAACCCATACCCGAATATTCAGGATTAGTTGCAATTCTAACAACTCTGGCACCTGACAATGAAGCGAATTCTTCATCCTGGAACTGTTGTGAAATTAACCATGGAATCAAATCACCTCCCGCTCTTTGACCTCTCGATAACGATTTTTTAACGCTTTCTTTTGAAATTTCACCTTCTAATGCTAACTGAACCACACACAATGGATCAGGGATTCTGTTGTCACCTTCTTCGATTGGAGGTAACAACACAAACAATTGATGAGCTGGAGCATCACTCATCAATTGCAAATCATTTGGCGAGTTCTTATAATGAGATGCAACGTATAATGCCATCATTTTCTGTAAAAAGGCCTCTGATACTGGATGGTATGAGAATAAAGTGTCTCTATTGACGTAAAAGAGGTTACACTGGGATGGATGTGGACATCCTTTGGCAGCGAACTTTGTATTTTTCGAGATGGTGACGTCCAAACATAACAACTTATTCAACCATTTTTCTATTGGATCACCTGGAGCATATCTAATTGGTTCATCCAATACAACTTCTCTCAAGTTTCTGCTATAGTTCTCTGGTTCAATAGTGGATTTCTGATCCCTAGAAACAACGGTAGTGTCACCGTTATTCTTGTTTGAGTTTGATTGATCACGAAGTTGTTGAATCAATTTCAATGATAAAGATCTACCAGTACCTTCGTAACCATTAATGGTGGAGGCCATGAAGATTAAGTAAGGTCCCATTAATTTCTTAACAACAGGTAATGGGATGGCGGCAGCTTCATCAATAATGACCAATTCAGCTTGCCCTAAAACGTGATGATCATTAGGAGAAATATATTGGATAGTTTGGCGATGGTCTCTTTTGACATCGACTCTAACGATGGCTTTATTGAAAGAAGGATTAGTTGATTGAATAATGTCATAATCCATGTGTTCCGAGTAACCCAAAGCATCGAAACCCTTGAATACAAACTCGAACAATGTCTTTAAATTTTCCGGAGAGGGCGAAGTAACGAAGATGTTTGTATAGCCGTGAGAAATGGCAGCGGCCATAGCGATACCCAACGCAGCAGATTTACCACGACCTCTACCCGCAGTAAGAGTCACAGTTGATCTCAATGTCTTCTCTGAAATAGCATCAATGAATGTCAAGATAGCCTGGGCTTGATTAACAGTTTTAGACAATCCGACTAAAGAGCCAGCAGGTTGGACATCGGACAAGCTTTCCTTCAAGTCAGCTAATTCTTTCTGCTTTGGAGTCAACTCATCATCGTCTTTTGGAGGTAATGGTTTCACGTGTTTCCCACCAGAGATTGGTAAAACGTTTAATTCATCATCAACAACCAAACAGTTTTCACAAGAGCCCAAAGACAAAAGAAATCTTTCGTTGAACCTAGCCACAACGTCGTCGTGTGCCTCAGTTCTGTAACGGGAATGGATGTCCATAGACATGGTATATAATTGCTTTAAAGAGTTCATGGATTTTAAAAGGATCACCACCAAACCACCACCTTCAACGGTTTCAATGGTTCTTGCCAACAAATTTGGAGTGATGGCCTCGAAATCTTGCAAAATACACATACCATAAGTATTACCCAAGATTTTCTCTGTCTCTTTGTAGTAGACATATCTAATATGTTGATTAGAGATGAAAGCTTCGAAAGGGTCTTGATCGTTGACTTCTCTCACGCCCCTCTTGATATCCTTCTTGATTTTGTTTTCTCTCTTCTGCCTGTGAGAGGTGAAGCCCAACAACTTCTTCTTATAAGCCCACAACACTGACTTATTCATCTTCAAATCAGCAGACATCATTAAGTAGTGCAAGTTTGGCAACTGGTTTCTTGCCTTGTCTCCGACGATGAAGAAGAAACTTCTCTGTTTCTCTTGAACGCCATTCCGGATGAGCGACGGAATACGAGCGTCAATGGCTTTCTTACCCATAGTGATTTAGTAGATAATGTATAGTAATTGGGATTTGAGCTGAAAAAAAAGTTGGCTTGATGAGGATGAGGCGTGTGAAAATCAATTTGAGAAATGTTGCAAATTAAACCTGTCTTCCCACTTTGAAGTAGAAGCAGCATTTGGGCACACAAATGAACCAAGAAGTGCAAAAGAGAAAAGAGAGAATTCAATCCAGAATTTCGACTTATAAGCTTTTCGAAGGAAGACGAAATTTGAGTTCCTGGTGCAATTTGTCATCCTAAAGTGTATTTATCATCTCATTCATAATAATATCCCAATCTCCTCCATGAGACACTGGTGCGAATCCTGGCTCATTCCTAATAGGACAGGGCATCTTCCCACATGGGATTTGAATCCCTTTTATACCATTTAAGTGCAGCCGTCCGGTAAGTTCTCTTAGGTTCCAGGCTCTAAAGAGCTATTTTGTCTTTTCGCAGCTTTTCTGTTTCCGACTGCAAATTTCGCATTTTATTTGTGGATGTTGTCGTTGCAAAAAATAGCCGCTACATACCCATTTGTGCCATTGCCTATTTGTATTGTGTACCGAGTACAGATACTGCTTGATCAATGGCTTACGGAAGAAGAACAAAAGCGAAAGCGAAAAAGTCAGCTCCTGCAAAGCTGGCTTTGGTTTCCGCAAAGAGAAATCCACAAAAGACCAGTGGTACCCATGACTCAGATAAATCTTATTCTGTTGGTTCTTCCCCCCGAAGCAAGCCGGGAAATATGGTGGAAATATCATCCAGAGTCTCGAGAACAAATAAAGAAGCTCCTTTAAGAAAAGAAAAGTTGGCCCCACGTTCCGGTTTACAGTTCAAGGTTGGTCCCCAATTTACTCCTACTGAATCCTACATCAAAGTTCATACGTCAGATCGTACCATCGTCAAACCTGTCATCGAGGCAAGAGTCGATAGAGGGTTTGAAAAAATCCAGGATATGTGGGTTGGCTATAAGCGCAATTACTTCACGTTGGTCACGTCATTCAGCTTCGCTGACACACCCTGTGATATCGTCAAATCTCATAAGTTTGGGGTGAAGGATGGCTCGGGCAGAGAAAGGGGAATCATGAGCTTCTACCTTAAATTGGTTTCCAAATGCTACGAAGACGGAACAGATATTGGGTTGGTCCAGCATACTGCGAAAAGAGATAAAGGGCCCCAGTGTCTACCACCAATATACCCAGCAGTTCCAAGCCATCTCCCCCCACACGAAGTCATTAAAGATGCCGCCAATATCAGAAATGGCAAGAAAATTGAAATCACCAATAAATTGTTTCTTGCACAAGATTACCTCGTTGGAAACAAAGCACCAGGAAAGAGTATTCTAAGCACCTACAAGCCTGATCAAAGGATCGTTAAGGTTGCAAAATATGAAAGAATTCAATTCTCAACCCTTGATTCACAAAAGAGAACTTCAATGACCAATAAACATAGCGTTTTGGAAGTCCAGCTTCTAGGGTTGCTTGACAATGGATCAACAATTTTGTTGGCCGCTACGTCAACTCCTCCCTTGGTTGTCAGGGGAAGATCGCCATCCAATTATTCAGCTAAAAGAAAAGCCAAGAGTACACCAGTCGAACCTCACCCAGAAGTCCCATTAGTACCACCAGCTCCAAAAGCTTCACGTTTGCCCCCCATTCCACGAAGCCCACAAGTCTCTCAAGTACTTCCCATTATCGAATCTCAACCAAGGGCCTTGTCAGAGAGTTGCTTGTTCACGTTTGCTCAATCAACACCAAATACCGACCTATTGGAAAATGACCATGACACCATTTGTGATGTATACGACGAGCATTCACACGAAGGAAGTCAGGAAAGCTTTGATTTGCCAAATGCAGATGATTCATTCATGGCTGATCTGGAGAATGGTTATAATTTCAGAAGAAATTTTGCTTTCCCGGTCAATAATAGGATGCCCGGGCAGGATATACCAAGAGAGTTCGGCACTATGGCACTTCGCAAGGGGCTCAGCGAGCTTGATCAAGAGGAGGGCAGCAATGAAGAGGGAAACGAACAAAACACCACAAATGAGTTTCAAAGAAGATTCAGTTTGCAAACGGAGCCTAACGCAAATCCATTAGATGCTTTCAATTTCACTGTGGGGTTCAACGCCGAAATGTTGCCAGAGCTAATAAGGCAGAGCAGACAAAATGCTAGCAAAAAGAGCAAGTCCAAGAGAAGAGATCCGCCATCAAAGCAAAAGAATAAAAACCAAGCCCAATTAGAAAGCGATAAAAGCTTCCATGACACCTCTAGTGACCTCAGCTTCATGGCATTCCAAAAAGATATGCTTCAAATTCATGCTGAAATTACCCTTTCAGTTCAGGGAGCTGGAATGATGCCACAAGATTAGTCCTCAAAATATTTGCTTGTAATCTATCTTTTATAGTCAACAAAAGAATTTATTCCACTTTAAGTGTCGCTTCAATGTTATTTCACTTGATTTCCAATTGTATTTTTTGCATCAAAACTTGACCAGTGCAAGGCGATTACATAATCTTTTTTTGTTCGGTGGGAGAAAAATTAAATGAAGATAAAAAACTCCCAGTATAACTTGAGACCGAAATCAAACAGCCGCAATCCAGCAAATAATTCGACAATAATATGTTGTTCTTCAGTTTCTTCAAGACTCTTGTGGACCAAGAAGTGACCGTGGAATTAAAAAATGACATAGAAATCAAAGGTACCTTGAAGTCCGTTGACCAATATTTGAACTTGAAGTTAGATAACATTTCTACACTTAATGGCAACAAGTACCCCCATTTGAAAGCAGCCAAAAACCTCTTTATCCGAGGATCTACTGTCCGTTACGTCCACATGAATCCAAACTCCGTCGACTGCACATTATTGCAAGACGCTTCCAGAAGAGGTATGTTTTATCAAATTTTCGAAACGAATTTTCAAACAATACTAACAAGACTACAGAAGCATTGGTGCAATCAGCCAAGTAAGCATGTGCCAAGCATTTCATGAGTAATGCCCATTGCTTGTAAAATAACAATTTATTGTAATATAGGTTAGACTTTCATCTCTAATAAATATACATTGACTGAGGATTCAATCAAGTAGTTTTCCCACCATTCAATCGAACAAAACACCGAGCTCTTGAATGACCTGGCTTATGACAGTAGGAACATGTTCGCTTGGACATGGTGGCATTGCCAGACTTGGATTTGCTTACTGGACTGGACCTGCTATCTATTTTGAACTGGTCCATGGACTCAGTCAATTTATTAGTATCTTTTTGGGACAAATAATTGATATGTTTCTTTGGTATAACAACGAATTCCGACTCTTTGAATGGTGATTCACAACAATGCTGACAGATAATTGGTTTCCTTATCATTTCGAGGAATTCAGAGTCCTCGAGGTGCTCTTGTGGAGTCGACTCTTCACATTCATTTACATGAGCTATGTATTGGTTAATCTGGCGTAGTTTTTCATCATAATTTCTCTTGAGCTCTTCAAGTTCTTGATTCTTTTGCGTGACAATTCTTGCTAGCGTATCCACGCTTCTCAGTAGCTCCTCTATTGACATATAGCCGACAATGCTGAATGGTTCTCATCATTTGTACTGGATAAAATCTCGAAATTAACTCCGTACAATTTGCAATAATAGTAGCTTCATATCGCGAAAAAATTCATTTTAATGCGCTGTGATGGCGTTTGGCAGAAGCGCACTGATTGTGTGTTCTTTTGTCTCTATTACAGATGAAGTGTCCGGGTCGATCCCCGCGGTCGGGAAATTGAAGATTCGAGTAATCAATCTTTCAACTCCCAGCAATGAGTGGCAGTATCACTGGAGGGAAGCAATTCAGCACAGTTTGCTACCCGTGGTGGAGGCGAAACGGATGGCATCTTCTCTGACCTTGGTAGGGATTTAGGAACACCTTGTGTGACAACTCCGATTCTTTTTTGCTTTTTCTTTAGTTCAAGTTCGAACTTGTGAAAGAAATTGCTGCAAAACTCATCTTAAATCACCCAAGATCTATTCATTGAATTCGATTGGAATGACGTAGTTTTTTTTTACAATAAATTGCTGTGAAATATATACAGATACAAATAAGTAGTTATTGCACTTTCTCGGAGGGTTTGGCCAATTTCAACTTCTCCATCACGACTGGCGACAAAACCAATTTCCTTTCGTTGGATATCATGAGCGACAAACAAAGGAAGCACACTGATGCACTTTTGATCAAGTCCATGAATGTCTCCGTCTGAATTTTACCTAGAAGTAGATATTGCACAAATCCACAGGAAATGCCTATTAATGTAGTTGAAACAATCTTTTTAAGTATAAGTGCAATGTTGATCTTTTGGTTGGCTTTCGAGTAGAACCTATCGATGAAACCCAAACAGTAACCAATCCTGAGGGACATGTTGATTACATTGGACACAATTAACCCAGTAAGTCCCATGCCGAGAGTATTTATGAGTCCATACAGCGAAGCAAACACCACGAGGGTCAGGAATGACATAAAGAAAGAGAATTTTTTAATCTCTTGCGGGCTGGAAACACTGGAAAAAAATGCTTCGAGAATACCGTTGAAAGCCATGAAAGGAATATAAAGGACATAATGGGGAAATACTTCGAAGACATTAGAATCGTTCCACTTGGAGAAACGGCCTCCGATTAAAAATCTCAATAGAAATGCAGCATTAGTGTATGCAGCCAAAATGATGAGTACGGAAAGGTTCAAATAGAAAATGCAAATATAACCCATGAGGTTGCGGGACTTTATAATGTTCTCATTAGATTTGTCCAGGAGTAATTTTGTGAATAATAGCCTGAAAGACTCTTCAATTGGCTGGAAAAGAAGACGTGCTAAAATTGAGCCATAATTCGTGACGACAGAAAAAACACCTTGTTCTGTGACAGTGCATAAATAGTTAATGAGGAGTTTGTCACCTTCAGTGAGAAAATGCTTGAATACCATTTGAACAAACAAACTTTTCCAGATGCCAGCCACAACACTGTCAAAATAGTATTTGTTTTCTTTCAAAGATATCGAGGTGACTTTCAATGAAACCTCTTTATACTGAGGATCAACTAAGAACAGCCAATAATACGAGACAAACAAGGTTAATGAATAGGCCAATTGACCCAAAGCGAACCCCAAAACCGCAAGGCCATCGAAAGTGGACTCATCGAGAGCAAGCCATTTCTTAGAGAAGATCACCACTGCAAAAGTGGTCAAACAACGCAATGTAACGGCTGTACCTTCAAATGTTGATCTGGCTTTGAAGTTCAATTGATACTGATTGACGGCATAGATTGGCTCCACCAACAATTCCAAGAGCACCAGAAGCAAAATCGCAAGAACTGTGTATTCGTGATACGATAACAAGTAGAGATTTTTCTGAAATGTATCGGAAGAGTGCTGCAAATAGAACGTCAATCCGGTTATGGGAATACCAACCAATAGCGGAATGTAACCAAAATTTATGATACTTTGCAAAACCTTCAGTGCTCGCAAACTGGATGCAGAAGACTCAGTTCTTTGAATTGATAGCCTTTCAGCTTCTCGACTGAAAAATAACACGGTCGATACAATAAACTCGAGATAACTGCCTATGCCAAACACGCCAGGCGATATGTATCGGATCAACAATTGGTTCAAGAGGAATGTCAGGAGCTTCGTGAGCACCTGTACAAGCACGAGAAATGACAATCCAGCAGTGGATCGCCCTATCTCATTGTCTGCCATTTTTACTGATTTATAGCTTTAGCATATCGATCAATACCGATGTAGCAAAGTACACCAAACCCCAATCACGTGACACAACCACCAGAAGTCAAAAAAAAAAAAGGTTTTCAGACACATTTACATTTTAGTTTCTGAGTCATTTTGCAGGTTGGCACTATGGGGAATTTTTTTAAAAAAACAGCCATTGACTGTCGAGATAAAGTAATAAGTGTGCAGCCAAAGAAGGTGAAAAAAAAAACTCAAAGTGGTGATAAGCAAAAACAGGTAGATCAACTCAAAGAATACGCTCGTTCAAAATCGCATTAGAATCTGGGAGGATAATCATACCAATCACGAAATAAACATCATGGACCCTAATATAAATCACGCCGAAATTGAGTTGAGAGAACAAGATAGGTGGTTACCTATAGCCAACGTTGCAAGATTGATGAAGAGCACGTTACCTCCGAGTGCCAAAGTGTCCAAAGACGCCAAAGAATGTATGCAAGAGTGTGTTTCAGAATACATATCATTTGTAACTAGCGAAGCTAGTGATCGTTGCCTCAGAGAGAAGAGGAAGACTATAAACGGAGAGGACATATTATACTCGATGCATGATTTGGGGTTCGAAAATTATGCCGAAGTGTTGAAGATATATTTAGCGAAGTACAGGGAGCAACAGGCCTTGAAACAAGAGAAGGAAACAAAACCCACAAAGAAGAAACAGCAGGAACTGGAGGATTTTGAGCAGCTGATTAAACTGGAATCGGATCACCAAGAACAAGATGTGCTCGAAGGAGGTTCTTTGGAACCCTCGGACGAACAAGAAAACGACGACGGAAAGAATCAGCACGGTGAATACGACTACCAACACTACATAGACGAGCAGCATTCCGAAGTCCAAGAAAACGGCAATGTCCGAAATGGCGACGACGGTGTGAATAAGGAAGAAGATACCGAAAGAGAAGCTCCATCTCGAAATCTTGAGCTAGCTGCTGATGGTCCAGATATTGACACCTTAACTGCCGGCATCACTAGTGGGACCAATGGTGAATATTTTTAAACTGTGCTAGCATCTTATTTAATTCATTTCTCGTTTTGTAATCTGTATTTGTATAAATAGTTTATAATAAATCTATTCAACTATAAATGTGTATGATGAACTGAAAGACCCTTCCTGGTATCGTTGAGAATCCAATTATGCTATTAAATAGATTTCCTGCAAACTGGGCATGTACTTGAACACCCAACCCAATTTTTAAGACAACTATAGTGGAATACATGTTGACAATTATTAAGTTGACGGACGTTTTCGCCAGAATCTTTGCTTTCCAAATTGTCGAAACAAATCACACATTTTTCATCATTGGTGGGTTTATAAATATTGAGTTTTTGAAGTTGATATTGTCTTTTCTTTAAATCGATTAAGCAACGAGTTTTGATAACAAGCATTCTTAAACTTAAATATGATGACGGGAGTATATGTAGTGGGAAAGTGTATAAATAAAGGAATACCACCGAAAAGATGCAAGTCATGAAAAATCGGATCAAATTAACGACAAATTCACTGGTATAGTTAATTTTCATTTTGAAATCTTCCCATGATGATATTTCTTCTTCGCTATAATGATCATGCAACACTCCACCGTATTTCCAGAATTCATAACAGTTCAAGCCATATTTGATGGTGGTGAGTGTTATTAAGGGAAATATATGAAGGATTTCAAAACCAAATATAGCCACCAAAATATTATTTTCAATTGAAATACTTCCAATTTGATTATAGAAAATCTCATGGAAGAACTTATATGTCAATAAACCATCTATGAAGTTGAGTAGGATAAGACCCAAACCAAATCTAAAGTAAGGTAAGATAGTTTTAAGTGATAAATGCTGAGTGCCGGTTCGTTCAAATTGAAAGATTGAAAATGCCCTGTCGACACTTAGGTAATGAAAGCACTTCAAAAGCAATATGATAAGGAAAAGCCCACCAAATTTAAAGAGCTCTTCCAGTAACAGAAACTGATTTTTCATGGACGTCGTAGAATAAGCTTTGAAATTATAATAAAAGATGATGAATCCAAATATGAACTCCCAAACAGTATAACTGATTTTGTCCTTCAAATTTCTGATTTCATTCGGTGTTAGCTGTCCAAATACTGCCCATTTTATAAAATTTGCTGATATTAACAATGAAACTAAACATAAATTTAATAGATGGAAATTGAGCGAAGATAATGACCCAAGCGACGATAAAACGCTTGAAAAATGATGGGTTATATACCCGATAAGTTCATCCTGAAGACATGTTAGTCTATGGATGTGATGTGAGTTCTGGTTCTGAAGTTTTTGGTAGGCGGTGAAACCCAAGAAGGCACCAAGCTAAAACATTTGTTAGTAATCACGATAACACGATTTGAAATATCTGGCTAATGCCAAGTTACTTACTGCACTGTAACTAAGCTTCCTCTTCAGCGTAGTGGAATACATAATGCCACGACTACCTGGCGGTATAGGATGGGACATTTTAGTAAAATTCCTGCCCGAACAGCCTGGGTTTGAGTAACTGAAACGACCTCACGTCTCGTAACATCACCACATTTTAATATTGCAAATTAAGTAAGCGCGCGACACGAGTCACGTGACACATTCTTCTCATATGAACCCCGAGAAGTTGGAGACATACAACGCCAGAAACACTTAAACTACAAGGAAAATACAAGGAAAACACATCTACTTCTGTGAGAAGACGCGTCAGATAAAGAAACCGGGAGATAGCTTTGAGTCAAATGTGTCGCTCAGTGTTGGAAGAGCGCTAGGGCTCCAAAAGGCTCCAAGTCAGAACTAACTTGGAAGAGGGCAGATTCAGGGTATCCCGTCTGTGCCCTTCGGTCGGTGTCTCCTCCTTTTATCACCATATATTACACATACCCATCTCTTGATGCCACTAACTCTCTTCGGGTCTATTATTGATTTCTTCTTTTATTGCCCCAAATTCGGATCGTCTTGGAGCATCCTTACATAATCTAGGCGCGTCGCTTACCTAAGCATACTTATAAATTTTCATTTCAAAATCGACCTCATCGACAATTAATCGCTACTTTCAAGCATCACAAAATGGGTAAAAGGAACTTCAGAAACAAGAAAGGAAAGAACTTCGGCCAGCGCTCTTCTCAAGCGAAGGATCGCAGCACTAACTGGGCAGATTTAGAGAGAGAAAATGCTAAGTGGGAAACTTACTACAAAGCATTGGGATTGATTCCGGAAGAGGAATGGGATGACTTCAAAGCTCACTGCCAGAAAGATTTACCCCTCACTTTCAGAATCACTGGGTCCAGAGCTCATGCCAATGAAATCAAGGAAAACTTCAAGAACAACCACGTTTCCAAATTGCAAAATGTTGAGGTTGATGGTTACAAAATTGAACCTAGAAATATCGCTTACTACCCAAACCAGCTTGGCTGGCAATTGGACGTTCCAAAATCAGTGGTTAGAAAAAACGCCGATTTTGCCAAAACTCAAAGGTTTTTGGTTATGGAAACTGATGTTGGTAACATTTCCAGACAAGAAGCAGTTTCTATGATCCCTCCTTTGGTTATGGACGTCCAGCCACATCATCATGTATTAGATATGTGTGCTGCTCCAGGTTCTAAAACTGCACAATTAGTTGAATCCTTGCATGCCAATGACGATGAGAAATTAGCCACCGGGTTCGTTATGGCTAATGATTCCGATTACAAAAGATCTCATATGTTGGTGCATCAAGTGAAAAGATTGAACTCTCCAAACTTCCTTGTGGTTAACCATGACGCCCAATTCTTCCCTAGATTCAAAATGAATGGTGCCACTGAATTCACTAAATTCGACAGAATTTTATGTGACGTGCCTTGTTCTGGTGATGCCACCATGAGAAAGAATATCAACGTTTGGAAAGACTTCACCGTTGGTAACGGGTTGGGTCTCCACAACTTGCAACTCAACATCTTGAACAGAGGTTTGCAATTGTTAAAACCCGGTGGAAGATTGGTTTACTCTACTTGTTCCATCAATCCTATTGAGAATGAGGCAGTCGTTGCCTCTGCTTTGAGAAAATGGGGTAATCAAGTTCATTTGGTTAACTGTGATGACAAATTACCTGGTTTGATTAGACGTAAGGGTGTCAGTTCTTGGGACGTTTATGCCAAAGATATGACAATTAGACAAAAGGGAGACGAAGAATTACAAGAAACAGTTTTCCCACCATCAGAAGAGGAAGCTGCCAGCTTCCATTTGGAAAACTGTATCAGAGTTTACCCTCATTTGCAAAACACCGGTGGTTTCTTCATCACAGTATTCGAAAAGCAAGCCACTGAAAGTACCGCTACTGGTAAGAGACCAGCAGCTTCCACCGAAGATGGCAGTAAGAAAGCCAAAACCACCACCGATGGTACTGCTGAAAGTCAACCTCCCAAAAAGGAGAGATTACCAAGAGACGCTAACGAGGAGCCTTTCATTTTCTTAGATCCTGAACACCCTGAATTGCTTAAAACATTCCCGTTCTATGATTTCAGTGACAAATTCCCTCGTGAATGTACTTTAGTCAGAAATGCTACAGGTGAACCCCAAAGAAGTATTTACTACGTTTCTCCAGTTATTCGTTCTGTGCTTACAATGGAAGAGCAAAAATTGAAGTTTGTTCACGGTGGTATCAAATTGTTCACTTCTCAAAGAAACGACAGTGGCCACTGTCCTTGGAGAGTACAAGGGGAATCCATGCAAACTCTCAAGCAATTTATCGGAGAAAAGAGACAACTCTCGTGCAACTTAGATTTATTGAAATTCTTATTCCAAGAAGCATTCCCAAAAATTGAACACATCAAGCAAAAAGGATTGGACGCCGAATTTTCTGAAAAACTCGAAGGATTATCTGAAGGTTGTGTTTTCTTGACTGTTAAGAGAGAAGAAGGATTAGAAGATTTATTCTTGCCATTATGGAAGGGTATTGCCAACTTGAATTTGATGGTCAATAAGAAGGATACTCATGAACTTTTATACAGAGTATTTAATATTGAAACCTCTGCCAAAGATGAGGGTAAGGAGACTAAGTATCAAAGACAAGTTGAAGCTGCCAAAAAGGCAAGAGAAGCTTCCGCCTCTGCTGAGCCATCCGTTGAGCCAGCTACCGAGCCATCCGCTGAACCAGCTGCTGAGCCATCTGAAACCGAATAAGTGTATATTATAGTACAGCATTGTATATATAAAAGGTCGTAAGTCGTTAGCCGAAAAGGGTAGGAAATAAAAGAGCAGATGTTCATTACTCATGAACACAGGTGTAATTCGTTGAAATTGCATTTAAAGTGGTACCAATAAGTGAAAATTTGGCGGAGCAGAGATTCACTGAGCCTATCAATCAATTGGAAAGATCTGAGTCAGACGTGGAATCGTATTCTTTCCCACTGACGGAGGATTCTGAGGACATATCCGAATCTGATGTCTCCGCAGAAGGAGAGTCAGAGTTCTCTGAGCCATCGGAAGCTGCACTTTCTTCTGCCGAGCTGTGTTCTGATGGGGGAGGTGAGTTCAACAACTCGCCTATACCTTCCAATCCTTCTTCTTTCTCCAAGAACAACTTCATGGCATTCTCATCGATGGCATCATCGATCCACAGGTCCACCACCATTCCCAAAGCTAGAAGAGCAGTTTCATCACAACTCTGTTCCATGATCTTGGTGGCACGCACACGCGAAATCTTGTCACTGGCGTAGTAATGAAGCACATTTAGAAGGTCCGATGAAGGTAGTTGACAGTCATCATCAAATTGGTGTCTCTCCTTGATTGGGATTTTGAGCTCCCCTCGATTTAAGTAGTGCAAGATTTCATCCGGAGATACACAGGCGCCCTTCTGAATGAATATATCCTCGTAATCGTCAGCGTTTTTATCTAGAACAACTTCCAACTCTCCTGTTGTTTTATTCTTGTATACTTGATGATGAGGCGATTGGAGAAGTTTCTCTCGGTCAACTCTCGCATATTTCCGATACTCATCATTACATGCACTGTACACATTGGTCAGTACATAGTCAGAAGTGCTGATGTTCATTAGAGCTGGAGAAAAAAACCTGATGGAGTTTATTGAAGTGAAATCAAATTGTATTGAGATTCATGAGACTGATTCAATCAGAGGGAGTTTTTTTTTGAGAAATATCGCGCACTACCTTGAAAACTGTGTTTACAAACAACAAAAACACATAACATTAGCTAACGAAACCCGCTATGTCATCCATAATACAGAAACACTACGAGAATCTTGCCAAACTACGAAACATAGAAAGTGAAAATGAAAGACGGAAAAATCTAGTGAGAATTGCGGTAGTTCGATTCATGACACTTAAAAAAGGGTCTAAGTTTAAGGCAGTTGCCAGAGAAGCTACACCAGAAGGAGAAGTAAGTTCCAAACACATTTCCGAGAAGAACCACCAGTACGAGTTGATAATAAGCCAGTTGAAGCAGCAGCACAGCACCAAAGAGAAAATCCACGAGCTGAAAATTGAATCATTGAAACAAGAGGTTGATAGATTGAAAGGCGAAATCAAGGCCAAAGGAATCACCAATAACGCCAACGCTGCGAGGCCATTCGCGAGAGGCCGGCTCCTGGGCAGAAACAGTTTGATCAAGAGTCGGGAGGTGACCTCTTTGAATTCAATTCTTTCGCCAGTACGCCCTTCTGCTTTAGGCTTGAGGAAGAATATCTTGCTGGGAAAGCCGGGGAAAGGGGACTTGTTCAATGTGGACCATGGCCTCAGCGCAATCATGCCGGAACAGGAACTGTCCCTGAAGGGGAAGAAATACATGGGTCGATTCGATTTGTCAGAATCTCCGTTGGAGACGCCTAGCAAGAGCAAAGACAAGCTGAGCGACCGACTGAAATTAGGCTTGGACATTAGTGATGCCGAAATCGACGCCAACCTGACGCTGTTGGCTCACAGCCAAGAGTCCGACGCCGACAATGACACGTTTGTCAGCGCCCACATGACACTCAGTGAAAGCGGAAGTGCTACAGGATCTGACACTGAAGATGGGAAAAAGAAGAAGAAAAAGAAGAGACGGATACAAATCCTCAAGTCTGAGGCCCTGAAGATCGTGGTGCCCACGGGCCAACCGCTGAGAGAAGTGAGCCAGGGATTGCACTTGGAAGATGAAGAAATTAACTCACTCAACTACTACCATGACGACAATTTCAAAGAGGATACCAACAGCCCTGTGAGGAAGAGGAAGCTCAACGAAACCTCCGAAGTGCCCAAGAAGAAGAGAAATGTGTTCAAGATTGACTAATAACTGTGTTGACACTGCAAAATGACAGTCTACAAAATGACCTTTCACAAAATGACCTTTCACAAAATGATACTTCACACAATAACACTTCACACAATAACACTTTACGAAATTTCAAAGTATAACGACAACTCTGCACATTCCGAATTTCCAAACTACTTCTCAAACCACTCATATATATATAGATATCTACATAATCCAACATCAAACCATATTCGCAGCCAACTTGTACTCGAATCAAATGCTCGCCTGTCAATTCTCAATAACATTTTTCTTTTCCGAACTCGATCGAGATTGGGGTGCGCACACGACCGAGAATGGCAAATTCAACCATTTCTAATCACACCAAACCTGCAATTGCTTACAAACTCGACAACTCCAAAACGATATCTTTTCAACTTGACTGTTTTAAGACCATTCGAAATGCTTAGATCTCGTGGTTATGTGCATAGTCTAGCTAGGAAAAATGCAGTGTCTCTTCAAAGCGTTCGATTGGCCACCAGTGGAGCTGATAGATTTGCTGATATCGAGATCCCGTTACCGCTGAAATCGCCTTCCACCACTCGTGCCTATAATCGCTACAAGGATCTCGTGAAAAGAACCGTACCTTATTTGCCATCATATGCTTCATTCTACGACCCCATAATAGCTAAAAGTGACAAGAGTGACAAGCAAGATAAACCTGACAAGAACGATAGCGACAAGTCAGAGAAGAAGGATAAGAAGAAAGACGACGACAAAAAGAAAGACGACGACAAGAAGAAAGATGAAGACAAGAAGAAAGATGACGTGGAGAAAAAGGATAGCGACAACCAGGTGTCATCCGCCGGAGCTGACGGCGCTCCAGAGACGGCCGGAGGTGCTGGGGCCGGTGGCGGAAATGGTGGGGACGACGATGATGGATCTAAACAGCTTCTGTTGAACCCAGACACCGGCTTGTACCCTCCCCTTTTGGCAATTCCAATGAAGGACCGTCCACCATTACCAGGAAGGCCGTTTGCCATCAATATCACTGATCCAGAAGTCATCAGATCCATATACACCATCATTGACAAACGTGAGCCTTATTTTGTGATGTTTCACGTCAGAGACCAGGAAGAACCAGACACTGACGTCATCAAGTCGAAACAGCTGGTCCACGACATTGGTGTTCACTGCCAAATCATTCGCCACACTACGCCAAGACCGGGTGTTTTCAACGTGTTGGGTTACCCATTGGAAAGGTGTAAATTGGAGGACTTAAGCACCCCAGATAACAGAAAGACCCCTAAGGACACCGAAGATAAGAAAGATGAGAATGACGAAGACTTTCCTACCTCTTACTTGAAAGGACTTAATGTTTCTTATGCTACCGTAAAACCAGTCAAAGATTTGCCGTTTGATCTGAACTCAGCTGAAGTCAGATCTTTGGTGGAGTCCTTGAAAGCTCTTTTGAGTAAAATGGGCGGTAAAAATCCATTGGAAAAATTGCAAATAAAAGAAGGCAGTGAATTAGTTAACGATCCTCCTAAATTTGCCGACTTCATTGTCTCTACCATCCATGGAGAACCAAAGAAAATTCAAGAAATTCTCGAGGAATTGAACGTGGAAACTAGGTTATCAAAAGCTCTCGATTTGTTGAAGGTAGAATTGAAGGCAAGTCTCATTAAAGAAAATACCATTCATAACTTGAGTTCAAAAGCCGATGAATACCAAACTAGATTATTCATTAAAGAGTTCATCAAAGAATTGCAAAAAAGAGCCGGCATCACCGAATCCGAAGATAAGAAAACTCATAAGTTTGATGAGAGATTAAAAAAATTGAAGCTTACTGAGGAGGCTTTGGAAGCTTACAATGCTGAGAAAACCAAGATGGAAAGCCAAAATGAACATTCAAGTGAATTAGGTGTAAGTGAAAGATACTTAGATTGGTTGACGTCTATTCCTTGGGGTATTTATAGTAAGGATCGTTTCAATATCAGACAAGCAAGAGAGATTTTGGACCGTGATCACTATGGATTGAAAGACGTGAAGGATCGTATCTTAGAGTTTATTTCGGTTGGTAAAGTTTCGGGTAAAGTCGACGGTAAGATTTTGTGTTTAGCTGGTCCTCCTGGTACTGGTAAAACATCGATTGCAAAGTCGATCGCTGAAGCACTTGATCGTAAATACGTGCGTATCGCCATGGGTGGTATTCAAGATGTTCATGAAGTTAAAGGTCATAGAAGAACTTATGTTGGTTCGATTCCCGGTCGTATCATCTTCGCTTTGAAACAAGCAAAAACTTCGAATCCTTTGATGTTGATCGACGAGATCGATAAATTGGATTTAAGTCGTGGAGGTGGTGCAGCCTCTGCATTTTTAGAAATTTTAGATCCTGAACAGAATAACTCGTTTGTGGATAATTACATTGACGTCAAAGTCGATTTATCTAAAGTTTTGTTTGTCTGTACCGCCAATTACTTAGGCAATATCCCTGCTCCTTTGAGGGATCGTATGGAGATCATTGATGTTTCCGGTTACACAAATAATGAAAAAGTCGAAATTGCAAAGAGACACTTGATCCCTGATGCCGCAGGTAAAGCCGGGTTGGAAGAGAAACATGTGAATATCTCAACTGAAACCATCACTAGATTAATTGAAAAATACTGTCGCGAAAGTGGTTTGAGAAATGTGAAAAAGTTGATCACCAGAATTTTCAGCAAGGCTTCTCTCAGAATTGTGGAAGACATCGAAGCTGAAGAAGAGAAAAAATTGGAAGGCGTTCAACCTGATACCACAGAAACGATCACTGCCAGTTCGGATGCCTCTGAATCCACCGAAGCTAAGCATTCGGAAGATGGTGAATCCTTGACTCAAAATGCGGCTTCTCTAGCCGACGATACTGTCACTGAATTCAGCTCGAGAGAAGACCCTAGTCCCGAGAAGAGTGAAGAGGCCGCAACACCAATTGAAGAAGAGGAGGAAGTGAAGAAATTAGATATTCCTGCAGGTATCAAGTTAGACATTACTCCAGAAAACTTGAAAGACTATGTCGGGCCTGAAATTTATACAAGAGATAGAATCTATGATCTTCCACCTCCTGGTGTTGCTACAGGTCTCTCCTATAGTACCTCAGGAAATGGAGATGCACTTTACATTGAATCCATTCTTACTCACTCCATTGGCTCAGGCTCCGGTCACTCTGGCATGCATGTTACCGGTAGCTTGAAGGATGTGATGAAGGAATCCGCGTCGATTGCATACTCTTTCGCCAAGCTGTACATGTCTAAGAGCTATCCTGAGAATAGATTCTTTGAAGCTGCTGACATCCATGTTCATTGCCCAGATGGTGCAATTCCAAAAGATGGTCCATCTGCGGGTATTTCCTTCACCTCATCTTTGTTATCCTTGGCATTGAATGAATCTTTACCACCCACCATTGCCATGACAGGTGAAATCACCGTTACCGGTAGAGTCTTACCAGTTGGCGGATTAAGAGAAAAAATTTTGGGTGCGAAAAGATATGGCTGCAACACAATCATATTCCCCAAAGATATTGAAAACGAGTTGGAAGAAATCCCTGAAGAAGTGAAAGAAGGTGTTGAATTTTATCCAGTTGAATGGTATCAAGAGGTTTTTGATAAAATTTTCCCCAACTCATCGAATGAGAAATTCAACAACGTATGGAAGGATGAATTCGCCAAGCTCGATGAGAAAAAGAAGAACAAACAATCCAAGGATTAGATACAAATACTCATTTTCGTATATATTTCTGTAAATATTTAAAATAATAACGTTGGCATTTTACAAATTGATTCATGTCTCCTCATTTTTGACTTTTTCGAAAAAGTCTCTCACTTCCTTTTCTGTGACTAGTTTACCTTGTTCAGCAAATGGTTTGAAAAAGTTTCGTAATTTACTCCTAATTTTATCGTAAGCTTGAATCCCTTCTATAGCTTGATCCCTGGGTAAATTCAGAAGTGCGTCAGAGGCGATATCCAATATAGAACCATTAGTAGAGGAGTTATTATCATCATCTAAAGGCGGTTCGTAAATTGGATCATCCTCGTAAAGGAAAGTGTGGGAGCTGAGAAATTTCTTCACTTTTGAATCTTCATTGCTTTCTGCAATCTTCTTCATCTTTTCCCTGAATCCATTTGCTAAGAATACCGAGACTGGAGTCTCATTTTTTGAATTGGAAGATTTCGAGTCATTATGTTTGACTTTCTTACTAGCCGGTTCATTATCGTCATTATCAGTGTCATCATCATTTTTAGCGGCTTTGCTTTGATATTCATCAAATTTCTGATCCCAATCTTTTTTCGTCTCGACCATATGGAAATGGGGTAATGTAGTGAACACAATATCCTCGTCTTTTATGAGCTCGTGGAATATGTCCTTGAACGTACCTACACATCTCCAGCAAATGAATTGATCGAACCTTTTCGAATTTGGAATCCTGTTCCCTATAATTTTGGCATTTTCAATTTCGTCATGGTTATATTCGGCTTCATCGTCATCATGTTTACTATCAGGTTGCGGGGGTTTGTTGTTATCCTTACCTTGAGTTTGACGGTTGTTACCATCTTCAGAGTTGATAGCTTGGGATGTCCTCTTCTGTGCACTTTTCCAATCAGTAATAGCATCTTCACCTGGAGATGGCAAAACATCTAAAAGGTTGACGCCAGATTGTGGGTTTTTATCACTTTCCTTATCTTTCCTGTGGGACACGATAAATTGTGGCTTATAGCCAAGTAAGCAATCTTCGTGGAACCAGTCTTCACCACAAGTGAAGCCAAAGTAGCATTGATGCATGGTTGCAGTTTCTTCAAGGGGATTATATAATCTTTCACATGAGCAGAACAACCCATCGTAATTTTGGTTGTACAGATTGGACAGAGAAGGTATATCCTCAGCCGGATATGATACTTGACCAGAAGTGCCCAGCAGCAGAGATCCACGGATGGATCCAGTTCTAGGACGAATTGAAGAATTTCTCCTTGAGTTATCAGGTCTGTTCCTTAATCTGCAAGCACCATTTTCAGTCTTGGACATTTTAGTAGTTCCACAATCACAGACAAAGTTCCTCTTACTGAACAATTCAACCAATTCATGGGTAGAGTGACATTGGATAGAGCACGAATAACAAACCCCTAACTTTTCGTCATTCTCCTTTGCACATGTGAGACAGGCAAATATGTGTTGTCTTATTTCGCCCTTTTCGTAAGTACAATCGTTGGAATCAAACGGTAACACTTCACGAGCTTCACGCTCGAGGTCAAGCTGATTTTCAAGATAGTCCACAGCAGTTATTGCGTCCTCTGAAGGCATTGTAGTGGTTAATTCTTTCGAAAAGTTCAATAGCAACAGCAACTGATATACTGGTTGCCCTCGGATATGGTAGGCGACTTTTTATTTTTTGCTATTTATGAGATTCACGTGACTGAATCCACATACGAGGGTAATTTCCCACATTGGGATAAATTGGGTGCATTGAACGCGTCTCAAATATTTGATCTTTTCTAATTTGTCTTTTCTAAAAATCTGCTAATTAGTTAGTTCTTTTCTCTTACAACAGATATGTCCAGTCCAGTTAAACGTAAGAGAGATGACGAAGACAGAGACCATTCGTCTCCATCCATTGCGTCCAGTCCACAACTCCCACCATCCTCACCAGCGGTACCATTCCAAGATGATGAGGAAGAAGAAATTCACAACGATGTGACCGATTTAAACCCTTCCGAAGACGAGGAAGATGATGAAGACGGCATTGATTTAATGGAAGACATGGAACGTGATTACCGGGAAAGCAAGAAAAATGACACCTACGACATCTCCAACATCGATGATGGCGAATATGAAGAAATGGATATTGGCGAAAGAAGAAGAATTGATGAACGTTTGGACCGTCACGATGCAATTATGCGTGGCAGTGGCCGTGATAGGGGTGCAAGAGGTGCCTTGCTCGGTGACGAAGACTCAGACGGTGAGCAGTTGAACGAGTATGGGTTGCCCGTTCAACGCCGTCGAAGAAGAAGATACGACGATGATGACACAGCAATGTTGGACGAGGATATCGAACCGTTCAATGAAGAATTGTCTTTGGAAAGTTTGACTGATGTCAAGGCTCCAAGTATTGCCGAATGGGTCATCAAACCAGCTGTTGATCGTTCTATTGCTAGAGAATTAAAATCGTTCCTTTTGGAATACACCGATGAAAAAGGTCGCTCGGTTTATGGTGCCAGAATCAGAACCCTTGGTGAAGTTAACTCCGAGTCTTTAGAAGTTGACTATGAACATTTGGCTGATTCAAAGGCCATTTTGGCCTTATTCTTGGCCACTGCTCCTGAAGAAATGTTAAAAATTTTCGATGTGGTTGCCATGGATGCAACTGAATTACATTACCCTAATTATTCTCAAATTCATTCCGAGATACATGTCCGTATCACAAATTTCCCTAACCATGTTCATTTACGTGATTTGAGGGAAAACAATTTAAACCAATTGGTCAAAATTGGAGGTGTGGTGACTAGAAGAACTGGTGTTTTCCCCCAATTGAAATACGTTAAGTTTGATTGCTTGAAGTGTGGTGCTGTTCAAGGCCCTTTTGCTCAAGAATCAAACACCGAAGTCAAGGCTACTTATTGTACCAATTGTACAAGTAGAGGTCCCTTCAAACTCAATTCTGAACAAACTTTATACAGAAATTACCAAAGGATTACTTTGCAAGAATCTCCAGGTACTGTTCCAGCCGGTAGATTACCTAGACATCGTGAAGTTGTTTTGGTCTCAGATTTGGTCGATATTGCCAAGCCAGGTGAAGAGATTGAAGTTGTTGGTATTTACAAGAATAATTACGATGGTAATCTTAATGCCAAAAATGGATTCCCAGTTTTTGCTACGGTGGTTGAAGCTAATTCCATCAGACGTAAGGAATCATCTGCTTCCAATGGTGATGGTATCAATGCTTGGACTGAAGAAGACGAAAGAGAGTTTAGGAAATTATCCCAGGAAAGAGGTGTTATCGATAAGATTATCTCATCAATGGCGCCTTCCATTTATGGCCACAAAGACATTAAGACTGCTTTAGCTTGCTCTTTATTTGGTGGTGTTCCTAAAGATGTTAACGGTAAGCATTCAATTAGAGGTGATATCAACGTTCTCTTATTAGGTGATCCAGGTACTGCTAAATCCCAAATCTTGAAATATGCCGAAAAGACTGCCAACAGAGCTGTTTTCGCAACTGGTCAAGGTGCATCTGCAGTCGGTTTAACAGCATCAGTCAGAAAAGATCCAATCACAAGAGAATGGACACTTGAAGGTGGTGCTTTAGTTTTAGCAGATAAAGGTACTTGTCTTATTGATGAATTCGATAAGATGAATGATCAAGATAGAACCTCCATTCACGAAGCTATGGAACAACAATCGATTTCTGTTTCTAAAGCTGGTATTGTTACCAGTTTACAAGCCAGATGCTCTATCATTGCTGCTGCTAACCCCACCACTGGTAGATATAATTCTACGTTACCACTTTCTCAAAATGTCAATTTGACTGAACCAATCTTATCAAGATTTGATATTTTATGTGTTGTGAGAGATTTGGTTAATCCTGAGCTGGATGAAAGATTGGCAAGCTTCGTCATTGATTCACACATGAGATCACACCCATCCCAGAATGAAGGTTTGGAAGATGATGAAGGGTTAGGGGAAGATGATGAGGAAATGAGAGATGAGGACGGCAAATCTAAGAAAACTCAGAGTAGACGTCAAAAGATCGATGAATTGAATAAACAAAAGGAACAAGAAATTTCACCAATCTCACAAGAGCTATTGATAAAGTATATTAACTATGCCAGAACCAAAGTTCAACCCAAACTACACCAAATGGATATGGATAAAGTATCAAGAGTGTATGCTGACTTGAGAAAAGAATCCATTACTACCGGATCTTTCCCAATTACCGTTCGTCACTTGGAAAGTATATTGAGAATTGCTGAAGCTTTTGCCAAAATGAGATTAAGTGATTTTGTCAGTCAAGGTGATTTAAACCGTGCCATCAAAGTCAGTATTGATAGTTTTGTTGGTGCACAAAAAATTACTGTTCGTAAGCAATTACAGAAATCTTTCATGAAGTATACTTTACCTAACAGAGCTCGTGCTTAAAGGTACTTGGGTTTAATTCAACGTGTGTATTATATAATTGTTATCTAAATTTTTAACTGAAAATTAGTAGAAATCCATGAAGAGGAAAAATGGAATAGCACATTTCGCATTTCACATTCACGCGTAAAATTCATTCAACTATTAAATATTATCACATATAATTGCCATCATATGTTGAATTTAGACGAGTAAGTAGACTTAAAAGCCGATACGAAGAGACAATCACTAACACATACAGGACTATAGAAAATATAAAGCAGTGCAAACATATTCCCGAGGCAGACGTGGAGGAAATATGTACCAAAGTTATCGAATTATTGGTTGAAGAGGCCAATGTTCAGTATGTCGATACCCCAGTCACCATATGCGGAGACATCCATGGACAGCTACATGACCTCCTAACATTGTTCCAAACAGGCGGAGAGCTACCAGGTACACAATATCTATTTTTGGGTGATTTCGTTGATCGAGGGTTTTACTCACTTGAAAGTCTACTCCTACTATTAACGTATAAGGTGCGGTATCCCGATAAAATCACATTGATACGAGGCAATCACGAGTCGAGGCAAATAACTACCGTCTATGGTTTCTACGACGAATGTATAAGAAAATACGGATCGGTGAATGTGTGGAGATATTGCAGTGAAGTGTTTGATTACCTCTCGTTGGGGGCCGTAGTGGGAGGTAAGGATGGGGTATTTTGCATACATGGAGGATTGAGTCCAGATATCGACATGATTGATCAAATAAGGACACTAGATAGGAAACAAGAAGTACCTCACGAGGGAGGGATGTGTGATTTGCTATGGTCAGACCCTGAAGATGTTCCAGGATGGGCAGTCAGTCCCAGAGGAGCCGGGTTTCTATTCGGGGAGAACGAAGTTAATAAGTTTTTGAGAATCAACAGCATTCTGTTGATTGCAAGAGCTCATCAATTGGTAATGGAAGGCTATAAAGAGATGTTTGATGGCGGGTTGGTGACCGTGTGGCTGGCACCCAATTACTGTTATAGGTGCGGGAATATCGCTTCAGTGTTGACCATAGACGACCATTTGACACGAGAGTATAAAGTTTTCGAAGCAGCACCACAGGATGTTACTACCATGCCATCTAAGAAACCCGTCATAGACTATTTTATATAGGAAAGTAAAATTACAAATTACCTCACACCATAACTATTATTCGCTAAGCCTTGATATTCACACTCGCGCATTTCTCGGAGTGTTTGCAATTCGAACCTTGAATTGTATAAACCGCGTAAATTATGTCAATTCCCAGATAAGATTCGATGTCGATGTTTATTTTAAGAAGCGTAGTTAACGTTCTGCATTATTGTGACACGCGCAGTGCTCAAATGGAATCTATATGCGGTAAGCATCGATACTAAACCGGCAATTAAGTTCAATACACAAATTCGTAATTAACGAGAAACATTACAATTGTTCGAATAGAAACTACATGCCACGGTATTCCCACTACCTGTTAAAACAGTACAAGTGCAAGCGAGCTCACCATAAGGTGGTAATGAGAGAAACCATGTGTATCTACGCCCATCCAAGTAAAGAATGTGAGGCCACGGAAGAATGTGTAAGCTGTTGCCAGCAGGTGAAACATTTCTTCTAGAGAATATACGCAGATATCGGCAGGAATTTTCTGGGCAACCGTCGTTTATCCGACATGATGCATCCAATTTGGAAGAAAGTCACGTGTAGTATCTTTTGTATGTATTGGCGAATTTGTCAGATTTTCTTTCTTTTTGTACTTCAATTATTAATTTTCTCTAAGGTTTTAATTTTTTTTTTTTTTTTTTTTTTAGAATTTGGTGTTTGATTTGAGCTCTGAGTGCAGGCAATTACATAGACTGAAGATATCGCAAAAATGGCACCGAAGGGGGTGGGAAGGAATTGGTGATGAATATAGAGAATGCTTGAATACGATGTTCGAAGGACGCTAGCACAAGGAAACAGTAATATCGGCAGTGCCACAATGCCTTTACTAAATGCTCTTGTCATGCACAAAGAAGGTCATCGTATCCACATAATCCACAATACAGATACACAAATTTCTATTCACCAGCAGCCCTGGTACCGTAAGTTATCAAATTTTTTTTTAGCAGCGGCAACAAAAGGTAATCACCCCCTTCGAATACACTAGAGTGTTACGTGGTGATATTGTGACCTGAGCGTTGCATCATCAGCAAACCAAACCAAACCAAACCTGTAAGTCTATAATTAGACGGCATATCAAATAAGATTTAAATGAAACTGTAGGCCAGCTGACTTGATTCACTTACATACCATTTCTTTTTTGTTATATTTGTGCAATCTCAAGCTTGAAATTATTTGAAACCTTTACCGACGTGCGTCAGACTATATTCGAAGGTATCCCTCTTATATTTAAATTAAACCCATTTGCTGTTAACTTTTCAGCTGATAGCTGATTACATACTTTTTTTAATTAACATTAATCCTTTCACTTCATTAATATTGCATCATGAGATCATCCTCATTCATTACTAGCTTCCACGGTCTCTTTGTGATTTGCTTGGTGTTAGCCTCAGTATCACTCGCTGCTACAACCACTTCCAAAACACTTGTCTGGGTCACGGGAACCGATGATCTGGGAAAAACTACAGTCACCCAAGCACCATACACCCAATCATTTCCTTCTTCCTTCACCACCGCCGAGGAACCATCCTCCGGCAACATTGGTTTGGGCTCATTATCGGGTGATGTTGGTAAAATTCGCTCCTATACCCAAGTGACCGTCTCTTCCAACTCCGGCTCTACCCTCATCTCCCCTTCTTCGCATCGTCGTTTCCCCATCGCTACATCCATGGTAGTAGGTACCATGCTACTTGCCTCCTTGTGTACTTTGCTCTTCGTCTGAGGTGGTTTAAGGTAGTTTCCTCGGGAAAGCTGCCCGTAACCGCTATCGAGTTCAGGTGCTCAAAATTTCGCATATATCTCGCATTCTTATAAATCAACATTACAACGAAAGGGTTCTCCCTTGTTTTCCACCTTCTATTGCCTATTATCTTCATAGTAATATCAATGATCTTCATTCGAAAGAATCTGCTGGTGTAATTTCATATGTAAGGCTTAGTCTGCGTTGATCTCGGCGTTAACGCCATGACTCTCATTTTTAGCCGTTATTTTATTCAATTCCCGTATTTGTGGTCACGTGAACATCACATCAAATTATCCGAAACACATAAACTGTGGATTTCCTATTAACTCTAATCCTTCTTGGGGAATTGTATCTTTGAAATCTTCCAATCTTCCAGCCTTTGAAGGTGTCGTTGTGCTTTTAACACATCGTACGATTAGTGAACTCCAAGAACAATTGTAAACCAAGAATTGTTTCCAAGGAGTGCCCAGAATCCACACTTTATTAATTGCTCATTCCTATTTACATCCCCAGGGTCAAGAAACATTCGAACAAAAAAACTACATCAATGTCTCAAGTGAATGAAGAACCTGGTTCGCTAGACCGTACTCAGCCATCATCCTTCTACTCTTCTCGTGTCCTCGAAAATAAAGGTTCTGTGGCTAGAGATCATATGGCCAATGAGAGGACTTTCCTAGCATGGCTTCGTACTTCTCTCTCCTTCATAACTATCGGCGTGGGAGTCACTCAATTGCTCCGCCTACAAGATAGTAAGCTGGATAAGCCTCCGAGATCCTCGTTTCTTCTGTCAGTGCCGCTCACAGCCCTCGATCAACATCTGTCTACCTTGCAACAACTTGGTAAACCATTGGGCCTCACCTTCATCTTCCTCGGCATTTTCACCCTCCTTTTTGGTACAAATAGATTTTTTCAAGTTCAAGCTCTTCTCGTTGATAACAAATATCCGGCGACGAGATTGGCTGTCATAATTCTTATCGCTGCATTACTAATTATCGTGCTGGTCACTTCAATGGTCATATGGCGTCTCGCTATATAGTTATACTCACTTAAACTTAGGCAATACACCTCATTCATGAAACTTTTAGCTTCTTGTAAATCTTGTCAGTGACTTTTGTTCCTTAAACCCCTTTGAATCTGGGGTAATATCTACCTTAGGGCTCGCGCCCTATACCTTCCGCATTTGCGCACGTGCAAACTTTTGTCTTCTCTGCAGTCAATTCGCAGTCCTACAAAAAAATTTTCCCTAACAACTCCTCACCGCACTTAGAAAAAACGAGCTTAATTTGCATTAACTACTCTTGTTCTATATCATCCTATTAGTTTAATAATCATTCAAAATGGTATGTGAGACCGCTATTGATGTGATAGGAGACGTGAGGTGTGAGACGTGGACAGCATGAATCAAACTATACTACCGTTGCTGATAGAAGAAGAATTCAGAATACTTTCTCCAAGATCCTGGTGGCAATCTATGGAAATTTATGATCAATATTACGTGTCCATCAATCAAAACAAGTTGAACGTGGGTCCCTTGTTCCAGTGTCCTTAGTGTTGAATGTTGAATGTCAGACAGCCAGACGGAGTAAAAAGAATTGGGGTAAATAAGAATCCAGCACAATCCCGAAACACCAGTCTAATCATCTTCTTTGTCTACCGAAAATAAATCACCAAATTAATCAGCATTATACTAACTTCTTTTAGGGTAAAGTTCACGGTTCCTTGGCTCGTGCCGGTAAGGTTAAATCTCAAACTCCAAAAGTTGACAAGCAAGAAAAGCCAAAATTGCCAAAGGGTAGAGCTTACAAGCGTTTGTTATACACCAGAAGATTCGTTAACGTTGCTTTGGTTAACGGTAAGAGAAAGTTCAACTCTAACGCTGCTTAAATTAGTATTGTCCAACATTGAAATTTCTCTATTGCACAGTATATTAATTTAACACTATAACTTCACTTTTCCTGTACCACATAATAAACCAGGGTTGTATGCTATATATTTAAACGGTTTACAACAGACCTAATAAATGGTTATATGATAAATATTTATTGTAGTTAATGGTTATGGAGTTCACCATTTAGGATTAATGAAGAATGAATAAACTCTTGATCTAACTTCCGCTGTCTCTTCGGGTTCCTCTTGAAACATTGGTTGCCAGATTTGCAAATCAATCTTCTCAGATTCGAAATCAAATTGTTTAGCTGTTTCAAAGAATTCTAAATCCTTATGCAATAAATGAGCTCTATGAGGGCTAAAGACAATAAGTCCTTTACCTGTCTTCTTCAATGTTTGACGACATGCTTTCAACAACTTTAAATGCTCAGTGTGGTTGAAAATAAGATCTGACAAGATGATCAAGTCATACTTATCCTCTTCTTTGATGTTTTCGTAGCTTGGTAAATCGTCTTCGTTTTCAATATCATCAAGTATGATAGGTCTAACATCACCTCCCCAGATATATCCCTTGACTTTTACAGTGGTATCCTTTTGAATGCCTTCACAGTGATCAAAGTTGTAACGAATGTTGTCCAACAAATCTGGATCTGGGTAGTCAGTACTGACAACTTTGGAGGCTCCATTGATTGCACACACTAATGATGGCAAGGAAGCTGCGGCTCCTAACTCAAGTATTTTTTTGCCCTTCACCAAAGTCTCACTATGCTCGTCCAAGTAGTTAGCAGTAAAAATACCAGCATTCCAAAGTAAATGCCCCCATAATGGAGATTTTCCAACCAATCTTAATTTCAAGTTTTTGGGATGGTCTTTTCCTTCTATTCTCTTATAGTCAGCAAAATGAGCCTCAGGGGGAGGTGGAAGAAATCCTTCAGGCTCTTCGAACATTCCGCCTCCTAATTCGATTTCGTCATCTGACATCTTCTTATTTAATTGCTGTTTTCTTGCCTTTTTCAAAGATTGCAAAATTTAATTATTTCGACTTTTGAGAACTACGATAATTTTTGACATTACTGGATGCGGCACGTGACAAGCCCATCTAAAATTATTAGCATATCCTGGAATGCATCTACTGATATCACTATTATCAAAGAACCCTACACGCTTTGTCAACATGTCCCATTATTTAATGGCCCGAATACCTCGGCCCATCCAGCACATCCTACGAGTTTATGAAACAGTATCAAATCAGTCACTTTATAAAGATCCGTCAATTCATCAGCATATTATCAAAACCAGCGATCAATACCAATATTTTCACAGATTCAAGTTAATACATGGTTCAAGAGGACATTCCGACATCAAAGACTTTCCGCCAATGGTCAGTGAGGTCATAAAGCCAATTTTTCAGCCGTCATTACAAAATCCTCATTCAATCGTGGATTTGGGACAATTAGAGAATACTGCCACAGATGATATCTTCCTACGAGATTCGAGAGATGTACATAGACAAGACAAACATGCAGAGCAGCTCCCTTTTCCGATTCTTCTGAATAGCCGTGTTACTGCCAAAGGCCATACCAATTTCTTCGCGTCTATTGTTTCTTCATTAGCATCTTATTTCACTCCACTTACCCATGTAAGTCGGGACTTCCGTAACCAAAAATCTTTCATTTGGTACCATAGACTCCTACTGAACACCCCAGTAATTATTTTCTTGAAACAAAGGCACCATTTATTTTCTAAATCGTCACAGATTCAAATCAACAGACCCTTGGAGGAATTGAAGGGAGAAATCAAGAAGCTTTCTTCAACTTTCGTCAATAACGATAATTTCGAGCTCTCAGACGATCAGGTTATACGGAATTACCATTTGACTGATCTCAATAGATTAGATCTTTTTGGTATGGCTATCAAATCCGAACAACTCGTCCTGAGTAAACTCTCAGAAAATGATAAATACGTTTCCGTTTTACGAGATATTGATTGGAATGCCATCAGCAAGAGTGAAGATCCATTGGTAACGCGGCTAGATGAGGAGGCTCCTGCCATTGTTGATGAACATGGTACAATTATAGAGAACACGGATTCCATGAATTCCATCGAAACGGAGTTTTCACTTAAACATGTCAGAAGAAACATGACCACGTCCAAAATTCAAGAAATTTTTCCTTACGATTTGCATTATACTTCATACAAAATACTCACCATAGAAGCGCCAGTTCTTGAAGAAGATCATGACAAACTTCTAGACATTTTAGAACAATCGCGGGATCACTTCGAGATAGTCGGCGTCCGACTTTCAGTAAATTTCGATCCAATTGGTAATTTTTTCAGTGAAGAACTTTCCAGTTACAAGCAAAGCCAATCAGAAGTATCTGGGGATTACGAGAGACTCTTGCGAATTGCAAGAGGGCCACCGGTGCCCACCGATGATGGCGTTGTTCATATCAACTCATTCATAAAGAGATTGGGTCAAATGGGTTTAGCATATGTTCAGGAGAGCAGCAATAACAACTGTCTCTACTTATTTCCTGAGAACAGAAATTGATAATATAACATAATAAAGCATCTCGATTCATCAAGTTGTTGTACCTGTAGATTATCAGCAACAATTTATGGCGATATTCCGTATTTCTTTGTTGAGATTCACCCTTATTATCGAAATGTGTAATTTTGTTAAAAATGTTCGAATTGGCACATTTTTCCCTAAAAGTTTATAAAATTAATTTGCAATCATTTCGATGGCAGGTAGAGACTTACCGAGTGCGCTTTCCCCATAATTTTGAATTATCTTCATATAACCACCAAAAATATCTTTTTTATGTCTTTCTTTTTCAAAGGTCTGAGGCTTCGTATCTCGAGGGTCTGTATCACGGCATTCGCTTTATTAGCAATCGTGTATGTGTATTGCAATTTCCCTTTAGGTGTTGCTTCCAAAAATGAACCCGAACATGAATCCAAATTTGTCCAGTTTCAAAAAAATAACCACTTGCACGATGATGCCAAACTTTTGGAGTTGGCTGAAAGTCATAATGGTAATATTAGTCCTGAATTTCTAGATCGGATGGACAAAGTGTACAAGAAATGCCCAGATTATGTCGATTACTCCCAACTGAAGCATCCCCCTTTCTCACACGGTAAATACAATTACCCTTTTATGAGGCCGGCTCCCAAATGCCGGACATTCGTGTCACCAGCTGTCGAAACTGTTATTGAAGATTTGAAATCAAAAGCAAGAACTCCGGATCTCGCAAGATTGATAGAAAACTGTCTTCCAAATACATTGGATACCACGATTTTATGGTACAAGAAAGCTTCTGCCAAGGAAGATCCCCAAACATTCGTGGTTACCGGTGATATCCATGCTGAGTGGCTTCGTGATTCGGCAAGACAATTATCGGTATATCAGCCATTCATCAAGTACGACAGTGAATTGAAAGAGCTTATCAAAGGTGCAATCAACACCCAAGCCAATTACCTCATCGCAGCTCCTTATTGTAACGCATTCCACCCTCCTTTAGGTTCTGGCGTCAAAAGAGGTGAGTCTGCAGTTGATAAAGTGTATCCCAGACCTGATTGGAGCCGGGTGTTCGAGTGCAAATACGAATTGGATTCCTTGGCTTCCTTTTTGACTTTGAGTAACGAATATTACATACATTCAGGCGGTGATAGTTCCTTTGTCACCAACTCTTGGTTGAAAGCATTTGAAAGACTATTGATTGTGGTGAAAAGAGAGTCTCAACCGTCTTTCGACGAGGAAACTGGTCAGGCAATCAACTTCTTTTACTCTTTCCGAAGAAATACAGATATCGGAACGGAGACTTTACCGTTGGCCGGTGTTGGTAATCCAGTCAATTACGACACCGGTTTGGTGCGATCAGCTTTCCGCCCATCTGATGATAGCTGCATTCTTCAGTTCTTTATCCCTGCTAACTTGCATATGCTTACTGAATTGAAGGCAGCCCGAAAGAACTTCTTGACAGACAAGCTCAAAACCAATATTGATATAACCCCATTGATTGAACACACCGATGGATTCATTGAATCTATAGCTAGAGGAATCGAGAATTTTGGAATAGTCGATCATCCAGTTTATGGCAAGGTTTATGCTTATGAGGTTGACGGGTATGGTAGTTCCATTTTTATGGACGATGCCAATCTCCCATCGTTGCTATCGCTTCCAGATATGGGATACCTTGAAAAAAATGACGAAGTGTACCAAAATACCAGGAAAATGGTTTTATCCAAGAGTGGCAATCCTTACTATTTGAAGGGAAAGCATTTTGAAGGAATCGGAGGTCCACACATCGGTATTGAAAATGCATGGCCAATGTCATTATTAGTCAAGATAAGAACTACGGATGACGACCAAGAAATTATTGACAGTTTAAAATTCATCATGGAAACTACGGCAGGTCTTGGGTTGATGCATGAAAGTGTTCATGTCAATTCAAGATCGGGTAGAGATTTCACCAGATCATGGTTTGCATGGTGTAACTCAGAGTTTGGTAAAACTATCTTACATTTGGCCAAGTACAAACCACATATCATTTTCAAAGATGAGTATGCTAAACCCTACAACTTAGATCAGGTATTATCGAGTGCCAAATCAGAATGAGAACCTTAAACATTCATATACATAATATACATTTATCGCGTCTATCAACGCTTAATATAAGCGGCAATGTTTTCAGCAGTCTTGGATGATGCTGATTTAGCTGTAGCTTCAAATGCAGCTTGGTAACGAGCTTGTAGGTCAGCATCAGTCTTTTCGCTCACTTCAGAATTGCGATCTTCCGGGAAGGTGTATTCCCTTTCGGTGCCTTCGTCCTCGTCTCTCAATAATTCGCCTTGATATTCGTCTTCATCTTCATTTTCATCTTCAAAATCAGACAACACTTCGGAATCTTTGTTTTTGTTGGCATCTTTAATGTCTAAATCTTTCATTAATGAGTTCAAAGACTTGGCTTGTCTCTTTTTCTCATCTTCTTCCTTCTGTTTCAAAATTCTTTCTCTTTCTGCTTTATAAAATTCATTATATTCGCCCACCTTGTTATCGACAGCATCGAGGAACTCGTCAAATCCTTCACCTGTGTAGGCACTGCAGCCCACCACATCCAAGTTGGAATAGAACTCCTCAAGCATGAGAGACATGGAGTTGACAAGCGAACTCATATAACCGGAAGAGGTACCATCTTCACCGTTCAATTCCTGGTCTTCTTTGATTGCCATTTGAAATTTCTCGAAATCTTGCATCCACTCTTTAGCGAAGTCTGCTTTCTTCACGTCCGTCTTGTTGAACACAATAATCATTGGTAATTTGGTTTTGTACAAGATAGAGCAGGCATACAACATATTAGAGATGAATGTGGTTGGTGATGAATTTCTTGGGGTGTCAACAATGTAAGCGATAACAGTGGGGAAAGTTGATGCAAATGCTTCAGTGATAATGGCACCCGATGCTGACCAAATGAAACATTCGATTTGACCTGGTGTATCAACTATAACATTTTCATGTTTATCTGATCTTTTCTCGACTAACTTGATTACTTGATCTATTTTGGTAGAAAACAAGTTGAGTGAGGTAACAATAGCACCATTGGGACCTAGATTGTATTCTTCCATAACTTTCTTATATTTAATCGAATCTCTGATATCGATATTAGCACCAAATGGTACTTTTAGCACTGCTGGGTCTAAGTTAATCACATAAGGAGGAGTTTTCTTTGAATGAAGATGAGAATTTAATCTCTGCATGAATGTGGTCTTACCAGACCCTGCCATACCAATGCATAAAATAGTAGCTGGTGCCATTTTAGAAATTTAGTAGTAGTTGATATTATTAACGTTAGCGATGGCTTACAAATTTTTGATGATACTGCGCGAGTGTACGAATTTTATTGTGATGAACTAAATAGAATACTTGTCTAAGACCCTTGTAGCTATGCCGTCGTAGATGGTTTCGTAGGATAAAATTTGAATGTTTTCTGCCTCAGCTTTGAAGAGTTTGTCGACTTTCGGTCCCCCTGGCCCACCTATGTTGGGTAATGCCTGTTGTTGCTGCTGTTGCGCAATCAACTGGTCTGCAGCAGTGGAATCACCAGTAATCAAGGAGTACACTGGCTTCAAACCCAATAAGTTGACAAAGTACCATGAGATAGCAGAAACGTATCTAACATTCAAATCTGGAGTTGCCACACCGTTTTGCAACATGCTTTTAAATCCATCAGTAACTGGAAATGGGAGTTTCATTATAACGAACCCAGCAAAGAAGTAGTTGACCCATGCCATGATCAAAGTTTCGGGGATGTAGTTCATGAGGTTTCCCTTGGCCATGTTCATCAAGGCATCGTTAGTGGCGGCATCTGTGAATGGGTTGGTGGGACCAGCCTCTGGGTCCTCAATCTTGGCGTAAAACTCGGAGGAATTGAGTTTCTCAATGTAATATCCTTGTCTGTTTTCGAACTCTTCTTGGGTCAACAAGGGGCTATTAGTTTTAAAGCAAGCTGCTCTCTTCAAGAATTGCCTGAATCGTTAGTATTGGTTTTGGTTTAGGTATTGGCGCTTGATGTCACTTACTTTTCTCTAATAATCTTGTACTCATCCATTTTTGGCTTGTTTCCGAGAAGCGAAGTGACGTTGGTTCTCACCAACCCCACTAGCACCATCGCAAAGGAGATTGGCAAGAGCACCCAGTACTTCAATTGTGGGTCTAGAACAAGATCTTGGAGCATGCCGTTTATGGGAGTAGAGTTATAAACACATATTTCGCACAGTTTATTAGTTTTGTATGATGTACAGGTGGTTATGTGTGGAAGACAAGATGAAGTCACCGCCACTCAAATTGACGCATATGTCGAGCAGTTATTGACACATGTGGCCTTCTAATTACATTAGTCGTATAAAGACAAGATTTTTGCAAAGCATGTTCCATACAATTACCCACAATATAGAAGCCAAAAGCTGATGCCTTATCATCACTCGCTCATGATTCCCACGCCAACAAAACCTTCGAACTAGTCAGCGCAGTGGCGCAGTGGAAGCGCGCAGGGCTCATAACCCTGATGTCCCAGGATCGAAACCTGGCTGCGCTAGTTCTTTTTTTGGCGACCCTACAAAAACTAGCTGCACGGAGCTGACTACAGAAAAACCATCAGAAAACTGAAATTAATAAAAGACATCATAAAACATGGGATGGTTTGGAGGTGCACCTTCTAAGGTATCCACTGTGACCGAAGTCCAGCCCGAGTCACAGCAGCTACTTGAGGATCTCCCGCCAAAATTCGAAGACAAAGAGCCTGTTCAAAGAGGAGAGAGCGAATTTGCTGCCGCCATGTCGAAAGTGAAGTTATCTGATTTCACCATTTCCACATACGTTGGTATGCCATGTTTCAGAGAGGCCATGATCACTGGATTCCAAGCCATGGGTGTTTTGGGAACAGTGACTTTCTTGATCCATAAAAATCCAATGAAAGCAGTGAACTGGGGAGTCTGTGGTTTTTTCTTAGGTAACATCGTGGGTTGGGAACAGTGCCGATCCATTAGGAGACGTTCTTTCGAGACCATGGAGAAAGCACGTATGGCCAATCTTGAGAAGAACACTAAGAAGTGGGAGAATAGAAATGACGATCAGTTCGAGAAGTGGCAACAAGTCCAGTCTCGTGACAAGTAGCCTTGTCTATATGTACATAGAAATAAAGCATAGCATTAGCCACTGTAGTGCTTCAGCATGAATCCAGCTGGCCATACGAACATTCAGAGCCATTTTACGACCTAGAATGACAATACGATGCACAGATAAAGATCGCTGACGAGTGGTGTGGATGAAGATGTAGTTTCTTTCTGGTCTGTAAGCTACCAAATGAATAAAGTGACTTAGCCTCAGTTAATACAACGTCTTTCAGTCAAAACCGGGGACGACCTGAATTATACGGACGAATCAAAGTGAATAAGCAGACCATGTGCTTGTATCATAAAATAAAATGATATGGCTGCTACGTAGAGCCATTGACAGCACTCATAGGTACAGATATTGAATACTTTCATTGCATTCTCTATCCTAACAGTTCTATACTCGATTGCACTGTTTTTCTAGTTCTCGATCCATGATTTCATGAATTCTTCATGCTCATCTCTAAATGTGGGGCGAGTCATATGCTCGCACCTCGGCCTCACCATATGGCGGAAAATTGGTGAACGAACCGCACTATAAATCTGGAGAACACCCATTCTTTTTGATAAAGTTTTCATCACAAGCTGCCGTTATACTTGTAATTTCCTTAGCTGGTTTGGACATCTGGTGATTCATCTTATTCATCTGAATTCCAAAGTCAAAGGCCATCTGTCGTCATGGAGAATAACAAGCTCAATGTGTCTTTCAAGACTTTACGAAATAACTTCGTTAATTTACCTTCAAACATCACAGGAATCCTTAATAACGCCCTGATTGTTCCTCAAGATGTCATAATTGAACTAGTTACTCCTTCCAAGAGATGGTATGCTGGATGGAGTGGCATGAATACCTCGTCTCCACAAACTGTTGAAATCGACCCTGTCCTAGCACAAGCTTTCTCCATATCTGATAAGCAAATTATTACTGTGAATGTTAAGATTAAAAATTATGTGGCAACCTCGGTCCATGTGGAGCCGGAGACATCCTCAGATTGGGAATTGGTCGAACTTCATGCTGGAACTCTTGAAGATACCTTATTGAGTCAAGCCCGATGTGTGGCAGTAGGCCAACCTTTGGTGGTCTACGCTAGCAAGACTTCCACTGTCAAGTTAGTAGTCAAAGACATCGGCACAAAAGACCAGATCTATGGTAAAATTGACCCATTTGCTGAAATAGCAATTGCCCCGAAACCGAGAGAAAAGAAAGCTTCCTCAATATCTGGAAAGTCGAACAAATCTTCAAAAAGTGGCCGTTTGGGCACGGAGGACTACTCAAATTTGCCTGCTGTGTTGAAACGTGCTATTGCACTTCCACACGAAATCTTCTCCGACTTGCCGGCTTATTGCAACCTCGAAGGTTATGAGGTTTATGTTAATTTCACTGAAGTCATTGACACTTTGAGAAAATCAGAGTATGTTGCTGTTTCAGTGATACCGGGCCCTAATTATAAACAGAATACAGTCTCTGTTGGTTCTCAGCAGCCCCAGAATGGAGAACTCCAGGCCCAGCAAAGTGGCAGCAGCACCGAGAAGGATAAAAATACGCATTCCTTGAAGGAAAACAAGAGAATCATTGCAAAATTGGTGAACTATAATGGCCCAGCCAACACTGTTGGATTGTCACCTAAATTGGCAGTTGCTTTGAATTCCGAAAATAGAGTAGGTATCTCCGTCATTCTCAAACCATCAGTAAGAAATGTTTCCAAAAGACCGTCTACTTTCCTCATTCATCCTTACATTACTCAAACCAAAAAAGTTACTCAAATTAATCTCAATTCTTCAGAGAAGAAAGACCATGAAGCATTGTTAACTTCGCAATTATCAAAGTTATTGTATAATGATGAGTCACCCCTCACTCTGTCGCCCATAACAAATTACACTAAAATTCCTAAAATTCCCCATTTACTTCCCAACGGTGGTCTTTTAAAATTCAAGAAGAATGATGACGCCAATGCTTGGATCAGGCCCTACCTTTTGGAAAATAAAAAACCTCCAAAAATCGAAATCGGTGACGATCTCTTACGCAACGCTTCTTTCTTAGAAGAGGATAAAGAAGCACTCATCAAAGATGAACCAATTGGTCTTGATGAAGACATTGAATCTATCGTTCAATCAATAAGCTCGTTTAAGAATTTGGGTACTTTGGTTCATGGGAATTCCGGAAGTGGAAAGACATTACTTTTAAGGAATATTGGCGAGGCCATGAATTCAAAGTACGGTTTCCATGTCAAATATGTTTCTTGCGAGTCGATTATGAATGAAAACTTCACTCTGTTGTCAACAAATCATGTTCTGAAATGGCTTCAAGAATGCGCCTGGCATAAACCTTCGTTGCTCATATTGGACAATTTGGATAAGATCTTACCTGCTGAAGTAGAACATGCGGACTCCACCAATTCAAAACAATTGACCGAATATTTCATTTCTCAATTACTGAAGATCCATGCACAAGCTAACTCGAACCTCTCACTCCTTGTTTCCGGTATCTCTAAAGAGTCATTCAATGGATTTTTGTTTCAATCTCATGTCGTTGAACACTTTCATCATTTGGGAGTTCCTGAGAAGGCTACAAGATCTCTAATCATACAAAAATACTTGCTGGATACTTTGGGGTGTACTATCGACTTTGACATTATGGACATGGTATCAGAAACAGAAGGCTACTTACCAAACGACTTGAAAACTTTATGTGACAGAATGTACCACGAAAGTTTGTTCAATCAAGCAGCGAATCCTGGTGACGAAGCTTCCCGCTCTGTGGACATCAAGATTTTTGAGAAAGCTTTTGAAGGATATACTCCTTCCAATTTACGTGGTGTGAAATTACAAAAATCTTCAATAGACTGGTCTGATATTGGTGGTCTTACTGAAGCTAAAAACATAATGTTGGAAACTTTGGAATGGCCAACGAAATACGCCCCTATCTTTGCGAATTGCCCTTTGAGGTTAAGATCTGGTATCTTACTCTATGGGTATCCTGGTTGTGGTAAAACATTACTTGCAAGTGCCATTGCAGGACAATGCGGTCTCAATTTTATTTCCATTAAAGGTCCCGAAATTTTGAATAAGTATATTGGTGCTTCTGAACAGTCCGTGAGGGAGTTATTCGAAAGGGCACAATCGGCTAAACCTTGTATTCTTTTCTTCGATGAATTCGACTCTATTGCCCCAAAGAGAGGACATGATTCTACGGGTGTTACCGATAGAGTTGTCAATCAAATGTTGACACAAATGGATGGTGCTGAAGGTTTGGATGGGGTCTATGTTTTAGCCGCTACCAGTAGACCTGACTTGATCGATTCTGCATTATTGAGACCAGGTAGATTGGATAAAAGTGTCATATGTGATATGCCAAACTACGATGATCGTCTAGATATTCTTAGAACTATCACCAACAAGATGGATTTGGAAAAAGACGTCATCTTAGAGGAGATCGCTCAGAAAACAAGTGGCTTCAGCGGTGCCGATATGCAAGGTTTGGGTTATAATGCCTATTTGAAAGCAGTTCACGTCAAGTTGACCAACGACGAGAAGCATGCATTGAAGGGAAAAAATTCTGATGCTAACAATAAAAAATCTTACGAATTTTTCCAAGTCAACTCATCTAAATTGAAGAACACTACAATGAGACCAGCCGATAGAGTTAAATTGGCTCAGCAAATTGAACAAGTGTTTGCTGAAGATCAAGTGAACACTGATGATGAAAATACAGAAGAAGCTCGAAATGAAGAGTCTCTGAAAGTTAGGATCTCCCATGCAGATTTCGAAGAGTCTTTGAAAGAAACAAAACCTTCTATTTCAGTCACGGAAAAACAAAAACTAGACAGAATCTATAGCCAATTCGTCTCTGGTAGGGATGGTAACATGCCTGACGGCGCCGCCAGTAACGACATCGGAGGTAGAACAACCCTCGCGTAAATATATAATAGATCATTATTATGTTCTTTGTAGCTAAAACATTTTGCAGCAAAAATTGAGATCTCTTCAACAGAAAATGGTGAGAGCGAAAAAAAAAGAGCTCGCACTCAGGTTCGAACTAAGGACCAACAGATTTGCAATCTGCTGCGCTACCACTGCGCCATACGAGCATCTTCTGCATCAATGGATGTAATATTTCTATACTATATTTGCATCAACTGAATTTTTGTAACCCGATTGCAATGAGATCGATGTTGGCAACCCATTCTCGAACACCATCATCAAAACACCATTATGCTCAATATTCCCACGTCCACGGAAGAGAAGCCGTCTCCGCTTAATCTGACAATCCAAGCAATTTTCGAAAAAGTACGTTTTTCAAGTTTTTTGCAAGTTTTTGACAAAAACAACTGAAGTCTCCAAATGTTCTCCTGTTAATTTGTAAAAAAACGTATGAATATTTGTTTATCGATAAATTGCGATATCTTATCAATTCATGCTATATACAAATTATCTATGCGAAGCTTGTCTTTCATCTTGCTTGTCCTCATCCTCTTCATCATTTTCATCCTCTTCATCCTCCTCCTCGTCCTCTGCACCCTCGTCATCATTGAAGTCGAAGCATACCCAACCAGGCCATGCTATTTCGTTACGGATCACGTCCCTTAACTGATCCACTAAGAACCTCTCGACTTTACCGACATTTCGCAAAGCGTTACTTTCGACTTCACCTATTTCAGATTCGATTCTAACCTTCTTTATTATATCGATTCTTTCTCTGTTGGAAGGACCTGTCATGTAGTCCACAAAGTTACCACCAGTGGTACCCACATCTGCATTGAGGTAATGAGATCCTGACAACGAGGTACGATGAGAAGAGCTGAAGTAGTCAGAGGTACTCTCATTGATGTCGCACAAGAAGGAGAAATATATTGAATGCTTCAAGTATGCAATGGCCGCAATTGAATGAATGGTAAGGTCACTTATGTGGAGCCTAATCGGAAGCGAAATGAAATGAACACTTGGATAGTTGACCAAGAGATTCACTTTTACTTCCATGCTTATATCTCCGTGATAGTCAATTTCCACAATGAATTGAATATCATCTTGATGCTTGACGGGCGATTTCTTTTGAGTCGTAATAATCGGCCCAGTGTTTCTCAAATTTTGGTAAGGGTTTTGATTGAAGATGTTTGTAGGAGTATCAGCTCCGGTGTGGGACGTGGTAGCATTCAAGTTCCCCAACCCAACATTATTCATGTTGTAATTATGGAGATGACTTAAGTTGGAATTCAACTGGAATATGGAGTCCAGTGCCATTCTGGATCGGTTGAGGTCAGGGATTGGAGGCGGGATACTCCCGGATAAATTCGAAGTATTGACTTCCTCGCTCTCATCCGAGTAGTTCTCGCTGTCACTATCACTGTCATTGCCACTATCTTGACGGAAATGTTGACTTTGGTAATGCTTTTGATTGAGTGATTCAGTGGACTGAGAAAGGGGAATGTTCAGATCACCATTCTCGCCCTCTTCTTCGTAGAACTCATCAAATGGGTCTCCAATGTGTCGTATGGTGATTTCAGGTGGAATGGTTCCCAAGCTAAATTTAGTCACAGAGAGATTGTCTATGTACGACGGTAGGGAGATATTCTGGAACTGGTCATCGAGGAATTCTTTAATTGCATCGTTGAAGGTGTTGTCGGACACCAACTGGCTCCAGTTGATATCGAACGACATATTTGGGGTTGATGGATTAGAGCGCTATGGGCATTTTTCAAAGTTTACTGGTGGTGCATGGGTGCGTGGTTCTAGTAAGGCTAGGCCAAGAGGTGGTATAATATAAAACTTTTGAAACCCCCCGATGGCTTGCTACGAGAGCCCCCGAGATTTCTTTCAAGCTTATCACTACTGAGTGCTATTGGAAAAAAACTTCTCCCGCTGGTGCTGTTGATTCTTTCTTTGTTTCACTCAATAGTGGTGTAAGTTAGTTGCAAAATTTATCCGAACCCAGCAACACCCTAAGCTCCAGATTGAAGCGGTCGCACACCAGCAGCAATAACGACAATATCTGTGGCAACAACATAGTTACCTAACTAGGCCGGAATAGTGCACTTGGTGAAAAGTGCAACCCCATGTTTTCATATTAGCAATAATTGTGTGAAAAGGCCAGGATTTGGGTGAAAAATTTTCCCCGGGTTTAGCGAAATTAGCACCCCACACTTTTCTTCCAAAACCATCCACTGCCACCATGATAGTCCACAAGCCCGAATCCAAAGTCAGAATCGTCGTGATAGGCGCTGGTCTCATTGGCCCAAGACATGCCCAACACGTAGCTCAGAACGAGCAATGTGAGTTATACGCCATAGTTGATTTACTGCCAGCTGCAAAGCTGGTAGCGCATCAGTTTAACACACGGTACTTTCCATCCATACAAGCACTTATTGATGATTGCGACGACAAACTGCTTCCTTACCCGGATGGAGCAATCGTGTGTACTTCGAACCACACCCACGTCGAAGTTGCAGCAAAGTTGGCTCTTCATGGGGTTCATTTGTTGGTGGAGAAACCACTTAGCTCCAGCGTGGAAGACTCGGCTGCTTTGAAACACTTCGCTGAGCAACAGAACGTGCAACTACTAGTAGGACACCATCGAAGATTCAATCCTTTCATAGTTGAGGCCAAAAAGAAGTTGCACACCGTCGGCGATGTTATAGCGGTGCAAGGGACTTGGGCTTTGAGAAAACCTCGCAGCTATTTTGAAGCTGCAACTTGGAGAGCAAATAGCACTACAGGAGGAGGAGTACTTCTTATCAATTTAGTTCATGATATCGACTTATTGCAGTTTCTATTTGGCCCCATAAAGAAAGTTTATGCGGAACTTTTGAAGAAGCAACGCTCCGAGTACCCCAATGTCGATGAAGGAGCTTGTCTCACCATAAAGTTTCAAAATGGCATAACAGGAACATTTATTTGTGCTGATAACGTTGTTTCTCCATTCAACTTCGAGTCAGGTACTGGTGAGAACCCCACCATCCCGTTTCATAATGATCTCGAAGGATTTTATCGGGTTTTTGGATCAAAAGGAACATTGTCCATTCCCGACATGTCTCTATACCACCATTCGATTACAAAAACAGATGAGGATAATTCTTGGTTGGCCCCAGTAAGGAAGACTTCACTCGTTGAAAACAAACAAAGTGAACTTTATTCTAAATTGCCCTTTGATTTGCAATTGGATCATTTCGTTGACGTGATAAGAGGTAAATGTGAACCTTTTTGCACACCGGAAGAAGGAATATCAACCCTTCTATGCACAGAAGCGATATTGAAAAGTATCGAAACTGACCAACCGCAGTATGTAGAAGACTTCAAAAGTATCAAGCCTAACCTAACTTCTTTGAAAATTGAATAAGCTACATTTAATAGATAAACGATAGTATAAATTTACAGAATACAAAATTTATTTCCCAAACATGATAAACACTAGTTATACAATGAAAAGCCATTAAAAAGTATAATTATATTATTGAGCTTTTAGTTAGTTTTTTGATATATATAACCAGATAAGCTTAACATGTTTAACGACCACGGGAAGTAGTCTTGGTGTGTTGACCTCTGACCTTGAGACCCCAGAAGTGTCTGATACCACGGTGGGCTCTGATCTTCTTCAATCTTTCAATGTCATCTCTCAATTTGGATTCCAAGTTGTTAGCTAAGACGTGGTAGTCCTTACCGTCAACGTGGTCTTTTTGTCTGTTTAAGAACCAAGCTGGGACCTTGTAGTTGGTTGGGTTTTGCATGATTTGAACAATTCTTTCTAATTCTTCTTGGGTCAATTCACCGGCTCTCTTGGCCAAGTCAACATCAGCCTTCTTACAGACCAAGTTGGCGTAACGACGACCGACACCTCTGATCTTGGTCAAGGCGTACATGATTTTGATTCTACCATCGATGTTGGTATTCAACAAACTATAATTGTTAGTATATGGTGCTTCAAAGACACGACAGGAGGGATTCAATGATCGAGTTAGCGATTGGACGAGCTAAGGATTATAATAAACGGAGTATTCTTGTTCATATTAAATTTTCATGTCCTTCACGAACTGAAAGTTTGGCTGATTGGGGTGGGAAATCAAACATTTATATTCATACCGGGAACAGACTAAGCAAAGTAGTTTGCTTACTATGATACTCATTTCACTTGATTCGATTTTGGCCAGGTATTTATAAATTTCATCAATCATCATCATCGTCACTCTCATCACATTCCCTATTAAAAGCCGAGCTGGACACTTCAGGTGTCGTTATTCGATTGCTTCAAACATACCGCAAGATGTGTTGGAATGAACCTTGTTCTTGGACAACTAAAGACATGTTGGCTGATTATCTATGCTGAAGTAAGTTAAGAAAATCCTTTTAGAACTATGTAGAATTTTTATGAGTATGTTTTCTCGCAGGAATTTTTTTCATTTTTTTTTCCAGGCCAATGTGCAGAAGACATTGAGAAAAGACTGTCCCGGGAGAAATGTATGGCAATTTCGCGATATAGGGCCAAAGCCCTAAATAACAACACGTGACACGATATGATCTTGATAAAGTCAATGCTGAATTGCAATATAAGTTTAATTTGACTACAATAGGTCATTGTACAAGATTAACATTTCTATTTACAAGAGTAAAACCTCAGTGTTCCGTGGCATGTTGGGCAATGAACCATTGCAAAGCAGATGCTTCAATGTAAACACGATTGGCTTTTAAGATGTCTCTGACTTCAACAGCTTCCTTGATCAAGACATCAGCCTTGCCGCTGATGTATTCTGTGGATCTGATTAAGTTGTCTCTTTGCCCATCAGTGATGAACAAGAGGTGTAATTTATGCAAATTGTGGGCATTGACGAACTGTTGGGTAGCGTATTCATGACTGAATTTGAAATCGAGTTTAGTGTCATCGCTCTCGTGTTTGTTGACAACTTCATTGGTTGATCCGATGATGTAGAGTTTACCTTCACGGTATAATTCGGAAAATGCAGTTTGGAAAGCCTTACTGTAGACTTTACGAGGTAATTTAGTAGACCAATCATGAGGTGCTTTGATACCATGGGCTTTGATCTCATTATATCTGATGGGAGAGTTAGCATCACCTGCTCTGGCTCTACCAGTACCTTTTTGCGGATGTAACTTTCTATTGGAGAATAACTTGTCCCCTTTTGTTATCACGTAACCGGATCCAACTCTGGCCTTGTCTGCTTCATACACCACGGCACTCCACAAAAGATCTCTCCTCAAGGGTTGGTCCAAAAATTTGGTAGGCAAAGGTACAAACTCATGTGGCTCCAAGGATGGGAACGTCCTCAAAGAACCCAAGGTGTATTTTGGTGGTTGTGCAATGTGTAAACCGCTGGCATTGGTGGCCATTTTACGGATTGATTGTTTGAACAGACTATTCATTTTGAAATTAAATTTGTGGCAATCCCAGTGATACTATTGGTCAATAGCAAGCTTGTGCAACAAAAATGAGCGTAATAGCAAAAGTTGTCACTGTTGAACGACTGGTAATTTGAAGTTATGTATCGTCTTACTTTTCTAATGAACTTTTTTTCTGATGTTCCAATAATTGATACACACACGACATGTATCAACATTTTTCACAGCCATAACTTGTTACTACGATAAAATCCAATCATTATGCATTTTGAACGCTCTTGTTCGGGTATTGATATCTAAAATCAAATTCTCTCCATAATTATAAAGCTTGTCGGGTCTCTTTCTGTTGGGTTGAGTTTTCTGTTCTATCTTGCACAGCTTCTTGCGATGATTGAGAGGCCCCTTGATCGGCTTCATTATCGAGCCGGGAATCTGTCTCGTCATCGCTGTCAATGATGAAGTCCTCTACATCATTTCTTGAGTTGACGTTTTCTCCCAACTCTATGTCCTCAGCAGTGCCTGTAGGGGCATAGGTTCCCCGTCCATCATTATTTCCTGTCAATTTATTGAATGCTTTGGCAAAAAAACCTTGATTCTTGTTGCCTGGTAAAGGAAACTCGTCGTCTTCTTCCTGAAACAGTCTCAATTGGTCTGCCCATTTCACATTCTTTTTTCTTCTGCTGGATGGCTTGGTTTTGATGATGGACGATGGCTTGGACTTGAATGAATTGTACAACACAACAATTCCCCATATGAGGATTAGAATAACGGCAAATTGAATCAACCGAGTAATTCTACTTGTCGAATGCTTGTCATGCTCGTGCTCATGTTCATGTTCATTGTCTGAGTCCGAGCTCTCATCGTCAGACTCACTAGTGGCTGAACTGAATGCTGAGTGGAAGGAAGTGGATGATGGTGCAGTTGCAGACACCGGCATTGTAGCTGAAGGACTGGCTGGTGCGACCGCGTTCTTATTAGATTGTCTTTGACCAAGTGGGTAAGTCTTGAGGCTGCGCCTCTTAGCATCCGATTTTTGATCTTCGTCCACGATATCGTAGTTGTCGGTGATGATATCCATCAAGGCTCTCGAAACTTCAGGTATATCGAATGGAACCATGTGGGAGGAATCAAACACATTTACAAATGTCAAGTTACGACCGGATTTCACATACCCAGAAGTGCCTTCGTCATGCACCCAATCAATTGTTTCACTTTCGTCCTCGGTGAAGCCAGTGTGCCCATTCCAAGTCAATTTCTTGATCATGTTTTCTGTACCGATGTAATTACAGATGACATCACGGTTTCCATTGAATAACATGACCTTGATTTCTTCTAAAAGGCCGGGGAAAAGGTGAATAGCAGGTAAGGAATTTTCAGCTCTGAAGTTGTTCCCAACTCTGCCAGAACATTCTCTCCATTCTTTATGGTTCTCCAAATTTAAGTTAGATTTGACTTCTTCCAAGTTCAAGAATGGAGTGACCGATTTCAAGTCTGGAGGCCAATTCATACCACACGAGGGGAAGCTATCCTTCAAAGTGTAATCATACATGTTATAGCATGCTTCGGCTGGGTTCGAATCGTCTTGAGTAACTTTCAAAATAGTATTTAAAATCCCCTCACATAAGGATGAGTCGATTTCGAAATCATGGACCAAGTGATCATCGATAGCATCGATACGGTCGACGATTTTTTGGCATTTCTCATGTTGTCTCAAGAGAAAACCCCAGTGTGGATGTTCAGGGGAGATCATACCAGCTTGCACCGCATACGGCAAATAAGATAAACTTTGTTCATTAGGGGAAACCCAACCATTCCCAATCAATAAAGCCTTCAAATTATAAGGTTTATCCTTATGTTCTTTATTATATTTCAAAATACCATCAGCAATGTAAGGAATGTACTGGCCAGCGTAACTTTCACCAGCAAAGAAAATGTCATTATTTATTTCATCGGGAAACAATTCGAAATATTTCTCAAGGAATCTCAAGAAGTCTTGTCTGACTTGGTCCAACTCATGCTCATACAAATCACCGTAGCTGAATCCAGTACCTGCTGGTTGGTCGACGAACACAATGTCACCAGCTCTGTGCCAAGAGCCATTGTTCCAAGTGACTTCCCTTTCTTGGTTGATTCTGAAGGGACCTGCTTCCATCAAAGCCCCGTCCATAGATGAGCAGCCTGGCCCACCGTTGAGCCAAAATATGGTTCTGTTCTCAGCTTCTGGGATCTTCTGTTGGTCGCTGAACTTCCAGAAAAAGTAGTGAGTTTTGTTTTCGGCGTATAATTCGAGTTGCCCCGCAAACATCAAAGGGATCTGGTCTTCCGGGATGTTTTTACGGAGACCAGGTAAATCCGTTACCAAGTACTTTTGGGCCAAGTCGGATCCCTGTTTGATGGGGCCAGCCAACACCAAAACCACTTGAAACAACACCACCAAAAGGGACAACATTATTTGTTGATTAAGGAGGCAACGAGTGAAATTCGGTTGAAATCAGCCGAAGTAGATGAACGGTCTGTTGGAAAAAATATACCTTGCTGGTGGGTTGGTTAAAGACTTAGCAAATCGTGATATAACGGCTAGTTAGGTGGCGTTACACCAAAGTAGTCTGGTGGAATCAAGAATAAAAGTAGTACACGTTAATGATTTTTGCTGCGCACATTTTCGATGATATGGCAGGAGCAGGGAAATGAGCCTACATAAGCACATACGCAAGTAACAAGACCCGAATCTCGTGAATACGGTTTACAAATCGTGGCGAAAATCGATTAATGAATAGAATGGCGTGCATGGAAAAGCTTGACGAACTAGAATTATAAGAAACAGATATTTATCAATTTTATAAAGATGAGTGCAACTCACAAGCTGCAAAAAACAATCTAGGTGGTGATTACTGGCTCAAGGGTTCAACTTCCCAAATATTCTCAGCATATTCGTCAATACATCTATCAGAGCTGAAGAAACCCATGTTAGCCACGGACAAAACAGCTTTCTTGACCCATCTGTGTAAATGATCGGAGTCCTTAGCATCACCTCCGTGATGTCCGTAGACTTTCTCTAACTTTTGATGGGCTTCAAGGAAGAGATCGAAATCATCACTGACCAAGTAGTAATCACCGTGGTTCCTGATACTTTCAATCAATGGTTTATACTCTTCGGCATTACCAAACAATCCCGACTCGATTGACTCAAATACTTTAGCTAAGGTGGCTGGAATATGGACACCTTCGTAAATATGCTTGTGCCTCAATTCCTCCACAGACTCCGCCAAGTTACCGAAAAGGAAGATGTTATCTTCTCCAATTTCTCTGGTGATTTCGACATTGGCACCATCGACGGTACCGATGATGAGACCACCATTCATAGCGAACTTCATGTTTGAAGTACCTGAACCTTCGGTACCGGCAGTTGAAATGTGGTTTGACAAGTCGGAAGCTGGAACAATGATCTCCGCTTTAGACACATTGTAATCTGGTAAGAAAACAACCTTGAGCAAGTTTCCAATAGACTCATCGTTGTTTACCACACGAGCCACTTCATTGACCAAATGAATAACAGTCTTGGCCATGTAGTAACCAGGAGCGGCCTTACCACCAATCAAGGCCAATTTGGAAATGTAGTGTTTCAATTTGATTTCCTCAATTGACACACCTTCACTCAAAAGTTGCTTGATGTGCAAGTAACGGTAAATGACGGCAAAAATGTTCATTTGTTGTCTTTTGTATTCGTGGATTCTCTTCACTTGAATGTCGAAGAAGACGGTTGGATCGACTTCAATACCAGTTTCAGATTTGATCAAATTGGCCAAACGTATTTTATTGTGAAATTTGACATTGTCCCATTCAGTCAAGAACTTATCGTCATCAATGAATTGCTCGAGTTTCTTCAAGTTACCCAAGTTAGTCAAGTATTCATAGTTAGGATCATTTAATTTATCACTGATCAATTTAGCCAAACGAGGATTGGCCTGTCTTAACCATCTTCTTGGAGTCACACCATTCGTGACATTCAAAAACTTATCTGATCCGTAAACTTTGACAAAATCTTTGAACAAAGTAGTCCTAAGCAATTCGGAGTGTAATTCTGCAACACCATTGACCTTATGAGAACCAACAATTGCCAAATAAGCCATTCTAACAGATTTAGGATCACCTTCTTCGATGATGGAGACTCTTGATAACAAGTCCCTGTCGTTTGGAAATTTGTGCTCAACTTCTTTCAAGAAGAAGTAATTGATGTCATAAATGATTTCCAAGTGACGAGGTAATAAACGACCAACAAGTTCAATTGGCCATTTTTCTAAAGCTTCAGACATAACAGTGTGATTTGTGTAAGCGAAGACCTTGGTAACAATACTCCAGGCATGGTCCCAGGTCAAACCTTCCAAATCGACAAGAATACGTTGCAACTCAACAACAGCTAAAGTAGGGTGGGTATCATTCAATTGAATAGCAATCTTTTCTGGAAACTTTGACCAGTTATCCTTGTGATTCTTTTTGAAACGACGAACGATATCGTATAAAGAGGCGGCCACCCAGAAATATTGTTGTTTCAATCTTAACTCTTTACCACTATAGAAGTTATCATTGGGGTAAAGGACAGCAGTGATTGACTCTGCTCTCTGTTGAGAGGCGACGGAGTTCAGATAGTCACCAGAGTTAAATTTGTTGAAATCGAACTCATGAGTGGGTTTAGCGTTCCATAATCTCAAGTTGTTGGTATTAGTTGTATTGAAACCAGGAATGGGGAAATCTGCAGGCACTGCCAACACTCTTTCACCGCCTCTCCATGTTTTCAGGGTTTTTTGAGTCTTTGAGTCAAATTCTTCACTGACGTAACCATAGAAATCGATAGGAATTTGAATTTCATGTCTGGTGATTTCCCAAGGATTGGAGTATTTGAGCCAATAATCGGGAGTTTCAACTTGGTAACCGTCAATGATTTTTTGCTTGAAGATACCGTATTGGTAGTTTAATCCATAACCCCAGCCGGAGTAGTTCTTTGAAGACAAAGAATCGACGAAGCAAGCAGCCAAACGGCCTAAACCACCGTTACCCAAGGCAGCGTCTGGTTCTTGTTCCAAAACATCTTCCAAGTTGAACCCGAGCAAGGACAATGAATCATTGGTCAAATCTCTGCTCTTGAGGTTGATCAAAGCGTTGTCCATGGCTTTACCCATCAAAAACTCCAAGGACAAGTAGTACACTCTCTTACCATCCTGGACAGTTTGTTTCTGCTGGGTGTTTGCCCAATCGATGATGAGACCGTCTCTAATAGTGGCAGAACTGGCCTGATAAGCGGCCAAGCTGTCACAATTGTACATGTTTCTAGCCAAAGTGGACTCAACATGCTGAACGAATGACTGTTGAAATTTGTCCGGGTTGGTGATGACGGTATCCTTTTGGGCCGAGTCGTTTTGGGAATAATTAGAGTTCAATGGCTTCAAGTGAGAGTACTTGTGCCACAACGCCTTTGCCGATTCGGGAATCAGAGCATCAAGGGCAATGATTTGGTTTGGTGTGAACCCAGTGTTGGTTCTCTTCAACTTGGGTTGAGGTAATTCGGAAGGTGTGAGATAATCGCCCATTATTAAAGTGCAGTGAATTCAAACGCAACTGAATGAACAATCTCAATTGAATTATGGCAATTGACAATTGTAAATTGGTAAAAGTTGCGAAATACCTTATTTATATACGAATTAGGGATTGCCCAGGGGATGTGGTGGTGGAAAATTGGGGTTGCGAAAAAGGGATACACGCAGCCCCCAATTCCTACATCCAATAAGAAAATCTTCCATTGAGAAACCCATTCCGGTGATAATTTTTCCGAAAGTGCCGGTCATATGATATTTCCTGTGGTGAATGCTTATCTCAACATACTCCTGAATGTGTTGCTCCGGTGCTGAGTCCGCCGAATATCTGTTCTTCCAGGGCGTTAGGGTGCACTTAGCCAACATGCATAATGTGGAGTGATAATTTACCTGGAGATTTCCAGTCGATTTGTTGGGGGCCCATGGGGGAGTGTTGGAGTTTTTTTTCGCCGTTGGCCGATGTCTTGGTGATGGCCATGTACCACCATGGCTGGACACGAATCAAATTTCGTATCGGTATCGGAAAGGGGATGCTTCCGTGTTGATCGTCGCATCCATTTTAGTCAGATTTTTCACTATTTGGGAATCGTGCAGGCCCGGCACCTAAGCCGATTGGGGCCGAATGCGGTGCAATAGAAATTATAAGTGTAATTAGAGAATTACTGCAAATGGCTGTTGCAAATGCTTGCTGCAAAATTTGTTATTCACGGTTTGTAATGATTGATGTAAAACTTGTTGATACACTCGCTTCGGTGTTCGCTGTAAAATTTCAAATGGCTATTGCCCACCGGCAAAACATCCGGTCTACGCCTGTTAGTGGAACATGTATTGGGTAGAAAAAATAAGGGTATCGGAGAAAGAAAATTTATGGCACCGTCGTCTACAAAAGAGTCTGGACGGCATTGACGAGAGCAATGGTTGGTGTGTGTTGCACGGTTGGAGTGTTGGTCACAGTGGATAATGTGCTTGGGGTGGAGTAAACAGAGCTAACCGGTGCACCCAATGAAGTGTAACCAGAGCTGGAGGCTGGGCAAGTGTCTCTGCCGGTTAATTCGTCATTCTCGTAAGTCTTGCAACATTGGTCAGATGGGTAAAATTCAGAGCACCAATCCTTTCCTCCGTCGTACTTGAATCCGGAGTTGTATTCAACACACTTGTAACCTTGACTAACTAAGTTGTTATAAGCGGCTGGGTAGTATTGTAAGTTTTCCTGGCATGATCCGACCAAGAAAATCTTGTCTGAAGTTTCACTGTGGTCTTGCTTTTCCAATTGGTAAGAAACAGTGAATTGGTACATGAATTCACATAACTTACCTTTAGCGAAGTCGAATTTAAATTCAACACCGAATCCTGGCTGTTTTGAGATCAAAAGTGGGTTGTATTTCTCCAACACCGTTTCTGAGTCACTTGCATTCAAGAGGGCGAAATCGTTCAACGACTGGTGGTATGGATTCTTGAAGTACAAGTCAACTGTGTAATTATCATTTGGAGCATCAGCACTGTTGGCGACGTACAAGTTGAATTCAATTGGAAAGTCGGTAGAATTACTACTAGATTGAATGGTGGAGGAAAATTTGTCACAAACGTACTCACCATCATATGACAAATCAGCAGGAGTTTTGATATTACCGGCTGCTTTGGATGTTTGCAACTTGTTAATCTCTGGAATGTTGGAGACAAAAGCTTGAGCTGAACCTGCTAAAAGAGCGGTGAAAAATACTTGGGGTAACATAACGAACGGCGAGGAATAGGGAAAAAAGAGATGGAAACTTGAAAACTCATTCGAAGCGCAAATTGGATCATACTTAAGTATCGACTAGTCGAAGAATGCATGGTTATGGCAACCCCTTGCTACATAATAGGCGAGTCAAAATATTGTGCTAAATTTGTGATATCGGTATGAGCCCAGATGTCATCTGAAAGAGGCTAATTGTTGGATAAAACATCATTAATAACGAGTTGATTGTGAATTGTAAATAAATATTGACGGTTACCGTTTGGGGTAAATTAAGACTGTTGTCACAGTGATTGCAAACAACCGTTTCATAGCATCGCCTAACTCAGTGGGCAGAAGCTTTGTAGCGATCAAACATCTTTACCCGCCAATGTCAAGCTGTCAATGTGAGGAATGTTAGGTGGAGGTACGTCATTCTAATAGGCACATGGATATCCAACGGTGAGAATCTTGGGACCTTTCTCCCCTTTTTGTCCCATGACGGTATACAAAAATAGTCACTGACGTATTGTCTGTTGTTATTGTGGGCAGTTGCTTAGTAGCGATGAAATCGCTTTGTTGGGTATGAGCGCGGATGCCATAATTACCTTTCCTACTTTACCAACGTCATGGGCGCACGATTACAGGAAGGCTACTCAAATTTAACAACAGCCGGGGAAGTCGTCTACGGAGAAGATAAACGAGATAGAATTTTTGTCTTTCTCAGTTGCCGTTGGTGGTCTGGCAAGTGAGAGGTGTTTCGCAGTGGAACAATATGTTTTCCGCCATTTGCAGCCCAAATGTTTTGTGCGCGCTCACTGCTCATACTCTGTTTTCATATTACTACTTCGCGTCTTCTTCGTATGGACAACTAGTCGATGGACCGCAACTTACACGCAAGCTATACAAGTTTCAGCGGAGCAGCTCGCTGTGTGGGGGTGTTGCCTAGAAGGCAGTTCTGTATTACGGGCGGCACGGATGGCTTGGTGCGCTTACAGGGGGAGTTGGGGCTCGAAGGTGCTGCAGAAGTGCATTTGCCCAAGGAGCACTCAGGCGAAGTGAACTGCGTGGCGGTTTGGGATGGCGTGGGCGAGGGAGCTGGCGCGCAAGCCATCACGGGCGGTGCAGACGGTACCGCGGTGGTGTGGGACTTGACTGCCCAGCGGCGCACCGGCCGATTCAGAGTGGGCGTGCGCGCGCCCGTGGCCGACTGCGTGGTGCTATCGCCCCATTTGTTTGCGTGCGCCGGGCTGGGCGGCCTGGTGACGTTGTTCGATCCGCGCGCACGCGGCGACCGGCCGTTGTCGTCGTTGGCCGTGGCCTCCGATAACATCAACGCGTTGGCGTACCATCGCACGTCTACGGTGCTCCGCGCGGCCTGTTCTGATGGCAGCTTGTACCATGTGGACTTGCGGCAGCAGCAGCGTACAGCCACAGCGTGGGGCCGCGGCGGCGTGGCATCGGTGTTTTGCACCGAGTCCAATGATGACTTGGTGCGGTTCGAAGACGGCTCGCTCGTGCTCGCTCGAGCCATGTCCACCGAGCTGCCTGTGGATGTGCTGGGCGCGCCGCTGCCTTACCGCACCAACTGCGAAATGTGGGCCCACTTCCACCTTCCCGCGCACTGGCTCTTGTGCGGGTCGGCCGACGGTTGCGTGCGCGCGTGGTGCTACTCGAACTCGGGCCCCTCCGCAGACTGCAATCCCGTTACTCCGTTCGACGTCCCTGCAAATGGGCCCTACGCCCATGTAGTATCCACCATTAAGTTCGACCAATCCTCCAACCGTCTATGGGCAGCTTCAGGCGATGGAACTTTGCATTGTTGGGATAACTGCTTTTAGCTTAGCCATATATCATCTTCCTGACCTCCGTGCCTGTCGCGTTAATTGAAATTTACTTTTCTTCATCAATACACTCTTGTTACTTGTAGTCATGTCCAACCCAGATCCCAAACCTTCAGTTTCAAAAGGGCTTCCACCGACTACCGTGGTTCTCGCCAAGGTCAAGGGATACCCAGCCTGGCCTGCCATGGTATTGGATGAATCGATCCTCCCGGAAAATGTTCTTAAAATGAAGCCAAAATCTCCGAAAAATAAAACCGCTGCCTCCAACGCCTTGCCTGTCAGATTCTTCAGCGATGACACTTACATCTGGATGAAAAGTGCTGATTTCAAGAGGTTAACACAGGAAGACATCGAGAAAAGCCTTGCTAAAATGGAATCGTCCAAGTTAAGAACTAAGAAAGACCGCATGTTGAAAGACGCGTTCCAATTGGCCAAAGACCCCCCAGATATCGATGCTTTTGTGAAGTGGGGGTCTGCCGGTGAACCAGAGCTCCCTGAAGAAGAGTTCATAGATGAAGACGATGAAGATGACGATGACGATGATGAGGAAGATGACGACGAAGACGAAGAAGAAGAAGAAGAGGAGGAGGAAGAGGAACCTCCAAAGAAGAAACAGAGAACGAGAGCAAAGCCGACAAGCAAAGCGAAACCCGCTAAGAAAAAGCCGGCATCAAAAGCCAAGGCTGAACCCAAAACTCAATCAAAATCAAAAGCTAAAACAAAACCCAAGCCAAAGCCCAAACCTCAGGTTGATCCATATGATTCCGACTGGGGTTTGGAGGACGACAATGATGCCAGATTCAGCGAGGGAAACTATATATTCGAAGACGAAGATGAGCAAAGAAGTTTCGATGAGGAATTTCCCACTGCATCCAACATCAGCAACGAATTGAGCAAATCAGTGGCCGCATTTCAAAAAATTAACCTCCCACTTGCAAGAGAGTTGCTACAAGAAGAGATAGACGAAGACAATGCATTGAAGGAGATATCCAAACTAAAGCAAATGCTCACAAGCGACTCTTTACCTCGAGCCGTGTTCATGAAAAGCTATGCTTTCAAAGTATTACTTTTGACGTTGCACAAACCATCAGAAAACTTCGAGCACCCGAGAATAAGGAAAGCCATCACAGACCTCTTCAAATTGATAGACTTGAAGCCAGCTACTGTTACTCTCGAAGATTTAGAAAAGCCTAATCAGACAAATATTACCACGGCCGAAGCCACTCCTCAACCTGGGCAAACTCCTCAACCACAAGATGAGTTACAAAAGCTAAATGGGACTAATGGGACTAATGGAACCAATGGAACCAACGGACCAATCTTAGACTTGGCTACCAGCTCAGTAATAGAGGCATGAGTGGTTCAAACATACATCACAGAAAACTGCTTCTGTAGTTTGAATCCACCCTTGCCTGTTTAATAATACTAATAGGTATTTATGTCTATAAAAAGGCACATATTTGCATTCAGGTGTATAAGCGTAATTATCAGAACGCATTGAGTAGAATTTGTCATGCTAGGTTATCAATAAAACTTCCAACTTGAGAATCTGCAGAAAACATAATAAATCCATAAACGTTTGCAGGTTACGTATGCATGTTTTTCAAATTAACTTCTTTTTTCTGCAGTTTGGTCTTTATATTTTTACAGCTTTGCGCATCTTAGCTAATAAACCACTAAAAAAGGCGGCAAGGGAAGCGGGTGGAATTATTAAAAAAATTAAAAACAATTGATTATTTGTTTTATATATTCTTTATTTATTAACATTAATAATTTGCTTAATTTGAAGGTGCTATAACAGTATGTATACACAGGGTCAATATGATGATCATTATATATCAATCATGGGTAGTTGGAAGTGTTCGATTTTTTTTTTACACTACTTCTACTAAACCAGAATATTGAGGTTAAGTTACCTAATTGGGAGACGAACCAATTTCCTATTATGGTTAGGGTTGCACACCTAGATGGGATAACAGTTAACAGCACCATGAAGATGGTGGATGGTGAAGAGGTAAAAAGTTAAAATGTGGTGGATTGATCAAAGGTTTTGCATGGAGGAAGGCAAAGGTTGTCTTGTTGCTGTTGAAGATAGGGGTGAGAAATTAATTTTATTGGTGATGATAATAGAATAGGCGTAAAAGTTGTTTGAGTGTACCAACGACGACTATATGGGATGAACAGATAGCCATTTGCTTCTGCTTGATTGATTAATGAACGTATTCGTTTTCAAGGTTGATTACTAACTAAGTATAGATGTCTGACGCTACCGAAGCTAAATTAGAAACCGGTGAAGAACAATTACAATCCGCAGGTACTCAGTTCAGCTCTGCTAACCCAGGTGCTGGAGGTGCTGGAGGTGATGATGATGACGATGATGAACCTTCGGGAGGTAAGCAACAGAAGGAAAGAAGAAAAATTGAAATCAAATTTATTCAAGATAAGTCAAGAAGACACATTACCTTCTCCAAGAGAAAAGCCGGTATAATGAAGAAAGCTTACGAATTATCAGTTTTAACTGGTACTCAAGTTTTGTTATTGGTTGTTAGTGAAACTGGTTTAGTCTATACTTTCACTACACCTAAATTACAGCCATTGGTCACTAAATCTGAGGGTAAAAACTTGATTCAGGCTTGTCTTAATGCTCCAGAAGAAGGCTTGGGTGATGACCAAGGAGAACAATCTGACGGAAACTCTCAAGAGTCACCTGATCAAAGTCCGGTCTCAACTGGTGCCGCTACCAATGCAGCTCAACAACAGCAACAACAAGCACAACAAGCTGCCCAAGTTCACCACGCTCAACAGGTTCAAGCTGCTCAACAACAACAAGCTGCTGCTGCCGCTGCTGCTCAACAACAATTACCCCCAGGTGCTCATTTGGCTCATGGTATGCCATACCCAGGTGCTCCACAAGCTAACATGGGTATGCCAGGTCAAGCTTACAGTGATCCGAATGTGTATCAACAATACTTCTCTAACTTACAAAATGGGAATATGCCTAACCAACAACAGTACCAATAAGTGACGCTAAGTAAAGACGATGGCTTCTTCGAATAGGTGCAATTGTTGAATGTTTTCTTTGTTTCTTCAATTCTGACTACAGTCACTTTTGTTGGCTGTTTGTTCTGTAATATATACGCTCGTTTACAATAAACATAATGTATGAGTCAAATCGTATCATATCCCAATCGGTGTGTGGTGCTTCTAGCCCAGAATAGATCCAAACATGCAAGTCCGTGCACCATACGCCCCCTCAGGGTGCACTGCGGGGACCAAAGTGAGACCAGCGCCCCTATGCTGAAAATCATAGCAAGTTAGTAAACCGCCAAAGAGGTGACGGAAGTAACCCCAACAATCAAAGCTCTCGATGACCTCTGGGAATGGCTGCTCCACTTTTGATAAACAAGTCCGCCCTAAAGTTACCTCATATATTCGAATTATTGGCAGCAAAAGATCTCGCCTGCACACGGCCCCGCTCGTAAAATCAAAAAATAACTAGCACTCCTTAACAATCTGAGACCAACTAAGATGGGGAACTCTAGAGTGTGGGACCACCATACACAAGTATAAAACTAGATGTATCCCCATGGAGCAAATTTAAATCGTACTCATTTTGAATAAAGATTAATAGATATTACACGTCAATATATATTTCAGGCGATATTTAGTTAACGCCTTGCTATATTTGCCCTGATTAGAAATCGACCATACACTTTGAAGCAGTGTTTCAATACCGAATCGTTCGCACTGTCCTTCTGTCTTTCGATTATTCGCACCAGGTATTTCTGAAGCTGGAGGATTTGCTTGTCAGTTTTTTGTGGTGTGGTTTATAGTTGCTTCTCGGCATGAATGAATTATCGAGCCACCAACTTTCTCCCCGATTAAACACCAACTCTTCTTCACAATACTCTGGTTCTTCCCCACCTTCTTCGTCATATTCAACTTTTAACCCTTCCCGCAATCCTGTATTGTCGAATGACCCTGACCACAACTACACCGTCAATATGAGCATCTGGAGCTCAAATAACAGTGGCCCCAAATCGAGACAGGGCCTGATTAATCAAACCGGTCAACTCAATCACATGCCCCCAATGAACTCAGATCCCCTGCCTAATCAGCCAATTAATATTTGGGGTGACTCGCCACCAAATTTCCAGTCATCTCATTATCCAAGTTCAGTGACCAATTCTGCAAACCCTGCTAATTCTTCTAACAGCCCCAAAGGTTCACCTCAAATAGGTCAGATTAATCCCTTTGATGCTCCCAATTTGACTCAATACGAGATCAATCTCAGAAGGCACTCGTATGGTGATGTTTATAATCACTCTACATATAATTCCGCTCAAGCCAACAATTTGAGAAATAGATCTACTGGCTCTTCACATACCGTTCAGACCCCTTCCTTCCTTTCAAATTCTTCTGATTACAATCATGCTGTTGAATCTATTCAGGATTATTTTGAATCAGACCCCCATGAAAGAGTGAAAGTCACCATTAAATGTCTAGAGGAGCGCTTCTTCGATGAAGAAACATTCTTAAATGAAAACTTTCAATTACCAAAATTCCCGGTGGAGAATCTGTTGAGAAACTATCAGTTGGTACTTATAGGATTCAAAGCAGGAAGAATCGATGTTTTTTACCTTCCTTCAAACAATCCTGAATTGAAAAGTTTGAAAATTGGCGATTTGGTGATTGTCGAAGCCGACCGTGGTCGTGACTTGGGTAAAGTACTCAAACTAAATATTTCAATCGATGAAGCAAGGTTGATGAAATTACTTCAATTTCAAGAACAGCAAGCTGCTCTCAATGAGTTTAGCGGGAATGACTTATCCTTGAGAAACATACATCAAGGATCAACCCATTCTAATTCTCACAATATTCCACCTACTCTTCACTTCCCTAAATCGATTTTAGGATTGGCTCAACCAAACGAAATTATTCAAATCTTGAATAAGAAACAAGATGAAGAAAAGGCTTGCAGATTATGCCTTGCCAAAATTGCTAATACGACTACCGTTTTGAGTCAAAATAATGGTGGATCGGGTTCTTCGATCAATGCGCAAGATTTGATGCAAATGAAGTTAATTGATGCTGAGTATCAATTTGACCGCAAAAAATTGATCTTCTATTATTCCACAAATAAGAGGATTGATTTCAGGGATTTGGTCAGGGAGTTATTTAGAATTTACAAGACTAGGATTTGGATGTGCGCTGTTACGGGTATTCCGTATATTCCAAATCATCAACTGTTTCTGAAGTCCCAGCCTCAACAAATACAACAGCAGCTGTTACAAAAACAGCACTTTACGTCAAGTCCTACGATGGCCAACAATTTGATGAATGGACAAAGACATAACCTGGTGGGGTCGATCATTCAAAACTCATCTCCACCAGTTCCACAAATGACACAACCATTTGCCTTCAACCTGGGATCGATTCAGTTGAACGATCCTTTCAAGAATCGCCAACCTTCATTGCCTCAACAAATGTATCCTCAGATACCACAATATCCGCCCCAGTTTCCTCCCCAAGCCATGCAGCAACAGGCTCAATTTTTCAGTGGTGCAAATCAGGATCGCCGTTTATCGTACCTGCTGGAAATTGCTGGACATTTCAATATGCTGCAACCTCAAATGGGGCCATCAGGAAATCCCCAAGCTCTACCTAATGATGGGGTGGTACCTCGAAGGTTACCAGGAGATGACTCACATCAAACAACTAATGGAAATGGGAATGGAAATAAAGCTGAAGAAGCTGGTGGAGAGTCTTTCGTACTCAAATCATTAGTTGATTCAATTAATCACTAAATGACTATGATGAACTAGAAACTTAGATTCAGAAGCAAACTAGAATGCGATACTATAATGATTTAAATTTTAATGACTAGATGGGCTATTTAAAACGGACACCGCTATACATTGATACAGGTTCAATTTGATCTACTTTATATGTTTTAATTGTTACTAATTGTTTATTTATTGTAAATGGTTCAACTAGTCGATTAAGGCTGTACGGATCTTGGCTCACAACAATATTCTTACATATGTGTTTATGTAATCAAGTCCGCATTTCTCCGGTTCAGGAGCTCCGGTAGAAGCGCTAAATCCCCATCAGCTTATTGATTATTCTGTCAAGGCCCCTTTAGTCTTGGTTGCTTCGGTAATCACGGGTGGCCTATTGTTCAGTTATCCCATTGCCGACAAATATCCATAGATAGAGATCCGACGATCAAAAACGGAACTTATAACCGTGGGTAATATTATGTAATCATGATTACTCAGGATTACTCAGAGTCAATAAAATTTTTTGCGCCTTGACTCTTAGTGCTGAAATTGGAATTTCAATATATATAATTTGAAGAAATTGAGAAAAATTTTGTAATTACAGTTGCTTCTTTTCTTCAAGTACCAAAATGAATTTTCAATCGACTGATTACTTGAATATCATGAACTTTGGGCTTGAGCAAGACCTCAGCCCTACCTTGAGTGAGAACGCCAACAATGATTTGGAATCGTTTACAGGGGCCGAATTCTTGGATTTAGACGTTTTTTCTAAAGACTCTAATGCTCTTTCCAAACAACAACAGCAAGAACAATATGCTAGACAACAGGAAATACAACAAGTGCAACAAATACAAGAGCAGAAGCAACAGCAAATACAACAAATACAAGAAAACCCAATTCAAGAACCAGAGCAGTTCGACATAGCCAGTGATGAGACCTTTTCTCCATATGTCAGCGCTGAAACACCTTTTGTTTTGGGCTCCTCTGATGATAAGAAATCTGTCTCAACCGAAGATAAGAGAAAGAGAAATACTGCTGCTAGTGCCAGATTCAGAATCAAAAAGAAGATGAAGGAACAACAAATGGAACACCGTGCCAAGCAGCTAGAGGAGCATATCGAGAGTTTGCAAAAGAAGTTGAAAACTTTGGAAATGGAAAACAAATGCTTGAAAAGTCTCATATTTCAAAAAAACGAAGAGAAGAACACTGATTTGTTAGAAAGTATCAAGAAGAAGTCATTATTGGCATCCAGTTCTCATTTCCAACAAACTTACTGAGTTAATTCTCACTTATATTCATTAGAACTATCGTTAAAATCCAACTTTTACGATTCTAAAAAATTCACCCACGAACGCTTACGAGTGTAATAGATCCAACTCTATTGCACACTAATGATATAATGATTAAAATTTTATCCAAAAACCGATTTCATTTCTACAAAAACCTTTTATCAATAAGTTCACTCTTATGGAGTGTATTATCCGTGTCAAATAATTTGTAGCTATTCTTTGTAAAGCAACCTCAAGCAGCTTTTGCCCTAAAAGCGAATTATTTAATTAAAGCCGACTAAATCGTACAATACTTTATTTGGTTTCTTGTGCTTCTGCTTCACTCGAGCTATTCCAAATTGTCCCCCAAATGATGCCTTCATACACAACTTTGGAATATACAATTCCTTTGGTGTTCTCGCCATTCACTCGAAATGTAAGCGTGGTAAGATATCTCCGTATCGTCAACCTCACAACGCCTATCCCCGAATTTAAACATCTTTGATAAATTATGATTGGTGCACGGGTAAATCCCCAGTAAATTCCTACCGATTATTAAGGCGGCTAGTTACATACGACTTCAATAAACCAATTCTTCTATAAAACAACTATATTTTATCATTTTATGTGCCTTTGATACCATTGTCAGCCTTCTAAGAATTATCGGTCATCAGTACTTCCTTTAAAGAGGGTACAATTTTCTTCATAATGAAGAAAGCCCACACTGATAAGGAGCCATCCGGTTCCTCGTCTCCAAACCAGCAAATGTCATCAGTATCACTGCCCCATCATGCACCACGACATCCGTCTAACCTCAATCCCAATGCTGCAAACATACCAAGTCCTCAAGTAAGAAGGCCTAAACCCAACCCAATAATATCCAATCTTGATCCCCCTACAACTTCCCCTAACGAGAGCGAATTCAGAGAATCACTAAGGTCTCCGCTTATTCCTCAATCTTCAGGCACACTCTTGGACCCTAGACATATATCTCCACAGGCACAAGAATTGTTCCATAAACCCGAGTTTTCCCATTCCCATCCCATGGTAATAGAAAGGCCAGTTTCTCCGTGTGAGGTAACCTCAACAAGCGAAAACGAAGACGAAAGACATGTGGATGATATCTTCAATAACTCTTCTCTCAAGGAGCCTAATGACTTGAAGAAAAGCGATAAGCTCAACATGGAAAAGCCCAATTTCGTGGAAATTATACAAGAACAAATTGACCTTAGAATCGCGTCCTCGAATAATCCTACTGCCGTTATGGAACTCGATATGGACGGTAACATAAGGTACTTGAGCAGAAACTGGGAACTGATTGTGGGTACGAAAACTAAAAAACTCATAGGAAAGCCAGTGTCTCAAATTCTCATCGGCAATTCGGAAGACGATTTGAAAGTATTCAATAATGCCATAGAACGAATGATGCAAGATGATGCTTCATATAAAGTTAACTTTGTCACGGCTACGAACGTTCGTCGTGATTTCAATAGCGACACCCATTCTAGTGGCAAAATCACTCCCAGTAACTCCCTCAATGAAAGCTTTCTTGATGATGACGATATTGCTACTCATGACTTAACTAATGATGACTGTTATGATGAAGTCGTGAATAAAACGAGGTACGAATTAGAAGATAATGAACGAGAACTCAGCTCTGACGCCAACAGTTACCAGTCAAGCTCATCTAGCTCAAAAGTTTCCAATAATGGCGAGGCTATCGAGCTTGAAGCCCAAGGTATACTCATACATGATCACAAGACGAAATTACCCACGCACTCAACTTGGACTGTCAAACCTTTTACTTATATCGACTTGGAGTTAACACTACCGGCAAATCTTATTGATTTACTTGGTTTCGGGGCTGAAATCTTCGAAGGTTATTTGGTCAATTTGAAGGAAATGGGTATTATTGAGGAACAAAGCGTCCCACAACCAAAGACCATTCTTTGCAGGATCTGCGAAAGTAATATCCCAGCTTGGTTCATAGAAAGACATAGTGATTTGTGCATCGTTGAACATCGTTTGAGTGAAGACTTGCAAGGGTGTCATGACGCCATAGCCGACCAGAAAAGCGTCATAATGAAAATTTCGGAAAGTCTATGGTACCAACAATATGATAGCTTCCCTTCTCCAACATCTAGTGGAAGTCCTTTGGGCCCCACAAACAGTGGTGGATACTCGTCATCAAATTCGTCATCAAGCTCGGTTGGAACTTCCAACTCCTCGAACTCGTCTATTGGGATTCTTCTAGACTATAAAGGTATACCGCTTCCTATAGTTTTCGGACACGATAGTTCAACCTCCATACCGTCTCCCAGGTCAACTGGACATCCAAAAAATGTTTCCGCCATCAAGTCCATGATGCAAACAAAGAAATTTCCATTTGGTATATTGCAAAGATTACTTGATTTGTGTGACGAGGCATTGCAAATCAATCCTGCTGAGAGAGATGAAGACACTGGTGTTTTACAATTTTCTCCAAGCTCCGAAAAGGCAATCAATAAAGTTATAAATTGGAAGCTGTTCGAAACTTCTGATTTAGCAATAAGAACCATAGTGGAAGATACAAGAGCACTCATTCATGAAAAGATCAATACTTTGTCGAGACTAATATCTATTTTACAATATAGTGATAAAATCAAAAGGGAAGTGGATGAGCTGGTCATGGATACCGTTAGGTCTACAGTTCAGAAAATTCGAGAGCAAACTATGGTCTCTGACCAATATGGAGATCCTCACCGAACTTCTTCCACGCTTCTGAAAAAACCCAGTTTCTACATCAATGATGAAGGGAGATCTGATTCCGGCTCAAAAGTCGGTGTTCAAGAGGTGGACAGTGACACATCGTTCAAAAATGAGATAAGTGGCGACAACGAAGATCAGACTCTCTCCGAACCTGTTCAACTCACTAGAACATCATCAAATCCAAACTCTACGCTTATACACTCGCCTCAACCTTCAAGGACAAGAAGCCCCTCTGCGAGATTATTCACTGAACCATACCTAGAATCTAGATCGGTCCAGTCGATCACCCCCAAAGACATCTTACTTAGAGGTAGAACCACACCCGTCGATATACCAAGGGGTCATTCGAACGGCTCCGATCCTTCAAGAAATTCATCCATCTCGGGAAACACATCGAGGCACAACTCCAGAGATATCAACATCATTGATTCATTTCAAGATTTGGAATTGTCTAAAAAATCCTGTGAAGTTTTATCCAATAGCTCGACGTACTCTTCTCCTAGAAGGCACTTATCACCCGCGCCATATGTCGAGAAGCAGAATCTATCATCTTTTCAAAGGAACACCAACCCTAGATTCGAAAATCCCTCACCGATCGCATCACCTTATCTCCAGCATCTTGATATTGGGAATGACGCATTGCCTCCACCTCCTGTTGCCTTACAAAATAATATACAAGAAAGGAGAACTAACTCAGGAGGGAGTGTAAGTTCTGTCTCAAACTCTGGTGTACATCACCTTTCTATCAACATCAATCAAGGCAATAGGGCATCAATTGGGAAACCCCCCTTGTCACCTTTACTTGTGTCCCAGACTCCGGCTTCGAAACCCTCTACTGGAAGTATAAAGGACTACGAAGTTTTGAAAGCCATCAGTAAAGGAGCATTTGGTTCAGTGTTCTTAGCAAAGAAGAAAGTCACGGGAGATTACGTAGCGATCAAGTGTCTAAAAAAAAGGGATATGGTTGCCAAAAATCAAATCTTGAATGTCAAATCAGAAAGAGCCGTCATGATGAAACAAACAGATTCTCCATATGTGGCCCAACTATATTGTTCGTTCCAGACTAGAGATTATCTTTATTTAGTGATGGAATATTTAAATGGGGGAGATTGTTCTACACTTCTTTCTGTGCTAGGAAGTTTGGGAAATGAATGGGCAAAGAGATATATCGCTGAGGTCATTGTGGGTATCGATGATTTACATCAAAGAGGTATTATTCATAGAGACTTGAAGCCAGATAATTTGCTAATCGATAGTAAAGGTCATTTGAAGTTGACAGATTTTGGGTTATCTCGAATTGGTATCTTGGGCAGACAGCCTAGGAATAAGCAAAGGAAAAGCAGTTCTTCCGAGCACGGTATCGAGCTAATAAGACGAAACGCCAGTCAAAATTTCAACAATCAAAGCTCATTGGCAAATATTTCAAGTGCTATATCTTCCACATTGGATTCGCCTCTCATAGACCTTCAATCTGGACATCACAAAAGAAATAGCTCTGTTACTCCCTTTTCCCTATCTCCTACCTTGGAATATAACAGGTTATCCCATAGTAGTTCCATACATCAACAGCAACAAGCTTTCCAACAATTACAACAGAACTCCACGGCCAGCTCTACCCCTGTTTCCCAATCAGGTTCCATTTCTGGTACTGGTTTCTTATCGTCTCCTTCAGCAAGTATTGTTGATACCTTTGGGCAGGATAATACGACCACGCCACCTTCAAATCCTTCACAGGGTCCTCAATTGGCTTCACGTGTTACACAAGGTCAATCGCAGACAAATAATAGATCTGGCTCATTCTTGAAACATTCGAGCAACATAAGGTCAGGATCTGTGTCTGGTTCTGTCTCCAGTGGCTTTGAATCACCGCTGTTGAAACCAATTTTGCCACGAACGTCCTCAGAGTCCTCTTTCGCCATAATTGAGGATGACTTCCAAGTTAGTCCCTCTCAGCACCCTAATACTATAAATTCTTTTGCTTTGTTCGATCCAAAGGACGAGGAAGGCGACGGAGTTAAAAAGTTCGTTGGGACCCCTGACTACTTGGCACCAGAGACAATTGAAGGTATGAGCCAAGGCGAATACTCAGATTGGTGGTCTGTTGGATGTATTTTGTTTGAGTTCATTTTCGGATATCCTCCCTTCCATGCGAAAACACCTGAAATGGTCTTCAAGAATATTTTGAGCGGAAAAATTGACTGGCCACCTTTAAGCCCCGAAGAGGAAAAGGAAATATGCCCTGCCCTTGCCAAAGATTTAATCGTCAAACTCTTGACACTCGATCCTGAGGATAGACTAGGCTACAATGGTGCTGATGAAATCAGACTGCATCCTTACTTCAAGGGCATAGATTGGGAGGGATTATATGATGAAGAGCCATCGTTTATTCCTGCTTTGGATGATCCCGAATCTACTGATTATTTTGACTCCAGAGGTGCTGATATATCTCACTTTCCTAAAGAAGATTCTGATGAAGAAAACACGGAAGGTGTCAGTGATGAACGTCGTCTTTCCAACAAATCGAGCGATTCTAGTTCACCTTCGTTGCTGACGGCCAATATATCCATGAATGCATCACATAGCAGCAATTCTGATAATAGCTTAGGAACTATTAAGAGAGGAAGGAGAGGTAGTAAGTTAGCGGATCCTAGTGAGTTTGGCTCATTTCATTTCAGAAACTTGAATGTTCTCGAAAAGGCCAACAAGGATGTTATCAACAGGTTGAAAAATGAACACTTGGAGCATCGTAATAGTTTCTCCTCTTCGTCATCTGAATCTGTGCCTACGAGATCCAGAGGGTATTCATTTGGGTCGAACGCACCAAATCCGGGAAGTCCTTTCAAACGCCCGATTTCTCCAAATCCATTAAACAGGTCATCTTCACCTGCTAAGGGAGAGAAGGATATACATGTCGCACCCATTGCTTTAAATTCACCATCTTTTATGCAACATGAAAGGGTTGGATCTGCTGTCAGTACCTACTCTAGCGGTGATGAATTCCCATTCGAAGTCAGCAAACACCCTCCAGCAAATGAAGCCTTCCCTAGTACTACCAGCGCCAAAAGTTTACACAGGCCATCGCTGCACTCGTTGACTAAACAGGTTCTCAATAAGTCAGTTGGTGAGCTTAACTCGCCAACTGGCTCTGATACGGAGGACACCAAAGTGTCAGCCTTGTTGAGAGTAAAAAAAAGAAGAGAGAGTTCCAGAAGGCAGACTGCTATTGGACATTCTGGTTCCAACTTGTCTACTTCTTCAAGTCTAGCAAGCGGCGGTGGGGAAGACAAAGGTGTATTTTTCGCCGATTTGTACATTCTTTACTGTGAGCCAATTCCGATTGTAAGGCATACAATTCTGAAACTACTTGAGAAACTAGGTTGTGTTGTTGTGTCAGTTACTGATGGCGATGAATTAATAAGAAGAGCTACAGGACAGGTGAAATTTGATCTTATTATAACTGCGTTAAAAATATCCAAAGTTGATTCAGTCGACGCAGCAAAATTGATAAGGTATACCAGTGGAGCTAATAGCGATACGCCTTTGGTTGCATTGACCGGCTTTGCGAAAGAAGCTGCACAGCTCAATCTTTTTAACGATGTTTTAGAGAAGCCGGTTGACAGCAACACTTTAAAGTCATTTTTGAGAAAATACCTGACCGAGAACAAACAGGAAAGAAGAACCACTGATGAAGCAGTGGAATTTGAGGAGTAATTAATTTTCGTAATCTCATCAATGTAAATAGTTGTCTAACCATGAAACTGACAGTCTAGCGACGTAGGTAATTGTCACGTAGCCATTTCAATTGCTCGATACTATCTTCGATATCTTCCTTTGCGGTGTGGCAATTCCTCTTTCTGGGAGTTTTTTTCATTAGGCTGGGATTGTGTCTCCACCCAACTTCCAGAATGGACGAAACATCAACTAGCCTGTAGTGAAGAAATTCAATGACTTCAGGAAATTCCCTGGTCATGAAAAACTTGTCCATGTGTACCGAGTTACCAGCAAGTAAAGCCGTTCTAGGTGACTCTACGTAGAAATTGACGTACTCAAGAAGCTCTTGAGCAACTTTTTTGAGCGTTCTGTCTGGATTCTCCAACACTTTTTGAACTAACCCCAGTTCATTATGATGCTCTATGCACCATTCACCCATGCCATCTAACTTTTCCTTTGGCACGTATACTGTACTTTCGTAACAATCACCCACTTGGTTCAATTTGCCATCAGTCACGATGCAGCATATCTCAATGATATTATCGTTGAATACATCCAAGCCGGTCATTTCACAATCGATCCAAGCTAATGGCTTACTTGCTGGTTGGTAGTCAGCATGTGGCCGTGATTCTTCTGTGTCGATGCCTTGAAGACGTAACTGCTTTTTCAAGTATTCCTTGCGGTAAAACTCGGCTGTTTTCGCAGGTCCATCAAGTTTGATACCCCGTATTTCCTTTGACAAATCATCTATGGAGGTAGACATAGCTCTTTTAAGGTAAATTGGTTGACAGCGTGATATACTCGTGGTGAGACGAATCATTTTGCAGTGATGAGGAAAAAAGCACACTATAAATACCTACCTTATTGTGCGTTCCTATATAGCTAATAACGACAATCAACCAAATACATCATGAAGGGTTTAGACAAATTCTACTATTGGTACTTCATCGCACATATCCCGATTACGGTGTTAATTGACTCGACAATCGTGATCCCGAACGAATGGCAGCTATCATTACAAAAATTTGTCTTGAATTTCCACATCAAGACCAATAACGACATCTTGCTTATCCAAAAACCATTATGGTTCCAGGTCTTCGGTCTATTTGAGCTTATTGTACAGCTTCCCATCTTCTTCTATGCCGCCATTGCATTGGGGCGAAACGACACCAGGGTGTATCCAATTATGATAATTTACGGATTCAACGCTAGTTTCACTACATTTGTTTGCTTAGTATGGGTGTGGATGGAAGGATCCAAGTTTGGACTTGAGTTAAGCGAAATCTACAATTTGATCTGTATCTACTTGCCTTATTTGATAATCCCTCTTGTAATGATGATTGACTGCTCCTACAGAACAATCAAGGTGTTGGGTGAAAGACAATTAGATAAAAAGATCATTTGAAGTGGTAATTGAATATCATTTGTATTTAGACGGCAATTCTTTATATACGTTTAATTGTACTTGGCGAGTAATTCATCAACGAAAGAAATGTAGCTGGTTTCAGCTTCTTCTTGAGAGGTACCTTTCAAGTCTTCCCAAGCTTGCCACTTGTACTTACCTTTCAAGTCAAACATACCTGGCTTGGCAGTGTCATTGTCACCAACGGTAGCTTGCTTGTACAAACCGTACAATTTCAACAATTCATCGTCGCTTGGACGCTTTGGCAAGTTTTGGGCAGCAGCAGCCTAATTGTTAGTATAAGACATCAATGGTATATCCAATTGCCCAACGACGATTTGCGTAAAGCCCAACATACTTTGTCTTCGAATTCTTTAGATGGCATTGTTAACGGTAAATAAATAGAGTACGTTGGTTGCCGCCACTCGTCTCATTTACTCCATGATTCGGTGGCAGTAGTGTACTGCCGAATGATTTAGGTTGGGTGGTTGGGTCTCGTATTTTTTTGTTGGCTTCTCGCTTCTCAGGGTTCTGGTTCTTTGAATCCTTGGGACTTTTAGTGCTTTGATTGTACATGTGGGTGCGCAAGTAAAACAGGTGTACTGGTCGGAATTAAAGTTAGGGCCGACGCCCTTTCCAAGGGCCGCGCGACAACGGGAATAGGCTCGGGGATCGGTCGGAGGTAGCTGGCTTCCGTTCCGTCGCATTTCCGGAAAAAAGCTAACAATAGCGAAGAATATCGAGACAAAGCATCGCTTTGCCCACCCGAGATAGGAGTGAGTGACCTGGGGCTGGTAACGGGTCGGAAGTGATTAACTTAAAAAAACTTGTGTGAAAGTAAACGTGTTGATGGGGTACACACTTCGGGCACGCTGACAAACTAAAGTGGTTGTATCACTAATAAATGGAAGGTACCGGAGATAATAAGATAGTGTCTTAGTCAGAAATTTTTGGCAATCGAAAAACTTAGTCAGCGCAGCATTCGTGCGGAATAAGCTTACATCCGACGGGTTATCTCGTAGGCAGCCACCGTTTCCCCATTAGGCATTAACACCGCTGCTTATAAACTATTTTTATTTCCATACATATATATATATGTAGGCTTTGCCCTCCATTTGTAAACTTATCTTCATTCGACCTTAGCACATCATGGATTGCAATAAATCTATTTGGAAATTGAAGTACGACGATACTTTCAAACAGTACTACTACATAAACACCATGGATAATTCCGTGTCATTCGACCTTCCTTGCGAAGTTAAAAGCAAGCTGGTTAACCGCAACAACAGTGGTAACTCAAAATTCATAAACCATTTGTTGAAGAAGAACAATCTCGTTTGCAGGTCAAAATCGAACGATTCAAGTGAAGCACCAGCTTCCAAAAAATCGAAATCGATGCTTTCGAGAATTGGTTCCGCGTTTTCCTTAAAGTCATCAAAGTCTGCTGATGACTCTAATTCTGCATCTTCCTCCGTCACATTGACTCCGGTGGTTGACTACACACCTGTGGAGTATCACGAGTTATCTGATTCTCTTGATCTTCACGACTCCTTCGATATGCAATCGATCACTTCTACAACTGTTGTGGAAAACCACAAAAACATGGCTAATTTAAAAGACGACTACCTTTTGCAACCTGCATTTGACCTCAAATACAATAAATACTATGAATCTGATGCCGAATCGATACTGTCTGATGAATCCATACATTCATTCTACTCCGATATCAGCCCATACGAAGTGCATTACGATTATGAAGAACCAAGTCATAATATGTCTTCTCTCGACAGACAGAAAGAACGCATGGAATTAAGGATGCAATTCATGCAAGAATTGGAAATATAATGACTTTGATGGAATTGATTGGTAACGGGTAATAGTGTAACGGGCTTGTATATAGTTATGGCTTAATTAACATTAAAATTATGGTTATTAATTTTGTAAAAATTATTTTACACAAACAATCACAGTCAGATTGATATTTCGATGTCAACATCGATCTCTTTGATCATTCGATCCATGTTTCCCAAAATTCTGTATGTTGAGCTGGCAATTTGAGATTCTAATTTAGATTTTTCTGCAATCTTCTGTTCATAGTTCAATTTAGCTTCATTGAGAGCTCTCTCGTTCTCCTCTTTAACTAAATCCTGATAAAAAACTCTCGTTTGTGTCTTCAACCTGGAGAATGGATCTCCGCCCGCTTCAGAGGCATCTATCAATTTCTTCAAATGGGAAGATTTGAGCTCAGCTTTTCTCACGTTTTCTTGATTGAGTTTACGGTTCCTCTCATTAACCTTAGACATAGCACTCAATGACTCGGAGTTGTTGTTGCTCTTGGTTTGATTGATTAAATGTTCCTCGAGCCCTTTCAAAACATTAGTCAAACGTTGAATTTCTTGAACTTGGCCCTGTTGTCTAGCAATCTTTAACTGATCCATAACTTTGGTCTTCTGGAAAACGGCATCATACCCTTGAAGATTGCTCTGTAATTTTTGTTTACGAGCAATCATTTCGTTGATATCTTTGTCACTCAAGGCCCTGTTAGTCAAATGTTGTAATTGTTCGTACTTATCATTAACGTCATCGGCATAGGGAAGCTCTTCTCCGGTCTTTGCCAATTCATGAACATATCTATCGAATTCCTCTCGTGTGAAGGGTGAATCACTGAATATGTTGATCGGGAATTCCTTCACTTGATTTTTGTTTTGACTAACGACCAAGTATATATCACATTTGAAATTAGGTAAATTGTACATCTTTTCAGGATGGTTCTTGATGTCAACAATTTGCACCATTCTGTAAATCGGTCTCTTTGATCTTTTATCCATGCCTAGATTTACTTTCCCAAAGGTGTCTATAATTGCGTCACTGAAGTCATTGAAGAAACAATGCTTGTGTAATATGCTTCTGCCCACTCGGATCTTAGAGATGTCTTCGAATTTAGCAATCTCGTAACTCCTTTGTTTGAACTTGGACTTTCCACTGGATCCCCAGACAACAGCGTTGTCATCGTCTTCATAACCGTAATCTTCTTCGATGTCATCTTCTAATCCCTCGTCATCGTCTTCATCTTCTTCATCGTCACTAAAGTCATCATCTCTTCTCCTGCTACCACGAGTTGATTTTTGTTCCCTCTGTTTTCTCAATTCACTCAATTTGTCCAATTTAGAGCTCTTGGCGTCAGTAGTAGGTTTAGCACGTTTACTAGTTCTTGTTTTACCTGATTGCGAATGCTTCTGTTGTTGTTGTTGCTTCATTCTTTGGCGCAAATATATCCTTTCATTATACTTTTCCATTTCCTGGGATCTCTCGAACAATATTTCTTCTCTGGCAACCTCGTCCATATCTAACAACTGCTCCCTATCATCTTCATCTTTGTACTTTCCTTCCAAAGGATAGGGATTGATGATCTCTTCTTCATCTTCGTCTTCATCTTCGTCGTCCTCTTGCTCACCTTCTTCTTGTTCTAATCTCCTCTTCCTTGATGCACCACCCCTTCCGACAGATTTCTTGGTAAGTGGAACGTCGGAGTCGAATTCAGACCCAGAGTCTCCTGCGTTTATCTGTTCATCCTCCTCGGAGCCAGCACCAGCAAGTGCCAACAAATCATCATCTAAATCGGACATTATGACAGCTATTTTGGGTACCAAATATTGTTCACACTGTGAGAACCTTTGTTGATGTTTTTAAGTAGTATTCTTCTTACAGGTTGACCAACGATAGTTTTTCATTCGATCGCAAATGTCGTATATCGACAAATTTCGAATAATGTCGCGGTAAAACAAAGCACCCGTATTTACTGTGATACTACATTATATTTACAATTAGATGGCGTATTTCGGATGCAAGTATATTGATTTGAGATTATATAAGATACAAAGGAGATTGGTAATCTATCTGAAAGATCACAGAATCACCTGTCGAGCTAGAGATAAAATATTTCAAAGAATTCTAACTTCACGGTAGTCTGTAGAAGAATGTAATCTCCGAGGTATGGTTAACTTTAGGGGGAAGGGTTCATCAAGTCATCAAAAGAAGCACTAAGCTTAGTTTTTGGAAGTCTTCTTGGAGGCTTTCGATTCCTTTTCTTGTTGGTCCTTCAACACTCTCTTGACGATCTTTTGTTCTTCAATCAAAAAAGCTCTGACGACTCTTTCCTTGACGCAGTTAGCACATCTGGATCCACCATAAGCTCTTTGTACGGTTTTGTGGGTCTTGGAGATGCTGGCGTATTGTCTTGGTCTTAAAGTAGCAATACCGGCTAAAGCAGTTCCACAGTCACCACATTTTGGTCTGGAAGCTTGTTTTTTGACATGTTGAGCGACCAATTTACCGCCAGGAGTTTTGATGACTTTGATCTTGTTAGATCTGGTGTTGTATGGGTTTCTTCTTCTGTAAGTAACACGTTGAGCCATGATTAATTATACGTAATAACAGATGTTACTCTTTTCAACTAACACTATAAGACTATTTGAAAATTTTGATGTACTCTTCGCGCTATAAAATTCATATATTACGTAATCATACAGTTTGACTTTGGTCACGTGCTTTTGTGACTGTTTTATTTTTGGTTGGAGTGTTCCTAATATAAGTGATTATGACTACGGTAGTTCGAGACTCCACACTTCGACCTGACAGACAATCAAGTATCACATGTCTGTCCTCATTGAGTGTTTCGTGATATCGAGGTAGATGTTAAAAGGAGAAGTTTATTAAGGTTGTGTAAAACTAATAGATATGACGGAGAAGATACAAATTTTCAAAGAAGATAAGCCCAAGTGAGTAAAGAAGAAAGTCAAAGTATCGATGAACAAGATGAAGAATAAAAATTGTAGAATGAATCATTCAATCTGCACAACCAGAAGAAGTAGACTTCAGTGGGGAAAATTATACTCAAAATGACATCTTTCAAATTTAATCGTTTATTCACACTTAAACTTATCAAGCTAAGGTCTTTACAAGCAACTTAACGCAATCTTCTAGCTTCACGTTCAGATTCCATTAAGCATAAGATGTCGTTTTCTCTGACTGGACCTTTGACGTTTCTGACAATAGTTCTGGAGGCATCTTCCAAGAATTCAACTCTGACTTGGGTGACACCACCTCTGGATCCGGTTCTACCCAAGACCTTGATGACTTTAGCTAAAGTAACTGGAGTTTTAGTATCCTAATATATGTTAGTAATTTGGCTTGATTTTCATTTCATCGCTGAGATATATCGTTGAGGAAAAATTTTCAAATTCGTGAACTTTCGATAGAAGACACATTTGAGCTAGTGGGTATCTTGATGGTTCAATGATATGCTCTGCTAAGCGAGAGGAAACGACATACCATTTTGTATAATTATTTGCTATGTGTATGAAGACAACTATTCAACAAGTACTTGAAAAAATGAAATTTTTTTTCTACCCTCAGGTTTCCAAGTGAGAAAAAAAAAATTTCGATTCACTAATTATGTGTAGTGCACTACTTATCACAAACTCATTTTTCTCTCGAGACTTTTTTCTTCGTGAAGTCGTGTCCGGTGTGACTTCGGTCACGTGGATGGACATATGCTTTCAGCTCCCAAATGGGCCTATTCCCGACGGAGATTGTTTATTCCGCATCCGTGTTTTTTGCCATCGCGAATATTTGTATATATATACGTATGTATGACCATGTGATTGCCATAGATAAGCACTAATTAATTAGCATGTCTGAGACTACAGTGGCTCAAGCGAATTGTGATACAGCTGAGCGTGTTAACGGAATAGCGGAGCATTCTCCTGCTAATGACACTGTCTCTAGAACGTCGAACGATGGGTCTGTCAAGCGTGTGAAACAAAGTGAGTTTAATGATGGGCGCAAAACACCAACTTACCCGTGGAAGAAATCAGTCACCGATTGGTTTAAGCATGACATTTTCAGATCGTTATCGGATGATCAAACAGAATCTGACTTGTTATCGTATCTCCCATTTTATCCTAAATCCGATGGGACAAGAGTTGCTAAAATCATCAACACCGAGCTAGATGATGGCAATTTCATTCATGAGTTCTACATTGAAAATACTGAACTGAGCAATGATGCAGACCTTAAATCGACTAGCGGTGTAATGAAAACGCCCAAAGTAAGGGACGTTGTTTTGGTCCACGGTTATGCTGCGTCCTTAGGATTGTTCATTGATAATTTTGACTCGTTGTCTTCCATCCCCGGTATCAAATTGCACGCTATTGATTTACTTGGTTTCGGTTTCAGTTCCAGACCTAAGTTTCCTAAACTTCCATCAAAAACGAAAGAGGACGTGTACAAAGTTGAAGATTGGTTTATAGACTCGATCGAAGAATGGAGAATAAAGCGTAATTTGGATAACTTTATATTGATCGGGCATTCTTTTGGTGGTTATTTGAGCTGTGCATACGCTTTGAAGTACAACAAAAAGATCATTGATGCTAGCTCCTCGGGAACTGATCATAACTTAATCCACAAATTGATTCTTCTAAGTCCTGTCGGCGTGGAAAGGAATAAATTTTCTCTTTTAAAAGATACTCAACATGGTTCTTTAAACAAGGATTTCAAATCTGAGAATCAAAGTGCTCATGAACCAGCAATATCTGAAGAACTCAATGCGAACCAAGAAGATATCGTTCAAGGCAAGGAGAATGCAGCTTCCTCGCAAGAATCATCTGAAGAAAAGCAGACCATGGGCAGGAAATTGTTCACGCACATGTGGAGAAACAATTTCTCACCCTTCGGTATTGTGAGAAATGTGGGTCCTTTAAGATCCAAATTTATTTCACGTTGGACATCACATAGGTTTGCTCACGTTTACTATCAAAATCCCGAACATTTCCAAAATGTGCACAACTACATTTACAGGATATTTAACGGGGATGGCAGTGGAGAATATGCTATAACAAGAGTTTTGGATATCGGTGCTTTGGCCCGGTTACCACTTCTTGATAGGGTACCAGAAAAATTTGTCAGAATGCAGCTCCCGACCCTTTGGTTATATGGTGACAAGGACTGGATGAATGATGAAGCTGGCAAAGAAATGGTCGATGAAATTAATGAAATCGCCAATAAGGATTCTTCGGTTCGTAAGGACTTGGCTCAATTTGGCTACATTTCTAATGCAGGCCACCATTTATACCTCGATAACCCTTCACAATTTGCCAGAGTGATTCTCAAATTTTTAGACTTTAAAAAATAAAGCACCTATATAGTTAATGCATAGAAACAAATCATAAATTTTTTGTTAAAACAATAGAACCTGCTATCGATGTTTTCTTATCAAACTCTCCCTGAACCAGTGCTTATATCAGGTTAAAATGGTCGTGTGTAAATCCATTATTATATGAATTATAGCGTTTTTTTTTTCCTCGAAAGTCTGACATATTGGATACTCTTATAGAACGACAAAATATGGTTTCTGACGACGAACTAGTCAGTCTTTTCAAGGCTGTTGGTCTTGCCGACAAAAAGATTAATGATGTCACCAAAAACAAAAAAGTCTCCAACAATTTATACGAAATCATTAAGAGAGAAGCGAAGACTGATACCGTCATTGATGAGAAGAAATTGAATCTTTTACATACTTTGGCGGTCGAAGGCAAAAGCTCTGGCCAGGCTCTCAAACACCGTGAAATTATCACCGAAAAGATTTTGAATGGTGATTTGAAAACAACTTTGCAAGTCACTGAGGCTTATAAGTACATTTCTGGTCATCAAGACTCTGAGCAGATCAATTTGGTAGACTTTAATAACGCCTCGGGCGTTGGGATTGATTTGAGTCACGACGATGTCAAGCAAATAATCAAGGAGTATATCGAATCTCAAAAAGAAGATGTTCTAGCCAAGCGTTACTCTGGTGTACCCAAATTGTTGGGCGATACTAAGAAATTACCCAGTTTGAAGTGGGCCGCACCAGCTCTATTCAAACCAACTATCGATGAATTGGCGTTGGAATACTTCGGCCCCAAGGATGAACGTGATGTCATCAAGAAGGAAAAGAAAAAAGCCCCCAAGAAAGCAGGCCCCAAAATTGAAGAGTCCTCCGAAGTCAAGGAAAGATCTATGTTTAGCGAAGGTTTTCTTGGTGACTTACATAAAGCCGACGAGGTCCCCCAGGCATTTCCAGAACTATTGAAGGAGCATTTGGCTGTCAACAAAGGCGAAGTTTGGACTAGATTCCCTCCTGAACCTAATGGATATTTACATATTGGACATTCCAAGGCTATCATGGTTAACTTTGGATACGCTAAATACCACAATGGTAAATGCTACCTCAGATTTGATGACACCAACCCTGAAGCTGAAGAAGAAGTTTATTTCAATTCCATAAAGGATATGATCGATTGGTTAGGCTTTAAGCCTTGGAAAATCACCTATTCATCTGACTATTTTGACCAATTATATGAATTAGCCGAAAAATTGATCAAAAGTGGATTGGCTTATGTCTGCCACAGCACTCCAGAAGAAGTCAAGGCACAAAGAGGTTTGAAAAATGATGGAACCTTAGGTGGTGAAAGATTCCCCTCACCATGGAGAAACAGAAGTGTCGAGGAAAATTTGGAGGAATTTAGAAAGATGAGGGATGGTAAGTACGAAGTTGGAAAAGCTGTTTTGAGGATGAAGCAAGACATCAACTCACCTTCTCCACAAATGTGGGATTTGGTCGCATACAGAGTTTTGAATAGTCCACATCATAGAACTGGAGATAAGTGGAAGATTTACCCTACTTATGACTTCACTCATTGTTTAGTTGATTCTTTCGAAAACATCAGTCACTCTTTATGTACCACTGAATTTAGGTTGTCCAGAGAATCTTATGAATGGCTATGTGACGCTTTGCATGTCTACAGACCAGCACAAAGGGAGTATGGAAGATTGAACATCACTGGAACTGTGTTATCCAAAAGAAAAATTGCAAAATTGGTTGACACCGGCATCGTGAGGGGTTGGGATGATCCAAGATTGTACACTTTGGAGGCAATTCGTCGTCGTGGTATTCCACCAGGTGCCATATTATCTTTCATCAACACATTAGGTGTCACAACTTCCACAACTAACATTCAAGAAGTTAGACTCGATACGGCAGTTAGAAATTACTTAGATCAAACGACCCCACGATTGATGATGATCTTGAATCCAGTTCTTGTTGAGATCGAAAACATCCCAGAAGATTACGAGGAAGTAGTTGAAATGCCGTACAAACCAGGGGACGAAGCGAAATTTGGCTCAAGAAAATTGAAGTTCACCAAGAAAATTTACATTGACGCTGCTGACTACCGTGATGAGTTTGACAAGGACTATCGTAGGTTGGCTCCTGGTCAGCCAGTGGGATTGATGAAAGTTCCTTTTAATGTCAGCGTCAAGAGCGTTGAAAGAAATGACAAAGGAGAACTTGTCAAGATTATTGCTAATTACGACAATAATGCTGAAACACATCGTAAACCTAAAACTTACATCCAATGGATCGGACACAATGATGTATTGTCTATCGAAGAAACTCGTATCCAAAACAGATTGTTTAAAAGTGAGAACCCAGCAGCAAACCCCAAAGGATATTTAGAAGATATCAATGAAAACAGTGAAGAGATTGTGAAGGGAGCCATCATCGAAAAGCTGGCATTCAGTGAAGTTGAATCTCAATCCCCAATGAACATTGAGATCGAAGGTAGTGACTTCAACATCAAAGAAAAGAAAGGGCCTAACACGATTAGATTTCAAGCTTTGAGAATAGGCTACTTCTGTGTTGATAAAGACAGCAAGCCGGATAGCTTGATTTTAAATAGAATTGTCACGTTGAAAGAGGATTCATCTAAAAAAGTCTAGACATCAACAGCAATGATGCCTATAAGCACATTCGACGCCACCAATTTTTAGCAACTATTGTTCAAAATATTTCAAATTATTTACAATAGTTCCAAGACATGTAAACAAAGATTGAAACAAAGTAATATTGCGCTTGTATGTGACACCTAAATGTCTTAATGTCCTAAAATCAAGAATTCGCAATCCTTGCCATTTATGTTAACAGTATTGAAAAATCTGTATTTTCCTATTATGGTCACAAAATTCCGTAAACGGAGCTGGCTCATCACAAGTCCGAAATATGTATCAATGTGACGCAAACGAACAATCTCCACGACTTTGTTCCATCATCACCTTTGTTGTTTCGACTTGAATACTACATGATCGGCAATATTTCCCTTCCGTGCCTCCGCATATGTCCGTCTTTGACAGACGCCCTTTTGAAAATTAAATAAACGAAGTACTCTACTCGCCTCAAAAGAACCCAACCAAAAACTACAATGCGCGCGCGTCCGAAAATAAAAACCCAAAAAAGATAAACACGAAATTGTCGCTGAGGAGAAAAATAGATAGAATAGATAATAATAATAGTAATAATAATAGTACAGGGTCTTGAAAATTTGAAAGTCAAAACTCCAAATATCTCCTGAACGTTCTATGTTTCTAAAGTTACTCGAACAGTAAGATGTCAGGAGACGAGGATGCTCTTTTTCGAGTATCGAGATTTATTTTAGTTGTAAGATGGTTTAACCTGCAGAGTATGGCTCGCACTTTTTTATGGTGGGGTGTTCCCCGCGGGGCAAGTGATGATCTAATTAATTAACGGCATACACACTTGAAAAATTAGCCAAATAACAACAAAGACAATGTCGAGGTTGATGGCTCTTGAATTGTGGAATGTCGGACCACTCGGTGAACCTTATTGGTTGTATATCATGGCGATCAACCATTTTATGTATTGGATCGCCCGGCTAATCAAGATCAGATGTTTATTAGCTTAGGATTTACACTAGTTTTCAATTTACGCCTTTATCTTTTTTTCGCCCTTCGCACTTTTTTTTATTGTCTTTACTTTTGATTTTCTTTGTCTTTTCCGCTCCTGGAGTTTGTGTAAAATACTAATTTAACCCTATTCACCACTTCTCCAGCAGCCCCACTTATATATGCTAGTAATAACTGGAATTAATGATACCTCTAGGTAAAATTATAAAAATATTGATTTTCACCCAACGAATAGCCTATTCTAATTGCATACTCCTTTGTCGCTAGCTCTTAAAAAATAATCAATTTAAACTTTGTGTGGTTCTTCGATATAAATAATCTTTATTTTCCCTTCACACATTCGAATTATTCTGCTTCTTCATTAACTTTACTTAGCTACCCTTTTCCTCATCAGGCTGTGCTCCTCGCATACACACTTTCTCATTTATCTCTATCTACATACTATTTCTTCCCCTTCTTGACCCCCTATTGTTATCTCGCATACTGAGGTTTCTTTTTTCTTAACTCACTTATTTTTACTATTTTTTTTTTTTTCTGTTCTTGCTGCATCAGCTAATCTTGCTCCTACTCGGAATTAATATATAATCTTTCCAATCCGAAATTTTTTTCATTAGGTCTCACAGATTTCACACTACGAACTTTGTTATAAGCGCTATATTAGCATGTCTATCACTGCTCCCCTCACGATAGGCAATCTAGAGGCTACAAATCCGAGTCGCACAGACTTTTCCACACATAATAGCAATTCCCAGGGTCACAATCACAACCATAATCAAGTTCCCAGCACTAACCCTTATCAAAATCCTTTGGCAAATGGTACCTCGGAATCCATAGACTCGACCTCTTCCTCTTTGTCAACCATCAAACTCACTCCGCCTGTTACCCTGACTGCAGTATTTGAGCAGGATTCATCCCTTAGTATTTCAACCGCCCCAATTTTGGACCCTAGTGCGAATAATTCGGAAGGCACTCATGATGACACTTACTTAGTGCCACAAGATGTTAAGCGCATCCCACTTCTTCGTAAGAAATCTGGAGAGCTTGTTAAGTCTTCTTTGAAATTACCCGCTTTGGCAAGATGCATGTCTTCTCCACAATTTTCCACTTCGTCGAATATCTCACCCAATAAATCTGTGAGATTTGCATCGCGTTTGGCTAATGTTAAGATGTTTGATGGCAGGGATTCGCCGAGCACAGTCTCCACAGCTGAAAACACACCAGTCGGATCCCCCCACTATTTTAACGATAGATCCAGCTATTTCCAATGGGATTGGGACAATGAAGAAATAAGTGATATCACTAGCGATACATCGTCAGAAGATGAGGATGCTTTTTTCTCCCCCTCGAACTCCAATTTGGTTAAATATCAAATTGGGTCCTCTGACTTACCTTCCTCCATTCAAGACCGGTCACATTTACCTGTGTATCTTCATTCCATCAACGTGTCTACTGATGGTCGTAGCTTACAGGGTTTAATCATGGCCAAGAACTTGGCGTTCGAGAAGACTATCTCAATCAAACTCACTTTCAATCATTGGAAAACAAGTTTGATTATCAATAATACCAAGTATGTTAAGTCGTCATTCAACAACTTCGATCAGTTCCAATTCCAGGTACCTTTGAACAATTTGCCTAATTACATAAGCATGGAATTGGTTGTGAAATATGATGTTAATAGTACCACGTATTGGGATAACAATAACTTCAAAAATTACAACATAAGCTTGAGACCGGAGAAACCAAACAACAAATCTTTGGACCAAGGAATCAGGACCTACAATTACGACTTCAAACGTTCTGTTCCTCAATTCGATGACTTGGTCACCAAATTAATATCATACAAAATGGGAAACGAAAAAGATGAAAATGAAGAAGACTATATCTACAAATATTCAAAAACGCGTTCCTCTAACAAATCAAATTTTCATCGCCGTTACAATTTCAACAAGGAATTGGATGGTGTGGACTCTACCCCTAGATCATCTCCCACTTTGGAGGCCTCATCTAAGCCAATCAGACCAAAGTTGGTTCATTCTCATTCCAATCCTAAGCCCAAATATTCACAATCTTACAAATCCCGACAACTGCAAATTGGTCAAAAGGATGTCCTCAACAAAGAGACTAAACAAAATTTGCAAGGTGCATCCGATACTGCGTTTAATTCGAAGTCTTATACTGATCTATTACAAAGTTATTGCTTTTTCAACGGGTCGTCTCCGTCTGCAAATAAAGTCTCCAAAAGCTCTTCAGTTGAATCAAAGGAATGCAACGATTATACTAACAAAAAATTTACATCACCAGCCTCTACATTTCACTCTTTGAGTGACTCCATTCACATTTAATTCATTCGCATCACAAACTTTCAAATAATTTAGCATTCGTACATGGTTGGTATTATAATGGTTGGCCCTTTTGCATCCATATTCAATTGATTGATCTGCTTTCTATCAATTTTGCAATTTCAATTGCTCTTTTCAATTCTTTTCTGACTTTTATAGAATTACGTATCCGTATTTTATGTCGTTAACAACTTACTTGTAACTCATTTTGTGGGTCGGATGTTTCTTTCGCATCCTGAATATTTTTGTAGATTTTACTAAACAGATTCCATCTGAATATTTGGAAGCATGAGTATCAGGAGGCATGTCTCCGTCTCGAATGATGCGTGGAATGAAGCCTCGTTGCAGCTATTGAAAGATCCCGAGAACTTAAAGAAGTGGCAAGCTTTAATCAAATGTGCTGAGAACGGTGTATCCGTCAATAAGTCCGTGTCAGAGACTGAATTAGAAACAATTAGAATAAGCTACGAAAGTTTGTTACAAAAATATCCTCTTCTCTATAAATATTGGTCGCAATATGCCATCTGGGAATACAAATTGGGAAACTACGTGAAAGCCAGCTCTATTTACGCTCGGGGACTCGAGCATTTGGAATACTGTATTGAATTGTGGATATCCTATTTACGGTTCAAGATAGAAACAATTTCAGAGAATGTTATGGACACGATTCGTATATTCGAGGAAGCAAGAAGTAAGATAGGTCTACACTTTCATTCTGGTGAGTTCTATGAATTATATCTTCAATTCTTGAACGATTACTCTCATTATGATGATGACGCATTGGGGCTCGACAAGAAGAGAATAATATTAACAAGAATTTTAATTGAAATACCCAGTTACAACTACAAGAAGAACTTCGATCATCTTTTGAAAATCCTTCACCTCCAAGAAGAAAACACGGATAAAAAAGACCTTTTCATGAAGTTAAGCTACCTTGTACCTCCCGCAGATTTAAACGCATTGAAAAGAAATTCCAATAACGATCCAAAAGTGATCGTGAATAAGATCAAGAAAATTTTCAATGATGTCTATATTACGACTCAATTCAGGTCTTATCAGCTCTTCAAGTTCGAAAAACTCCTTGGCAATTCAAGCTTTGATCCGCGGCGTCTATTGACATCCAGTGAAAAGCAAAACTGGAATAATTATTTGGACTTCTTGCAAGAGTGCCTGTTCCCAAAGAGCAACATAGTCTTGACATATGAACGTTGCTTATTGGCCACAGCGAACTATCCATTTTTTTGGTTGAGGTATTCTGATTACTTCATGTCTTCTTCTAGCCCGAATATCGCAATGGCGAAAAGAATTCTTTATCGAGGGTTACCCATAGTCACTAATAATTTTCATCTATTGGTAAAACTTGTTGAGCTCGAAAGATGTGACTCGAATTATTTAAAAGCGAGAGATTTGATATTAAACTACATGCAATCAAACTCCAACATACCTCTTCCTATTTTTGAAATGTTTTTGAAGCTTGAAAGAATGTTCACGGCTCATGACGATGAGTATATTCTTAGCATATTTGAGCATCTCATAAAGGAGACAAAAAATGACTGGTTTTTCAGGATTCTTGTTGAATATAATATAAAAGAGGAGCTAGTAATTGACTTTCTTCGGAGGTATGCCACAAGGGACAATGAATTTTTCCAGCTGTCTACCCATTTCTGGGAATCCCTCGTAATAGAATCGATAAAGATGAAAAGCTATGATTTTTTGAAGGAAATGATTGCAGTCCATGATAATATACATAAAATTCCTTGCCTCAGCTTAGATTCTCTGCTTTTGAAGATCTTAGGTTATAAGGAGACTTCAGATTACCAGTTGACATACGAGAATAGTTTCATATAAAGTGAATGATTTAACGCCTAACAAATACATATATATATTCATCGTTTAATAAAGCAAGCTTCAGCTTTGTTCTTCAAAAAGAAAGTTCATCCCCGTAAGAGCCAACCAAAATGCACAACCAAATATGCTCGACTTTCTATCGAATTTCCAGTCATTCAATGGAATGAAAACTAGGTACAGTCCGATGATAAGCATCAAGCCAAACGCACTTATTTTCATAGTATTACTCAATTCAAATTCAAGAGCATCTGTTTCTTTGAATATCATTATGGGCAATCCATTCACACCAATCCCGACCAAGATGGTCAAAAGTGGAGTTCCTAAACAAACGTTCAATCCCATGACTGGGTTGATATTGGCAGCCAAAGATAGATTCATGATCACGTCATTGATTGAGTTAACAATTGAAAATATCATAAGGCCCAACATGTATTCCGAAATTTGAATGATTAAACCGAAATTTTTCAAAAGCTTTAATAATCGTTCCGAAGTTATGGACACAATTATCAAGGAATTTACAATTCCAATGAGGCTGACTAAAATCTCGATACCTCTGTTCAAACTTTTTTTGAAGATGATTCTCCACATTCCTTCAGTAGAAATGATTACGGAGCCAATAATTGCTAAGAACACTGTGAAATCGATGTCCATCATTTGATAATCGATTAACGCGAAAGTAACAAATATTAACCAAGCTCTGAATATAGGCTGCCTTGATATAAAGCTCTTTATTTCTGATTTTTCGTGACTATTACACGAAGGTATTAGGAAAAATAAACCGAAATCGATGCAATTAAGCAAAATTTGCACCCAATGAGTAACTGAACTGGTCAAATTAAACTCGGGTCCCTTTGTATGTGTGGACTCAATGTCAACCTCTGGTGATGCTTCTTCTTCTCCTGCAATGGATCGATAGTCTGTTCGTCCGTGCAGATCTTGGCTGCTTATATCAATTGAGCGATTTTCGTCTTGCAAACGAAGCATAGTCTCTTCCACATCGATCGGGTGTTTGGAAGATGCTATGGATTCAAAATCATTGTTTTCTGTATCATTATAGATAAGCTTTTGGTCAAACCAAACTAAGTATGAAACGTAAATCAAGAATAAAATGCACATAATGACACATTCTCTTCTCGTTATCTTTCCATCAGAGAGGATAAAACAAAACAATATTAGTACAGCCAATACCCATAAAAAATTAAGCATCACGAACTTATAGTGTACAACACTAAATGGCTTTGCATAACTGATCAAGCTGATTATCAAAGTAAAACTCACCAAATTGGAACCAATGAGCTGACCCAAAACCAAGTTTACGGAACCTGACCTTAAGGTAATGTTATAATTAATCAAATCAGGTATGCAGTTAGTTAAAGGGCATATGATGAAACTTAAAATTTGATTGTTGATTCCGAGTATATTTGTCAAGTGATTTATCAACTGGATTAGATAGTTGGATACAAGTATACTCAAAGTAATTATAAGCAAAACCAATGCTGTCGATATGATAATTGAGTATGCCGCTGTCAACCATGCTGAAGGATAATACCTATTACAATAGTAACTCAATCCAATCTTAAAGTATTTCAAATCACACTTTCGAACCATAGATGAGCATATGTCTTTGTTTCTTGGAATCTTGCATTGTTCACTGCGGTTGATCGACTCGGTAATTAGGGGGACATCTGAATGATATTGGTATGCCAACAGAACGAAGAAAATTATGAATGGTAAGAAATACACGGCTATCCACCAGTAACTAACCCTGTTCATTATTATCTCAACTGTTTATAGCATCCGTTAGTATTTATTCGTACTCAATTGTATATTTGCTGCTCTATATTTACCAAGATAACGATGAAAGGTATAGTATGCAGGAATTGTAAAAATCACTGACTGGAATCCAAAAGGATGGTTTACAACTAGTGAGAATCATTTCGAATTGCACATAAGCCTTCATTTGTTAACTAGTGGTTGGTATTTGCTTGAGCACTTCAGGGTCAGATTGACACATCCTCTTTGCGCTTGGTATAGGCATCCTTCGACAATGCTTCCAATGCGATCTTGATATCTAAATTGATATCCTCTATCAAGGCTTCTATAGTTTTGTTAGTAATTGCAGGGGGTTAAATATTGATGGACACATACCTTTGGTTGTATAATTCAATTCGGGCCTAATGTAGCCTAGAACTGAATATTTAATCGACGCCCCATAGAAGTTTTCCTTGAATTTGTGCATTATATGAACTTCGGCAGTCTTTTTCTCGTTGTTGTAAAATGGATTCCACCCAATCGACATTACCATTGGCAAGATGCATAGTTCATTGGCAGAAGAGTCCAACTCAGTACCGTTATTGATTAGGATCTCTCTTCCGTCATTTCGGGTTTCAGTACGCGATTCTTTGGACACATCAGGATTTAATTGGCACCAGCCAAAGTAGATACCTGGATCTAATTCATTAATTTTGTCAGTAACGTGAACATTGGCTGTGGGAATCCCTAATTCGGAAGATCCTCGACCAAACCCACAGACAACAGATGAAGTTTCTACTATAGGGTATTTAGAAGGTATTGACTCTGGGACGATGGTTTGTGGTCTAGGCATATTATTCATAGTTTAGTAAGATAAAATAATTAGTGCACTTTAAGTTTGAATAGTTATCTAGACTGTTCGATTTCAACGGGTGCGGGTAACAAATTTTTGCCGCACTACCTTAATATTACTAATATCATTCGATCGAGATTTTAATTACAAGTTGCTAACTAATCAATTTACTTATTATCAATGTCAACATCTTAGAATTTGGCTTCCAATTGAGCCAATAAGGTCTGTGCGTCTTTTGCGAAACCTCTGATACCTTGGGCCAATTTTTCGGTACCCATGGCATCTTCGTTTAACAAAAATCTGAACTTGGACTCATCGTTGATGTAAGAGACCTTTTCGATGTCCAAAGAAGAAGCGGTTTCAGCTTCCAAGACCTTTGGTACATCTTCAGAAGAATTCATCAATTCTTCCAATAATTTTGGAGCAACGGTCAAGTAATCACAACCAGCTAATGCCTTGATCTCACCAGTGTTTCTGAAAGAAGCACCCATGACAATGGTATCGTAACCGTACTTCTTGTAGTAGTTGTAGATCTTTCTGACTGAGACAACACCTGGGTCGGATTCAGCGTCGTACTCCTGACCAGTTGAAGCTTTGTACCAGTCCAAAATTCTACCAACGAAAGGAGAAATCAAAGTAACCTTGGCCTCAGCACAAGCAACGGCTTGAACGAAGGAAAACAAAAGGGTCAAATTACAGTGAATTTGGTGCTTTTCTTCCAATTCTTTAGCGGCCTGAATACCTTCCCATGTTGAGGCGATCTTAATCAAGACTCTATCTTTGGAGATACCAATGGATTCGTAAAGTTTGATAATGTTCAAAGCCTTGTCAATAGTACCTTGTTTGTCAAAAGACAAGGAAGCATCAACTTCGGTACTGACTCTACCTGGGACAATGTTCAAGATTTCTTTACCGAATTCGACCAATAAACGGTCTAAAGCGATGGAAGCCTTCTCCTTTGGATTGGAGCCTTTGTCCTTAGCGTATTCAACAGCAACATCGATCAATTTGGCGTATTCCGCCTTTTTGGAAGCAGCCAAGATCAATGATGGGTTGGTAGTGGCATCTTGGGGAGTATATTTAGCGATTGATTCGAATTCACCAGTATCGGTAACGATAACAGTTCCAGTAGCTTTCAATTGTTCTAATGAGTTGGACATGATAATTTATATTTGTACAATTGATCAATTTAACGTTCAAATCGATAATGTGATTGCAGAAGTAGAAGAAAAAAAAGATGAAAGATTGAGAGCAAGCTTGGTATATTTATACTTGTGGATGAAAATTGAGAATTTTGGGGCACACCCCCCACCCAAAAAAAACAATTAACCATCGAAAATTCTTAAAATTAAACCGACTTGAGTCATGTTCTACGGACCGCCATTTCCCATAATATCTTGCCACACTTTATTGAAAGCAATTCATCAATTCCAGATGGCAAACTTAATGTTGGGGGCATCTTGCGTAAGAAAAAGAAAAGAGCGCCATCAATTGCTTTATTGAGTTTCGAGATAATTTACAGACTGACCATTGGTGAGCGACGCTGAGTAAAGGACCACTCACAATTCTCGCGGTAGACACCCCGGATAATATCTCAAAAACCAATACTCGGCGGATTATGCAATTAGATTTTGTGTTACAAAGTTCTCCGATATCCGCGAAGCTGATCTATGGCAACACGATTCTTGTAGTGTCTGACGGTTATTGAATGCGCATATCGGGGTATGCGTTGATGTAAAACTGACGTCTCCGAGCTAGCTTCGGAAGCGAGTAGACGTCTTATAGTCAATTGCAATGTGTACCCCACAAGAGGTTTTGCCACCGGAAATCATGCTTAAAGCTGAGTGGGACTTTTGGTACGCAAGAAACTTGATTGGATGTCGGTTGTAAATATTCAGTGCTTTCTCAGCATATTTGAGTAGAGAAATAAAGAAATCAAAGCTAGCCAGCGCACTTAAAAGTCAATGTAGATCAAATGTTAAACCAAATGCCCCTCCCTCCCTATAATACGGTCTGGATCTGCCAGATGCTTTTTTGTATCGTTCTACAGTTTATTAAATGCTCTTACCACCAGCGGAAATATTTAGTGGTCTCAAAAATTAATCTTTTCGTTTGCTGTGCTGATATGACATCACATCCGAATGTTCCAAATAAAGAGGGTGTTTGGGTTTTAATTTCAATCAAGATAACAATTTGCCCGCAGACAACATAATCAATTAGACCGTATCGCTACAACCACACAAGTCAAGCATGCCTTCTTCCATCATCAAAAGGCTTGTTATCAAAGCATCAAGTGGATACAATTCAGAAGAAGCTAGCATTATTCCCGTGAACAGTTCGACACCTTTAGAAATAGATACAGAAATTGGCCTATTCACCGTTTTCCTCTATATCAAAAACTTTGATGGTTCTGCCCCTCATCACTCAAACAGTTTATACAATGCAGGTGACAAAAGCTTTTTAGATGGTACTCCCTGCGAAACAGATTCAACCAAGAAACCTGAAAAGCTCCCTAATTTGAGGTTCGATATTTTCTTCAGTCCCAAATTCCCAGTGAAAGGTTCCGAGTTATTGTACGGTAACGATTTTGATACGCCTATCAAAAACCACGTACCAACGACATTGTTGTCGACGGGACTTAAATTCTTCACCTGGTTCATCAACAAAACTTTAAAAGGTGACATATATGCTGAGAAACCTTATATATATGGTTTGGCCCTTAACAGCTTCACATTTATGTCCATAACAGATTCTAAGGACCCTCGTAAAGAGCAAACTCTTGCGGATAGTAAGAGCTCGAACAAATATAGTGATAATATGAATTTCATCGAAAACCTTGATGATAATGACGATAACATTTTGAAAATTCCCAATAAATCCTTAGATCGTAAGAAATTTTTCGTCAATACTTCCAATTGCGAGAATTTCACGTTCAATGAGTCGACCCAGTATCATCTACAATTTGATTCCGACTATTTGAAGCTATCTGATTCCAAGTATGCTGTCAGTTTACCTACTTTTGGTAATAAGACTTTTGACATCGATGTTTCCAGCTACGCGAACGAAGAGCTTGATAACTTCAATTGGACTATCAAATGTGGTGGATATGAAGGTGTCGGGTACGGCAAGCACGGCTTGATTGTCAATTTTGCATTGATAGATGAGGAACCAAATTGATGTTACAAGCGATCCATCGCTTGGATCACTAATCGCTCAAAAGTATGACTTACTGGTTGAATGGTCGCAGTCATTCTCTGTCAAAATGATATGGCTTTCCAAGTGGCAATTCTGATTCTCAATCCGCGCAGACTATATTCTTTTGCTGTCCTGTTATCGAGAATCACAAGTATGAGTTATTATATTTATATATACTGGTGATAGTTATAAACAACAGAATGTGCTCACTGAGAGTACGTGAGCAGACAGCTTACGAGGGTTGTAATGAGTGCCAGAAAATAGAATCCTCTACTGATGATTTCGGAAATTGGAATTTTATAGAGAACCTAAATCTTCGACCAGACAATCTTTGGATTGGCATTGTCCCCTCATCTTATATGAAGATTAGCATAGCGTCCCAGTTGCTCCTGATTCAATCTTGAATAATAAATAACACACGGTTTATCCCATTTATATTCTGGGCTGATATAACTTTACTTGTCTTGAGTGCCATTTTCAAGATTTTTGCCATAACCAATCATGATTGTCGAGAGATTCTACATGATCTTGTTTCTCCTATCAGCTTGTATAGGACTCAAATAAGTTCCAATTCCCGGCATAAAGCATGTTAATACTCGAAAAAATTAACTTCTACTTTCTTAGTAAACTATTCCTATTAATCTTCAGGATAAAAAAATAACTCGATATGCTACAAGAAAAAGATCTGTCAATTTTCGAGTAAGTAGGCAAAGCCCGTTCATCCAAGGGCGTCCAAGAAATCCTAGCACCCACATAACCTAGTATTGTGAATGGAGAGTCTGTCGTGAACGTGAGACAGAATGACGACTGCAAAGAATAGACATTCCTCAATTGATGTGGTACGTTTATATATTCGATACTCAAGTGGATTCAGCTGATATGATAGTAACAAGAAATGGAAACATAAGGTCATCAAGAAATGACTAATAAATTGTTTAGTAGTTTAATCGAAGGATTTGGAGAGGAATTCAGCAAAGATTGTGGGAGCCTAATTGGCCTCAAGCCTAAGAAACTCACAGCAGTAAATTTTGGCTGCCAAATTGCATTCTCAAGCACATAAGACTAAAATAGGTAGCTTCGCATGTAGAAGCTAAACTTCCCAGGAAATAAGGCTAGAACAAGACTCAAGGACCAACCACAGATGATTCGTGGAGGGGAGAGATCAAAGGTTAGTAAACGTAGGAATAATAGAAATATCCTTGAACTTCACGTTCTAAATTACAGAGAAGGTCAATTTTGGATATGGATCCCCAATTTAAAAAGACCATCTTACGGCCATTTGGGTCCTACTTTGATATGTGTTTACCTGAACATTGGACCATGCTTGTTGATCCACATCGTCCACCTAGACTTTTCCTAGTATTTGTCATCGCATTTGCCGTTGGGTTCTCGAAGGCATTGTGGCTGATTCAGACAAAGATCTTATTGACGAAAGAGTATATGCCATAAATTGTCCAATCACCTCATAGGTTCCTATTTAAACACTCTTGTGGACCGTATAACACATTTATTATTTCGCCGTTGTACCTCAACTTGAAGTTCTGCCATTTGATTTTTCGTCACGCTTTACTGTAAAAACGTCAATTTTCGCTGCTGGTTGCGAAACATGTCGAGCTTGTCAAATGATCATAGCGATTGCATACCTCTTTAATCAAGATATGTGACAAGGCGAATCCAATCCTATTCAACTCTACTATACCCAAATCGTCTAAGCTGAAATGCTGATGAGAATTTAGCTAAGTGGGCTTCCAAATTGGAAATATGTTTGATGCTGGGTACGATTTTTTGTGGCCGACTGCCAAATGGGGATATATCTAAAACTATTCATGAATATAATGAATAACTTTGTAGCTCAACTACAATATAAAAAAGGAATAAAACGTTAACTAATCTACTTCATTTCTGAATGGGTGGAGTTCGTTCTGTTCATATAATATTACCACGATTGTTGCAAAAATCGCGAAAAAATGGAAGCAACGAAACTTATGTTGCGAAAGACAGTTCACACAAAAAACAGTAATTTTCCTACCAGACTAATCAGCAGATACTTGGCTGTAACATCAAACTCTGAATATTTCAGAGATAAGTCGGTGAACCCTGAGTGGGATAAGCAAATGCCATTTCCGGCTCGCAGTCTTGCATTTCTGAGTGGCTTACCTAGTCGCTTAACCCCAAGACGATGTTGTCTTTTGTGGTTTATATCATTCGCAAGAACTACCTCCCTAGGCCCAAATCCTTTCTTTTGAATATGCTGAGCAACTTTCGTTTAGTGTTTTTGATGTCATTTTGGTTGCTTCCAGCAATAAGTAATTCATCAACATAAAGGCCTATAATGATGGCAGCAGCACTAATTGATGTAATGAAGAAATGCTCACCGTAGGTTGCCCGAAAGCCGATGTCATCTAAGGCTGTGATGATCTTGTTGTTCCACACCAAAGGTGCCTGCTTGAGTCCGTAAAGTGACTTTTTGAGTCGAAGAACATGGTATTCTTTACCTTCAACCACGTAGCCGTCTGGTTGTCTCATGTAGATCTCTTCTTGGAAATCTTCGTTCAGGGAAGAAGTGATGTCATCCACTTTGTTTACTGACAACCCCTTGTTGGCAGCAACGGCAAGAGGACTAATTGATTCATACCGAATAACAGGCGAGAAGGTGTCTGAGTAGTCGATTCCCACTTTCTGGATGAAGCCTTTTGCAACCACACGCGCTCTGTAGGTATTGTCGGAATCGATGGTCAATACCCATCTCCTTCCAACAACCCTTTTTTCATTAGGGTTCTTCACTAATTCGGATGTACTATTGTCGCCCGCATTTGTCTTTGTCATCTCGCTTCAATGCCTGCTTGTACTTCGTAGGTAGAGCCAAGGTTTCATTTTGGGCAACAAGGAAGGCCGTTGCAACGTATCTCACTTTTGTTGAACGTTGAACAGTTCGGGTTGGCTAGACATATTTTTTAACAGAACAACATATACATAACTTAGGATCACAGACAAGAGGAACAGTCTGGCTAAAGAGAGAACAGAGTAAGAAGCATATCAGGGGATATATATATAGAGAGAGAATAAGAGCATCAAATGACTTCATCATCTGATGGTGTCAGTAAGACATCTGGTGTTGTGACTAAACACATCAGATGTTGCACCCATTGCCATCATGTGTGATAAACATCATTTCATGGTGAGATGTTTGGATGGAACAGTAATGCAATATTTTACATTTCAACAACATTACACTCAATTTGCTGGGGAGCATTGCGTTCAATCTGTCCTTGCGGAACCCGTTCAGCCTTAGCTAGAACTCAGGCGTAGATTCTTCAATTTCATAATCTCGCACAGTGAACGAATACCCATCGTTTTCTCCATTCGGGACGAAGTAGGAGGATGGAAGTGTGGGTGGACGTTTACGTCTGCTTCCATATCCCCCTTCAGGTTAAGCTCCGGACGCGCAGGATCAAAATCTGCATCGGACGAAGGGTCTATGGTGGAGGGAAACCAGCTCAGCTCAGAAGCGCTCATAGGGGGAGCACGAAAGGCACGCTTGGTAATGCCATGCGAGACCGGACGAGGTGGGGGACGTTTGGCGAGTAAGCAGTGACAGCAGATCTGACGGAACGTGGACAATGTCAGTGTTCTCGACAACGTCAAGGGGTTCCGACATGGGAGAGTCCTCGTCATCGGCGTCCATAGGGTCGACATCAGCATCAGGAGGATCCATGAGAGCAGCAGGATAGTCCTGGTCGGTGTCGGGGGTGAAGAGGTCACCGTCGAGGGGAATCCCGGGATCAGTGAGATCAAAGGCATTGTCGAGGTCCACAGCATTAGTATGGAGGGAAGCGTCACCGTCGGCGATGTCATCGATTTCAATATCGGAAGTAGGAGTGTCCACACGGTCGGAGAGCAGTAGCGACTCCAAATCCGTGGCACTAGGATGGTCCGAGAGAATAGGCTGCTCGGACGGCTTGTGCAGCGAGGGGTAGCGGGCGGCACTTATTCCGCCAGCACCACCACCTACGCCACTGGGGGTAACTTTTGAGATGGGCCGTGGCAGTGTCTGGACCAGGGGCATCGAAAAATACATGCGGCTTTC
>JAKTUZ010000032.1:0-123189 GCA_030556945.1 Hyphopichia buzzinii | reverse complement strand
AAAAACTACAAATTCAAAAAATTGACAAAATTGGGTACCCTTGTAGACAGCCCACCAAGCATCCAGGATTACGGAAGGTCGCTTAAAAGCTACTTTGGTTCAGGTTTGAGGATCAAACGTGTGGATTTCAGGGTTTTTTCGGATGCCAGAAAACACATAAACTCCTCTTAGCACCCAAAAACACCCAGTACGACCCAATGACGACGGTTTGTCATCATTGGCTCATGACACATATCTCTTAAACACGTTATGGATGTGTAGGTATGCTATGGAGTGTGGAAAGTCAAAAGTTTGACGGGTGCCATTAAGGTGCCATTAAGGTGCCATTAAGGTGCCACTGAGGTGCCGCCTAGTTATAACAAGCCATAAACCACCCAATTTTCTTAGTCATCTGTAGCTAAGCAATTTTGTTTGTAAACTTTAGTTAAGGGATTAGCCCGCCTAGTTTAATAAGCCTATATCGTTGAGCATAATCAACCAAAATTTCATTACTGCGAAACGCGTTAAATGAAGAATTCATCTTTATTCAAACTAGAAAAGCAACCTTATTTATTGAACCATCGAGTCCATCATGCCTCCCAAAACGTAAGACATCCTTCAATTCTCACAATACTTTTTGTTGCAAGTGTACTAACATCAGCGCCGTTAAAAAAGCCGTCAAGCCAGGTAAAAATGCCCAAGAGCCGACTTTCAAGTACTCAAGATTAACCACTTCCCCCTATAAGTTTGGTGCCCATGTTGCAATGGCTGGAGGCATTTCCAATGCTGTAACAAATGCCATGGACATCGGCGCCAATAGTTTTGCCCTATTCTTGAAGTCTCCTAGAAGATGGGTGTCCCCCGACTATAAAGAAGAAGAGGTGATCAAGTTCGGTGAACTATGTGCTAAATATGGCTACAACCCTCGCACAGACATCTTGCCCCATGGCCTGTACTTTATAAACCTCGCAAATCCAGATGCCGAGAAGGAAAAGAACGCATATGGAGCGTTTTTGGACGATTTGAAAAGATGTGAAAAATTGAACATTGGATTATACAATTTCCATCCTGGATCAGCTCTTGACGGCCCGAAGGAAGATGCATTGAAAAAGCTTGCAAAAAATATCAACAGCGCCATAAAGGAGACCAATTTCGTCAAAATTGTCATCGAGAATATGGCAGGCCACGGAAACTTAATTGGCTCTGATTTACAAGACTTGAGAGATGTCATCGAAATGGTACACGATAAGGAAAGAGTCGGCGTATGTGTCGATACCTGTCACAGTTTTGCAGCAGGATACGATATCAGTACCGAAGAGAAGTATAAGCAGTTTTGGGATGATTTTGATAAAATTGTTGGATACAAGTATTTAAGTGCTATTCATCTCAATGACTCGAAAGCTCCTTTGGGAGCTAATCGTGACTTACATCAGAAATTAGGTCATGGATTCTTGGGCTTGGAGGTGTTCAGATTAATTGCTAATGATGAAAAATTGAAAGATCTTCCTATAGTGTTGGAGACACCAGTTGGAAAGGATGATAGTATCTATGGAGAGGAAATCAAACTTCTCGAATGGCTCGAAGGAAGGAGCAAAACTGATGGTGAATTTGAGGAAAAATCAAAGGAACTCTATGCATTGGGGGCCAAGGAAAGAGATGAACAATTGAAGAAGTTTGCAACTAAAACAGCAAAAAAGGAGAAAGTCACCAAAAAGAGAGCTCTGGGTGACATCGCTCTGATGATGAAGAGAAAGAAGACAGATTCGTAATTACGGCTTCGATTTGGAACAGCCGACATATGAAGATATTGCAAGACGTAGATAGGTAAGATCAGGACTTTGAGTAAACAAGTTAAGGAAAAAATCACCGACATGACCATTTAACTTCACCAAAATTAACAAAGAAGAATATTTCCAGCAATTGGGACAACATGCTCCCTCCACATACATTCCATATGTGCAATTCACTGGCAATTGCTGTTGTAACTTCTTGTAGTATTTGCATCAATCAATATTGAGGCCTGCGCACGACCAACCATACTAAATCTCAAGAAAAAAAATTGAAATAAATGATTTAACAACATCCATCATTTCTGCCATCTCAAAGGCAATCTAGCATGTTCGGAAACAGATCAACCTCCGGATTCGGCGGGTTCGGCAGCTCTTCAGCGAACACAGGATCGCCTTTTGGTGCTCAAAACAACAACACATCTCCCTTTGGTGCCAACAACAACAATAATACCAACTCGGGAGGAATTTTTGGCGCCAACAACGCCACCACGTCCAATGCTTCAGGGGGCGCTTTCGGAGGCACCTCTGCTTTCGGTGGAAATAATTTCAGCAGCAATTCGGCCTTCGGCGCCTCCAACAACTCAGGAGGAGGTTTGTTCGGTGCGCTGAACACCAATAATACCGCCAATGCCTCGCCTTTTGGCTCCAGCAACAACACCGGCTCAGCATTTGGCGCTTCAAATGCCACTGGCGGCTCGTCTTTTGGCTCTAATAACACCGGTGGTGGATTGTTCGGTTCGAATGCCTCTAAACCCAGTTTTGGCGGATTTGGGGCCAACAACAACACGTCCATGTCGCCATTTGGGAACAACACCAATACAGCAGGTGGATTCGGCGGTGTTGCTGATGCCAACGTCAACAACGGTACTGCGGCCAAACCATTCACTCCTTACTCTGAAAAGGACAATACTGGTGCTACCAATCACTATCAAAGTATTGCTCCTATGCCTGAGTATAAGAACTTCTCTTTCGAAGAACTACGATTAAAGGACTACGAGCAGAATCGTAGGTTCGGAAACAGCGCTCCGGGTGGTGCTTTCGGTGCCACCAACAACGGAGGATTCGGTGCTACTGCTTCAACGAACGCATTTGGTGGTAACAGTACTAGTACTTTCGGTTCTACAAACGCCAATTCCTCTCCCTTTGGTGCCCAATCGAACAACTCCCCATTTGGCGCTAATAACGGTGCCGCTAACAACGCATTTGGTGGCGCTGCTAACACTGGATCTGCATTCGGTGGTGCCAGTGGTACCAATAATGCATTCGGTTCTTCAGGCTCAGCTTTCGGTGCTAGCAAACCTGGATTTGGCGCCTCAGGCTCTGCATTTGGTAGTAACAATACTGGAGGTGGTCTCTTTGGCTCTCAAAGCAACAATAATACTAATGCATCTCCATTCGGTTCTACTAACGCTTCTGGTGGTGCTTTTGGCATGAACAACAATGCGAACAACAACGTATCTCCATTTGGTAAACCAGCAGCTGGTGGGTTTGGTGCAACTAACAATAATAGCTCCCCATTCGGCCAGAACAACAACTCTGGTGGACTTTTCGGCTCTCAAAATAATACCACCAATAATAACACCCTTGGGGGTGGATTTGGAGCTACCAATAATACTACTGGTGGCAGTCTTTTCGGTTCTCAAAACAATAATACAGGATCCAATGCATTCGGCCAGAATAAGCCCGCTGGTGGATTGTTTGGCAGCAACAATCAAACCTCTGGTGGATTTGGTACCAGCAATAATTCAGCTTCTGGTGGATTGTTTGGTAACAACCAACAAAATAATAACGCCAGTGGCGGACTTTTCGGTTCTAAACCGGCAGCAACTACTGGTGGATTATTCGGCGGTAACCAACAAAACAGTACTACTGGAGGTGGCCTTTTCGGTAACAACAACCAACAAAATACTAATTCTAGTGGTGGTCTATTTGGTTCTAAGCCTGCTGGAACTACCAGTGGAGGATTGTTTGGCGGTAACCAAAACAATACCAGTACTTCAACTGGATTTGGTGCAACCAACAACAACAACAATGCATCTGGAGGTCTCTTCGGAAGCAAACCAGCTGGCGCCACTGGTGGAGGATTATTTGGTGGCAATAACAACACCAACAACACTAGTGGTGGATTATTTGGAGGTTCCAACAATACCAATAATAACACCACGGGTGGATTATTTGGAGGATCAAGCAGTGGTAACACTTTCGGAGCTCAAAACAATAACAGCGGAGGTCTATTTGGCGCCAAACCTGCCACCGGTACCGGTGCTTCTGGCGGATTATTTGGTTCCAATAACAACAACACCAATAACACTTTAGGAGGTAATACTTCTGGGGGATTGTTTGGGTCTCAAAACCAAGGCCAGCAACAACAGCAACAACAGCAACAACCCTCCGGTCTTAACATTGCTTCCCTGAATCCTTATGGCAGTATCCCATTATACCAAAGTATTACCGGAGCTGGTCCAAATCAACAAGGGTCTGATAATCAACCTCGTGCATTTGTCACATCAAAGAATGAAAATAAGAAGACCGTCACCTTGGGAAGCGCCCACAAAGTTGCCCCATTATTTGCACCCGCTGCACTTAAGAATAAGACAGTTCAACAAAAGAAGGCCAATGGTTCACCAAGTGCAAACTTCATCAGAGATACTTCCAGCAATAGGAAAGACAGCATTTTCGATGAAAGTACTGATGCAGCCATTGTGTCATCGGATATTTTCACACCCAAATCCAATTTCCGTAAATTGGTGTTGGACAAGTCCAAGCAAAAGGGCAATGGATTGTTACCACATTCCGAAAATAAAGAAGCACCAAAGCAAGTTTCCTTTAAAGTACACTCTAGAGCTATAAGTGAAGTTGAGCCAAAACAATTGGAAGCACCAACCAGTGGACTTGGAAATGTTGCCCCTGAAGTTTCCAACGGAGACGCTAATAAGCCTGAGACTTTAGAAACAGATGATAACGGATACTGGACTTCACCAGCCATTTCGGAATTGAGATCAAAGCCACTCTCAGAGTTGACATCAGTTAAAAACTTTAAGGTGGGACGCAAGTACTACGGTCAAATCGAGTTCCTCGAACCAGTTGATTTATCTGGATTCCCTAACTTGGAGAGCATTCTTGGAAGCTTGATCATTTTTGGATCCAAGCTGGCAATTGTCTACCCTGACGAAGACAGCAAGCCCAAGCCAGGTGAAGGACTCAACATCCCCTCCAGAATCACTTTAGATGGCTGTTACCCCATGGATAAGGCCACCAAGCTCAACGATACCAATCCAAAGAGTGTTCTCGTGAAGAAGCACATTGAAAACTTGAAATCCTTGCCAGGCATGGAGTTCAATAGCTACGATCCTGTCACTGGAGCATGGACCTTCACCGTTAAGGAAACCGCATAATCATTTTCTTCATTGTCATATAAATATCAATTTCAAGAGTATAAAATCTGTAGTCTCAGTAAAGCTCAATTTGAGAATCGGTGAAAATTCAATGACATCGCGAAAGAAACGCGTCTAACAATCCACCATTTTTTATCATTAAAACGAAATTTCCCAACGCTTAACACCAAGATACTAGCAGAACCACAATGGGTGTTAAAGGTAAGTTATCCTGAGCCACAAATACAAAAGACAGCACAATACTAACTCTCAGGACTCAACCAGCTCATCAAAGAGCACTCTCCAAGTGCATTTCAAGAATACCAACTTAAGAACTTATTTGGGCGGAAAGTGGCAATTGACGCCTCTATGTGCTTGTACCAGTTCTTGATCTCTGTCCGCCAGGCTGATGGCCAGCAGCTAACCAACGAAGATGGTGAAACCACGTCTCATCTTCTGGGGATGTTCTACAGAACCATCAGATTGGTGGAAAACGGAATCAAGCCAGTGTACGTGTTTGATGGTAAACCGCCCGTTTTGAAAGGTGGCGAATTGGAGAAGAGAATGCAGCGGAAGGAAGAAGCCCTTAAGCAAATCGAAAACTTGAAGGAGACTGGTACTGTTGAAGAGTTGATGAAATTTGAAAAAAGAACAGTCAGGGCCTCCAGAGAACAAAACGACGAGGCAAAGAAATTATTGGAGTTGATGGGTATTCCTTTCGTGTTGGCTCCATGTGAAGCGGAGGCCCAATGTGCTGAATTGGCCAGAGGCGGGAAGGTTTTCGCCGCTGCCTCCGAGGATATGGATACTTTGTGCTACCAACCTCCACAGTTCCTCAGACACTTGACGTTTGCCGAAGCCAGAAAAGTTCCAATTGACGAAATCAAGTACGACGCCGTGTTGGAAGGCTTGGGCATGGATCGCTCCACTTTTGTCGACATGTGTATCTTGTTAGGATGCGATTACTGTGAAACCATTAAGGGTGTTGGTCCTGTCACCGCTTACAAGTTGATAAAAGAACACGGATCTTTGGAAAATATCGTGAAATGGATTGAAGAAAACCCAGATAAAACCAAGTATTCCGTGCCAGAAAACTGGCCTTACAAAGAGGCTAAAGAACTATTTATGAACCCTGAAGTGCTCAATGCAGATGACGTGACACTTAAATGGAAAGAGCCTAACGTTGATGATCTTATCCAGTTCATGGTGAATGAGAAAGGATTCAGTGAAGACAGAATTAGATCCGGTGCTGAAAAACTAAAGAAAGGTTTGAAAGGTGGAGTGCAAGGGAGATTAGACGGATTTTTCAGCGTGGTCAAGAAGCCTGAAACTGACGATAAAAAGAGAAAGGCAACCGGTAAAGACAAGGCCAAAGGGAAGGCCAAAAAGGCTAAACGTTAGTTTAAGTGTATTATAGTCAATGTATATTACATAAGTAACTACAAGTAATCACGGAAAGCGTTATATTAGATCATCAGGAGACTTAGTCTCTTGATTTTGGTTTATTTTTTTCAGCTTCAGCTTCTTTTTCAGCTTCTATTTCATCCACATATTTCTTAATTTCATCAACAGTCATTTGATGAATTCTGTCACCCGATTTTAAAACTGAAACTTCGATATTTCTTGCTCCGGTTTGAACCACTTCTAATAATGATTTGATGGTTAATTTGATCGTTTGTTCATCATTCAATTCTTCTTCATAATTCTTCTCTAAAAATTCTTTAACGGTTTTGGATGATCTACCAATAGCGTGAGCTTTCCATGCATTATAGACACCACTTGGTTCTGTTTGATATAATCTTGGAGTTTGATCGTTGCTGTCGAACCCAGCAATGATTGTGGCGATACCAAACGGTCTGACACCACCTGATTGAGTATATCTTTGTTGAACACCTGCCACATATTTAGTTAAATATTCCACTGTAACTGAATCCTCTAAAGTTAATCTATGGGATTGAGCTTCAACCCTTGTTTTATCAACCAAGATTCTAGCGTCTGCATTCAACCCAGCAAATGCCAATAACACATGGTTATCAATTTTACATATTTTGGAAGGGGTAATTCTAGGATCTTGTAATTTCAATGTAGTTCTCTTTTCACATCCCAACACAACACATTCTTTGCCCTTGACTCCAACGGCGCAAGTACCTCTTTTAACTGCTTCTGCGGCATATTCAACCTCTGTATAGTTAGTATAATGCAAAAAATGATGAATGCTAAATTACATACGGAAAACATGTCCGTCAGGTCTAAAAGTTAGTATGGTGTTCTTTTGGGTGGCAATGGTGCCGGTTATAATCATTGAAATGAGATATAAACATACGAGAAAATGGACAATGCACTATCGTATCCACTCATTATTATCGTTGTATTATGTACGATTTATACTGTTTATCGCTGTGATTGAATATAAATCAATTGGATTATATGAATTGAATGCTACCATTTTCATAGGTTTTTGAGACTCAGAGGCAAACGCGACATCCACACCTAAAAATTCGCACGACATTTCTGTTGCAATTCAATCGAGACATTTTACTGGAGTTTTGTGACACATCACTTTTTTGCAACTTGTTTCAGATTTTGTTTGTGAAACTCCCAGTTCAATTCATTTCACTACAATTCTTTTCCTCGAATACCATTATTACCTTCATATATGGTTTCGAAAATGTCTGTCATGTTTACCGAGATAGTCACTGTCTCTCCCGATGGTGCCTCCCCAACCCAGCCTTTATTTGTGCCAGAATCACCATTGAATGATTCTGTGCCACCCGATATACCACTTCCATCTTCTGAATCTTCTTTTGAAAATCTGAAAAATTCACTGGAGAACTCTGTCAGGTCTTCCCCTTGTCTTCTCGAAAACAGGCAAACAAGCTTAGAAGAGGTAGCTTCCAATGTGTCTACCTCAGTTGCTCCAAATGATATTCATTTGGAACATGAAGCCAAATCGGCTTTTGGAAGACTAAATCAAGCCACTGGGGATACAAAATCACGTTCTAAACAACCCTCTTTGGATCACAATATCCTCAGCAAGTTTACCACGCTTGGTTTCGAAGAGTTCGAAAGACGACAAATGCAATTAAGAGCGTCAAACGGGTCTAATGGTGACCCCAATCAAGATCTTATACTTCACTGGAATGCAGCAATGGAACAACAGAAGCTATCAAACGACACTCTTAAAAAATTGTGCATGGTAAATATTGAATTGAATGAATCACAAGAAGCCTCGAGGGCAGATGCCACATCATTGAGATCCCAGCTCGCAAGTATCAACAAATCAAAGACGGAATTAAATGCACTCTACCAGGATCTTATTATGAAGAATGAAAAATTGAAAGAAGATTACCAAATCTTGAGCCAAAGAGTTTTGACATTGAGAATACTGTTGGATATTGCAATAAAGTCTATTGATTCACTTGAGGAATTCAAGAGAAAGCTGGAATATAGCATTAGCACGATATTGGATTCAGCTAAGTCATACAAGGATAGCTTCAGATTACTACAAATTGACCATCAAAGACTTAAAGAATCAAGTGATAAGAAAGATGAAACCATTGAGCAACTCAACGCCAAGGTCAAATACCTGGAGGAGAAAATCAAAGCCTTGAATGAATTGAATGAAGTTCTGGAATCGAAGTACAAAGACTTGACCAAAATATATTCAAGTTTGCAAATCAAAAATATTTGCAAGCAGGCAGCTACTATAAGAAACCCCCCAGAACTTTGTAAAGCCCTCATTCCCATCACAAATACTCCCGTTACTCAAGAAGGTCCACTCAAAATCAATTGCTCGCCAGATTTCGAGCTTCTCCACGGTTCAAATAAAGTGACTAAAAATCAGGGGGATAAACCTGGCTTCAGCGTTTCCGGCAATTTCATTTTTGGCCAGGTGACGGACAAGAAGAGAAAGCTGGTATACCGTCATGTGTTGCAATCAAAAATAGTTAAACCACTATCTCAAACTTCGAAAGCTCCCGAAACGGTCCAAGCAGCCTCAAAAAGAAAATCTGCTCGAAAAGCGACCAACAAATCCAAAGTTTCTGTGGCAAGGCTGTCGTATACAAAGAACAACTGACCAAAATTGTAACCTTCCCAACAAGGATTAAGTTCTCACTCCCAACAAAATGAACTAATTAGGTTTACGCAACACTGAATGAAAGGGGCCATGCTATCTCAACAGAATGCCTATCACCACCCATAAAATGTTAGTTTCCCAACAGAAGGTCCATCATAGATAAAAGTAGCGCAGTTTCCGGTGATTTCTGGTTTCTAAGTGATTATACACATTTTTGCAACAAGTTGGGTAATATCAAGTTCGCAACAGTATCAGATTGCAAAAAAAAAAAACTCTCAGGCTACATCGAATGTCACTAAAATCCAAACAAAACTCCAAGCCTCATCAGCTGATTAAGGATGGTGGACCTTTTGATACGGAACGTATGATCAAAGTCGCCCAAGAAGATAGCAAAGCGGAAATAGATGAGTTTACCAAGAAGCAAAGTTACAGACCATTTGAAGAGATGGTTTTACGGAAAAGAAATTTCCATTCCAAGAGCAAGTTCACTGGAATCAAGCCACTCCAGCTCTCTGAAAGAAAGAGAGAAGAGATGGAGTCATTGAGGATGGGAGCCAGGGCAGCATTCACTTTCCAACTGGTGCAAAGGAACATTGCAGTTACCCGGGAAAAGGAACTATTTGAATTCTATCAGGACAAATACCATTCCATGGTGGGTGAGCTTCAATCGATAGAAAAAGAGATCAAACATCTCAAAGAAGATACCGTTTTGGACTCTGGTAGCATCAGGGGAAAGCTTGTTTTCTTGGAAGAGAAAGTGAGCTCAATGATGAGGAGCCTGGAATTTGTGGAAATAATGAAGCGTCTCATGGAGCCTAAGCAAAAGATTGTGGCCTAACTCCTAAGTCGATGTCTGTACACAATTCTGCTGCACGAGTGATAAATCCGAGAATTTCTTACTTGTTCCTTACTTCCTACGATGATATTTCCTTGAGATGCGAAAAATCGCGATGTGAAATATTGACTCTTCTTCTTTCAAATATCCATTATACTGACACTATGGCCAAGAAGCAGGGAAAACCAAAGCAACCGGAGGTTCCCAGAACTGTACCTAATAAAGACCATTTCACAAGAGTGTCTTATTTGACACAGGTGTCCAATTATTTCAACTGCCATCCTCAGTACTCAATTTTATCAAGAAACTTAGCGAGAACCGGTGATTTGGTGTCCAAGAAGACAGTCTCCAAGCTCTCCCCACGACTCAAGCGAAGTATATGCAAAAAATGTCACACATTCCAAGTACACGGCTTGTCACAGAGCTTGCATATCGAGAATAAGTCCAAAGATCAGGGCGAGAAGAGCGATGTTCTCGTGGCTACGTGCAATACTTGTCAGGCTCAGAGAAGATACCCGGTGGGTAAGGATAGAGATTACAGCTTATTCAGCGAGAGAGAGGGTGTTGTGTTTGATGTTAGGAGCTGATTCTACGGTACAAAATTATACGAAAGCAATGGCCGAGCCATCTCCTCTGGGGTCTGATCCAGCAGAGTGCAATTGCTTGCCGTTCGAGGACTCGTTCTTAATGATCTGGGCTCTTCCAAAGGAAGCACGTTTGAAACCCGAAACCAAACTGACAGTGTGGCCCAATTTCTCTAATTTTTGGACAACTTCGTCGTCGATTCCTTCCTCCAATTCAACCTTCGTTACGCCTGTGGATGCGGGACCATTCCCGCCTTTGCCCTTATCAGTTTCGGAGTCGATGGATTCAAGGCAGAATCGGGGGCTATCGATGGATTGTTGTGGAGTGAGGCCATACACTGTGAGGTTCAAGAAATGCAACACATGGCCCACAGGTTGAATGAAACCTCCCATATTACCATAGCAGATTTCGAAGTTACCTTGCAAGTCGGTGACCATGGCGGGGATGATGGTGTGGTATGGTCTTTTACCTCCTTGCAAACAGTTGTTCTGACCGGGAGTGAGGTTGAAGTTAGCTCCACGATTGCCTAGACAGAAGCCATACTTATCCACCACGATACCCGAGCCAAAGCCATAAAACACTGAGTTGATAAACGAGCAAGCATTACCCTCCGGGTCAGTGACGGCGAGGTATACGGTGTCCGAGTGATGTTTCTGGTCTGGCACGGGGCGAGTAATTGTGTTCAAATCAAGGCTCTTTTCAGGGCTATACAAGTCGGCCAATCTCCGGAGGTTGGCAGAGGATAGGATGTGGTCCACTGGCACATTGTCGAATTCAGGATCTGCCACGTACTCATCGGCTTCAAAGAACGAAAGCTTGAGGACTTCAATGAGGAGATGGAAGAACTCGACTGAATTATGCTCGATGGTGTGCAAGTCGACCTTACCGGCCCCTTGTAATTCCCTGATAATTCCAAGGGCAATCAACACCACAATTCCCTGACCGTTGGGAGGAATTTCCCAGACTTTATGGTTGTTAATCTCGAGGGATATTGGCTCGACAAAAGTGCTAGTGTGGTTGACAAAGTCTTGTTTGGTCAACTTATGACCCCTGCTCTTAGTTTCTTCTACAATGGCATCAGCAATGGGGCCTTCATAGAATGCTTTTTTTCCCAGTTTTGCAATGAGACGAAGTGCTTCAGCGAATGGCTTGTTGTCGATGAAGTCGCCGCTTTGTGGGGCCTTCCCGTTCTTCAAAAGTGGATGATGTGATGGGTTGATTTTGGGATTTTGCAGCAATAACTTTTCTTCACTCTTTGCCCATAAATTTGCAGCAATCTCGTGTACTCCGAAGCCATTTTCTGCTAGATCTATGGCGGGCTGCAACACCTGCTGCCACGACACTTTGCCTGAGCCCCACTTGTCGAAGGCATCGCACCAGCCGGCCACGGCACCGGGCACGGTTACCGACAACACGGAGCGAAATGGAATTCTGTGGACGGGCAGGCCGTGATTCTCCAAGTCAAACACGTCCTGGATCGATAAGTTCTGGGCCAGGCGGCCGCAGCCGTTCAAGCCCTCGACGGAGGAAGACGAATGGTGGGAGAAGAGGGCGAAACAATCTCCGCCCACGCCGGTGGAAGCCGGTTCCACCACGCAGAGGGCAGCCGCCGTGGCAATTGCTGCGTCCACGGCGTTACCGCCCTGGGCGAGCACGGCGATACCGGCAGAGGATGCGAGCGGCTGGGACGAGGCCACGATTCCCTTGGTCGAGTATACGGTAGACCTACGGGACGGGAATCTGGAAAACATGGAGAATGGGTTTGATGATTTGTCAAAGTCAATGGTGGGAATTGAAGAAAAAATAGTCAATGGATGAAGGTTGATTCAAAAGATTGTTGGGACAGCCAATGGTATTGTGAGTTGATAAGAGCCACACCTCAAAGTGGAAAATGCACCCGGCCAGACCCGTACCATCAAAGCTAACGGAGTTTTTGGTTTGGTTTTGGTGTTGATGATATGATGAGTGTTGATATGGTGAGTGTTGATGTGGTGAGTGTTGTTATGACGAGTGTTGACGAAGTGGTTTATAAATGCTTTAATGATGATTTCGCTGTTGGCAGGTTAGTTAAATGAATCGAATTCAAATAAGTTTAGTGACAAACTGTAGCACCGAGAACACCGAGTTGAGAGGTTGTCTACGTCAAAGTAAAAGTAAATTCGTATTGGATTAATCATGGCTTGTGTGTTTCGATTCGTGGATGCCATCAAAAATCAATGATGTTTCTCCATCTCGAATCATTTTGCAGCATCGCGAACATAAATAAAACACATCACTTTTCTTCTTGAAATCACACGAATCATCGAAACTGCCCACACTCGGCACAGGCAATTAACATCATAGAGGGCATTTCGATAACCCAGAGAGCCAATAGCATCATAGGTGGCTCGCCAGTACCATTATCACACTCAAACAAAGACTTAATTACAGGTTCAAACACACTTCAAACTCAGAGCCCAAATCATCACTCCAAGATCCAACATCCAAAACAACCATAAAAGCATGCAACGAAGACGAGATTCGGATGGGTCCACGGACAGCACGCAGGCCACGCCTGAGCCCAGTGGCTCGCACCGCGGTCCGCCCACGGCGGCGGCCATCCGCACGGTGCTAGCGCGACACACGCGCCACCAGACCACACGACGCGAACACATCGCCCAGGCAGTGGTGCTGGAAACGGGGCGCCCGCTCCGGGCGGGCCAGGTGGACGTGGCGCTCGCAGCCATCAACCACGAGTTGAAAGAGGTGTTCGCCATGCAGTTGGTGCCGGTTCCCGCGCTGGCCCCCGCGGCTCAGGGCGAGGACGGCACGCGCAAGCGGGCCAAGCGCAGCGGGCCTGGGCCGGCGCCCATGGCGCTTGTGGCACGACACACGCCGCGCGGGCGGGCCGCGCTCGCGGCCATGTGGGCCGACGACTTGGGCGCGGTGGCCAATGAGCGCGGCACCAACGACGCGCAGTATTTCGTGCCCAAGTACTCACGCAGTATGGCACCGGGGGCCAACGGCGACTTGGTGCGTATGGGCTTGACGGCGCTCGTGGTGAGCGTGGTGGTGGTGGCCGAAAACCATGTGACGGAGGCGGACTTGGGCCGCACGGTACGCCAGTTCGGGGTGTCGGAGAACATGAACCACCGTATCCCTGCGCTCGGTTCCAGCTGGGCCGACGTGTTGGGCGAGATGGTGAAACGAGACTACGTGGTGCGGGACGGCACTGGTGGGTACAGGTTGGGGGGCCGTGCCATGGTTGAATTTGGGCCCAAGGCAATGATGGAGCTCGTGGGGGGAGTCTACGGCGAACAGTTTGACGAGACGGTCAAGAGGAAGGCGTTGACCACGGTGACGAGAGTTTACGGCGAGCAGGCGGAGGCTGTGTTGGCCATGGCGGAGGAGGGAGGTGGAGAGAATGAGAGTGGTGAAGGTGGTGACAATGAGAATGGCGAGAATGAGAATGAGAATGAGAATGAAGATGAGAGTGACGGCGGAAATTGAAATGGAGTTGGAAATGGTCAATATGTAGATGTTACTGAGCAGAGATCACAGAAGAATGGAATACAGTATAAGACAAGATGAGAGAAGATGCGAGAAGATTCAAAATGGAGATCGGAGAAAATCAAAAAAGACCGATACCATCAAGATCGAGATCAAACAAGATCAATGAAGACCAGAGTATGTAAAAATAGATCATGTCACTGATTATATAAGTCCCATAGAGAAATACCACAGGAATTACGACCACAGACAAGCGACATCCAAGCATACTTTCAAATATCGATACCCAAAAATGGCTGCAAACAGGCACAGAGCAAAGACCCAAAGAACAAGTCACAGCAAGCAAAACAAGCAAAACAAGTAAGACGTGTGACAAAAAGCGAAACATGTGACAACAAGCATAAACACGGAATCGAATCAGCATGTAGTGAATGAGACCATGACAGAATCGTTGAAAATTGACACAGTTGACATATTGGGACACTCGACAAAATCGACAAATTTGGAAAAGTGGGAAAATCGACAAACCCTTATCGACAAATTCACCCCCAAGACTTGGCGAAGGGAAATTTCACAGGCAGGGCCCACAAGGCCCATCTGAGAGAAGTGTCTTCGAAAAGATGGTTGTTGAATTTGCAAGTCCACTCAAACAAGCCATGTCGCTGTCATTGGCCAGATTGTCAATTTCTCACTCATTCTCACCACTATACGAGCTATACGAACGCAGCACCAACAACTACGAAATCCCCACAAACAGCCAACGGCCAATCTCATGTGCTGCATAAGGTGTCAATTGTGACAGATGAGATGTTTCAACTTGAATATGAGATGATCTTACAAATTCACAAGCAACCCCACTGAAAGCGTTATCCTGTGAAATTTTCAAAGCCGATTCGAAAAATGAATGGCGCGACTGTCAGATTTCATACCACTTATTCTTTATCTCTTTTACAATATGGCCCTTGATACTCTCGACTACTCAGTTATGGTTGCCATTGCGGTGGCCATGCTCGCGTACTTTGGACGTGGCATGATTTTCGGCGAATCCAATTCGGCGGGATTCGTCTCCAACACCGGCTCAGAAGGCTCCAGAAACATCGCTGAGACTTTGGAAAAGAATAACAGAAATGCTGTTGTTTTCTACGGTTCCCAGACCGGTACTGCCGAGGACTACGCCTCCAAGCTCTCCAAGGAATTGTCTTCCAAGTTTGGCCTCAAAGTGTTGGTGGCTGATTTGGCTGACTACGATTATGATAACCTCTGCGATGTGCCTGATTCGGTCTTGTGTTTCTTCCTCATGGCCACTTACGGTGAAGGTGAACCCACTGATAGTGGTGTGGACTTTATCGACTTCCTCGAAAATGAAGCCGACACCTTGTCCACGTTGAGATTCACCGTTTTCGGCTTGGGTAACTCCACCTACGAATTCTACAACGCAATGGGTAAGAAGGTCAACACGCGTTTGGAAGAATTGGGCGCCGAACGGTTCGCCGAATATGGTGAAGGTGACGATGGTGTTGGATCCATGGACGAAGATTATTTGGCTTGGAAGGATGCCGTTGCCGACTCCTTGAAAAACAACTTGAGCTTCGAAGAGCACGAAAGCGTCTACCAGCCAAGTTTCGAATTGTTCGAATCCCAATACCCAGTTGAAAACTCAGACGTCTCCCATGGTGAACCAGACAAGTCCTACATCAACAAGGCCGACAAAGATCTTACAAGAGGTCCATTTGATCACTCTCATCCATACATTTCTCAAGTCACCAAGACTAGAGAATTATTCGATTCAAAAGACCGTCACTGTGTTCACGCTGAATTCGATTTGACCAACACTAATTTGCGTTATACAACCGGTGACCACATTGCCATTTGGCCTTCTAACAATGACCAGAACGTCGATGTTTTCTTGAAAGCATTCGGTTTAACCGATAGAATCGAAGAAGTCTTCGAATTGAAAGCTTTGGACTCCACAGTTTCAATTCCTTTCCACACTCCAATCACTTTTGGTGCTGTTGTTAGACATCATTTAGAAATCTCCGGTGCCATTTCAAGACAATTCTTGTTGTCAATTGCTCAATTCTCCCCTGATGCTGAAACAAAACTGAAAGTTTTGGACATCGCCAACGATAAACAGAAATTCGCTGAAGAAATTCATCATAAAATGTTTAACATTGCTGACGCTTTGTTATTTTTATCCAATGGTGCCACTTGGAAGAAAGTCCCATTCACTTTCTTAATCGAGTCGGTTGCTCACTTGCAACCTCGTTATTACTCCATTTCTTCATCTTCGTTGTCAGAGAAAACTTCTATCCATGTCACTGCAGTGGTTGAAGCTGAAAAGAAAGGTTCTCAATTGGTTACTGGTGTTGTCACTAACTTATTAAAGCATATGGAAATTGATCAAAATAAATCTTCTGAGACCCCAATTGTCACTTACGATTTGAAAGGTCCAAGAAACTTATTCAACAATTATAAATTACCTGTTCATGTTAGAAGATCAACCTTTAAATTGCCAAGCAACCCATCTACTCCAGTTATCTTAATTGGTCCAGGTACTGGTATCGCTCCAATGAGAGGTTTCGTTAGAGAAAGAGTTGCTTTGAAGAAAAACAATGATGCCACCGTTGGTAAAACCTTATTGTTCTACGGTTGCAGAAATGAGAATGAAGATTTCCTTTACAAGAATGAATGGCCAGAATATGCTAAAGCTTTGGGTAGCTCATTTGAATTTGAAGTTGCCTTCTCCAGAGCTGATCCTACAAAAAAGGTTTATGTTCAAGATAAACTTTTAGCTAAATCTAAGCAAATTTATGATTTGATAGAAGAAGGTGCTTTCATTTACGTTTGTGGTGATGCTAGTAGAATGGCAAGAGATGTCCAACACACTTTAGCTAAGATTGTTGCTAATGAATCAGGAGTCGACGAAGAAAGAGCTACTGAAATTGTTAGATCTTATAAAGTTCAAAACAGATATCAAGAAGATGTTTGGTAATTCATTATACATAAATAATTAGTTTGCTTTAGTAATGAATGATTATAGAAAACTGTTTAATGTATACAATTTTATAAAATATGATGCAGAATTAAAGATGGTGATTAGGTTTCGAAACTATCACCCGAATCTCTTTTAATACAAAATCTCCAATCAGGATTTGAAGAATTATAGATACTTTGCAATTTCTGTTCGATATCCAACCAGTGTTTATATTTTAATTTGGATTTCAAGTCCAAATCATAGATATTGCAAGTTAGTAAAAATCTTCCGTAACCATCAATGAAGATTAAATTATTAATGTTATTATGACTATTGTGAACATTGTTATGTTTATCATACTTCTCAAATTTGATGAAAAGTCCGACATCTCTCAAGGTCATTACTAGCGATAGATTCTGGGAGACATCATTAATTGAAGTTAAGTTTTTAATCAAGTCATTTTTGTTATTAATTTTCTGATATTCTTTTAGTTTTTGAAACACATTATTGGGATTCTTGAGGAATATTTGGAATAGTTTTCTCAAAGGAATCCTATTATCTGTTTCAATTTGTTTTAGGATATCAGGGGGTATTTGAGAGAAAACATCGTTCAAACCTTCGGTCATGGACTCGGGGTATAAGAGGTCAAGAGGGCAGAAATGTCTTGGGTGACCTTTCAAGATATTCAACAGGCAAGTTCTGCAGTAGTTGGATGATGAGTTGTCGTAGAGCCATTTAGGTTTTATTTCAAATATAACCGAATTAATTTTTTCATCGATACCACTGCCAGCTTCTCTTATGATATTATTTTTGTGATCTTTCGAGCCAACGCTGTCGTGGGATGTGACGGATTGATTAACGTTGGACTCTTTCACAGGGGCATTGGAACCAATGTATAAATGGCAATTTTTCGATAGAAACTGTTTGGTGTAATTACCATCCAATATATTAGGGATTAATAGACCATATCTCTCCTTTATCATTAGACTGTTTCCCCGGTTATCCAATTTATTGACGAACTCCGTGGTCAACACAATCAACTGAATGTCGATTATTTGCTGTGGGAAGAGATGTTTGCATTTGAGTTCGATGAAATCGTATAGTTCACATGTTGAAATATATTGATCGTCTTGTTTCAACAATCTGACCCTTAGTAATTTATGGCGTAAATAGTCATTATTTCCAGTATACTGGAACAAGATGTTGGCGTTACCCTTGGCAAAGTATATCCAGTCATTAGGAGATGTAATTTTGGATATTTCCATTCTTCATATGAGCCAATATTAGTTGATATTTGAAGGATAACGACTAGTCGATAATTTCCAGATTAGGGCTCAGTGGAAAATTTTTACGTGCGATCTCAAGACAATATGGTCCAGCTTTACAATTGAGTGAGTAGAGTTTTGGAAATGTGGATTATTGTACGAGATAACGAATGGGCGAGTTCACGAACCACCTTGTGCTAATGAGGTGGTTCATTTAGAGCTATTTGTTACAAGTGAATTTGACTCTGTGCCTTTATTGAACTCCAACTGTGAGATGGCATTTAGGCATTTCTTCTGGTTGCGAATACTACCTAGAATCGAAATGTACATTCAAGGTAGAGGTACACTGTTGAAGCATGGCCACTCGAGAATGGCACGCTGTAAGCTCTCTTGTAAGACATTCTTTTCTGCTAATGGTTGTCTGATTTTTGAAAAACCTCTACTGCTGATAGTTCTTTGGCTTTGGAGAATCCTCTACTGCTGATAGTTCTTTAACTTTGAAGAATCCTCTTTAGAATCCTGCTCTTGAATGTCCTACTAGGGAGAAGTCTACTCTTTCTTCTGACTAATGGTTGAAGATACTGTAAATTTCGGCTTCTGTGATTTTGAAGACCAACCACTCTCCGCCTCTCTAGTTACTATTTACTCGTTACCGTATAACAGTCTATGCTCGTCTTTTGAAGATGTCTTCAATCTCTTGTCTGGAGAACATTGCCTCGTTTCCCATGGACCGGTTGTTGTTCACCAACACCTTCCCTGGCCCGGCCACCCGGAGGTAGATGGGTCTGCGGGAGATGGTGGACACAACGTACAATTTGAACCACCTCATGCCTCGGTACAACCCCGTTTGAACCTTGGACACACCATCTTTGATGCTCAAGTCGTCCAAAGTCTTCTCGTACCTCTCGGTCACCGCAGACTTGGCCGTGGCCCAGTAATGGCTCACGGAAGTAGACACAACTGGCGGAATGTTACGGAAAGGTGCTTTCAAGAGTCGCCACACGACACCTGCCGCTGTGAGGGCCAGCTCCGGCAACAACTGGGTGAATATGGTACTTCTGGCGAGAATCTCGGTGTGGAATGGAACCGTGGTCGCAATTAGACTGTTGGGATTCAACAACATGGTCTCGTTCTCGGCCAATTGGAGCTCGAACAACTGGTTGGCCCCATTCACCACAACGGTCCCCTTGCCCTTGCTTTTGAAAGAAGAGAACTTGTGCAACACCTTGACGGGCTCGAACGTCATGTCGTATCCCAGCCAGGCAATGATGCTGTCGTCTTTCACCACGGTCCACTGTTCATTCTGGTCGTCTATGCTGATGATGGCGTAGTTCTGCTGGTCGTGGCTGCGGCTGCTGACCCCGTTGATCAAGAGCGAAACCGGCGACGTCGTGTGCACCTGCTGGTAGCCTGTCTGTGTGGTTAGAAGCTTCAGTTCGCTGGTCATGTGAGCCAAATCTCCGTTGATGGCCACCACGGACCCATTGCGGATGTTGAGGCTCAGCGACCGCGGAAGCGTGATGTTCAAGAGATTGCTGGGCTGCCCGAGCGGCTGGAACCGTGGGAGCTCCACGAACGGGCCCAGACCAGTGCCAGTTGGAAGCGCTCCGTTGGAAAGTTGGGGCGAAAGATCTCTGGCGGCTGAGGCTTGCTTGGATACCACGCCCAATCTTCTGATGAATGTGATGGGTCGCATTTGTATTCTTCTGTGCTTTGATCAGTGTGTCACACAACCAATGGCAAAATCAATGGACCTAGTGTTATTTCGTTATTTGGTAAATTTGGAGTAGTTTTCTGGCGCTTGTTTTCTGGTGATGTTTTTTTGCGACTTTTGGTATTCTCGTTTTCTCCAATCGGACGACACAGGATCGAAGACTTTTCACATCCGTGCAGGGTATCTTTCTGACTGGCTGTCTTGGATGTGATGTATCAGTTATCTTGTCGATGCTTAAGCGACACGTAGTGTGGCTATGTGAATGTTTGTGGTTTTACGGTTGATATTGCAGCTGGATGGGCTTGTATGAGCTTATCTCCGATGGTTATCAGAAATCTATCTACGCATTTAAACTGTACGCCATATTTGCATTCAAGTATACATTGTAACACTCTCATACGTACTGGTGTAACCACTCGTCGGTCTCCACGATATCCTTGAGGTAGGTGTCGCTCACCAATGTCTTGTCGACTTCGTTGGCAAGTGTCATCAATTTCACAAATAATCCCCATAACTTGAACCCTCCTTTCAAGTCTTCGTGGTACTGAGCCGCCTTGATACTGTTGATTCCATTGACATTGATGTTGAATGAGCTGTTGTTGATCTGGAAAACAGTGTTCAAAAGATGCTCATGGCCACTTTTAATCAAATCTTGCTTGCTCAAGGACCCACTTGACGCCTTCTGTTGTCTCAAGATATGTTCGAAGTAAATTTCGCCAACTACCCCTAATAAGGTACTATTGAGATCTTTGTAAAAAGGCAATTGATCGATCAATTTGAACCAATCGTCCTTCTTGTTGTATTTAACCTTAACATTGTTGTTCTCTTGTCTTACAATGAAATCGATTAAAACACACTCGACTTCGTTGATCAAATTACCCTGAATAAATTTCAAATAACTTCTGAAATTCAATAATGATCTCGAAATCGGCCCTTGGTAATTAATCGGATGCACATTGAATTTATGTATAGACAAAATTCTTGATATCAATGTGATCTTGCTGGTCTCATCTCCATTGAGGATAACATCACTATTGGAAGTGTCCTTGAATGACCGAGCAACACTGGTGAAGTCATGCGTGTACTGATTCAACTTGAGAGTATTGGTTTTAACTAAGAATAATATCAATACCAATTCTTGAACATAATCGTCCGTTAATTCACTTCCATTTTCATTCACAAATCTTCTTAAAATTTGCCCAAATAAACTCAACTCATTAGTTTTTCTATCAATGACATTGAGTAAATACAAAGACCTCAACAATACTGTGGATATAACATCTTTACAAGTACTGATCTCCTTATCAAATGGCTTTCCTGAAGGCTTGTAAGAGTCTTGCAATCCACTCAAGAATTTTTGTAAATCAAAAGCTTCTTGATCACCTGAATAAGAGTGTAAATGATTGATCTGTCTGTACACTGGTGGATTCATTCTGTTATTTAATTCAACTGCTTCATCCCTGAACCAATAGTTGACCTTAATTTTCTTGACCTGATAGTATCTAGCAATCAATTGGGTTATCAAGTTGAATTGTTCGTCCATAAGGTCGGTGTAGAATGTCGAAGTTATCAATCTTCGATAGCCTTCACTCAAACCACTTTCAAGTGGTGGTCTGATGTTTAAAGAACCTTCTGTGAGTGCACCAAATAATGAAAGTGGTCCTAAACCAATAGATTGATAAAAGTAGAATTCCGCTGGTAATCTTTGTGAAATGATGTCATGGACATCATTAGGAATCTTAATTTTGCCCTCGTTTGGATCCTTTTTTGCGTCTTTGGCGGTGGAATCTTTGGAATCTGGTTCTGCAGACTTTGAAGATTCTTTACTTTCATCGCCATCCTCCTCGACTTTACTTCCTACTAAATCTTTTGGATTTTTTATGCCTAATTTTGCCATTTCCACAGAATATAACTCGACATTACCTTCAGCATTCAAAATAGGAATAAATTTTATAGCACAATGACCTTTTAAATACAACTCCATTAATTTCGGATCGTTCAAACCAGCAATGTATCCGTGCAAATCAGAGTTACTTCCATTGAAGGAGTTGTATTGAAAAATGATATCAAGCGCCAATTTGAAATAGCTCAATTGAGGATATGGTTGAAGAGGATTAGGTTTAGGTAAAGGGGGAAAGTTGGGGAAAGTTGTTGGTTGAACTGAACAGCCAACCATAATACTCAAGTCTAAGAACTGCTTTTCGTTCAAGCTTAAGTCATGAAGTACTTTAGCTTTATCAACGAATCTAAAATCCTTGGATTGAAATTCCATACCTAAGATGAATTTATCAACATGGGTGAGTAATAAGTCAGTAGACCCGTAAATGGAATCGATTAATTTGTTTTGGTATAAGTAAGATAACTGGAATGAGGAATCATGAGGACTTACCACGTAGTCAATGCCCTTGGCAATGAATTGCTTGACTAGATCATTGATCATCGGGGTGATAGGTAAAGGGTCAGTGAATAATCTAAAAGAGTCATTATTCATATTGTTGTAGCTGCCATAAGGGTTATTGGTTTTGGAGCTTAATTTATTCCAAACTGTCTCTAAGTGCAGTTCCTGAGTAGTCAATTCTCTATTAACATTATTCATCGTTTGTAATTGAATTTTCAATCCAGGTATAACGAAGATTGGTTTAATATTAAATTCCTGAAACACTTGTAAATCTGACTGGATATAATCATTTAAAGAGCTTGGAATTCCACCAATTCCTGCTAAAAACTGCTCTTTTTTGAATGTATAAATTCGACTAAGGTAATGCTCCACATCTATACCAATTGTAGCATTTTGGAGGATTTCAATTGACGAAGTATTGACAAGTTTCCTCTCAAAAAGATAAGATTCAAGTGATTTGATCGGCATGGTGATTGACGTGTTTAGTTGGCTTTTTTTTGTTGAGAAGATATAGCTCAATAATCTGTTATTTTTGAAGAGGATTCAGCCCCTGTTTATAGTTTGAAGTATTCAACTGTTTTACACTTGGTCAAATGTGTTCTTTGAGCTTATGGCGGCTATTTTAAAGTGTTGTTATTTAGTGATTTTCTCGGTACAGACACTCCCCTATTTGTTAAAACGGGGCTCCAAACACTAATAGCCATTAAAGAGAAAATTAAGATGTTGGAAAACTCAATGTTTTGGACAAATCAATGTCTTGAACGAACTACAATGTTCTACTGTTGATTCGCAATGCAAGCCAGAATAATTCTTTTAACTATCTTCACCTAACAAGCTTTCCAGAAAAATATATTTAGGTATCTTCACCAAACAAGTTTTCTAGAGCTCCATTTTCTGTGTAAGGGTCATTCATGATGTCGATGCCGCCATTTTTCTTCTTTCTAGCTACAGCGGCAGCTTCTAATTGTTTTTTCCGATCTTTCAATTCTGAATCCTCGGTGTTAGCAGTTCCATTAGACTGCTCTTTTGATATTTTTATGAGCTCCAACAAAGCTGACCTTTGGTGCTTCAAAGACTTTGAACTCACCAAAAGTGACTCGAAGTTACTCAAATGTTGGGTGGAGATATTAGGTAAATATTGCATCAAGATTCTGGCCGGGTAGTCATTTTTCAGACGTAAAGTACAGTATAATGTAGTCAAGGCAATGGCGGCCTCGGAGTGGGTTTCCACGAAATAGTCGTCTGTCAAGACAACGAGTAAAGATTTGATCAAATTGTCACACAAGTACTTATCTACTTCATCGTCCTTGAGCAAGATATCTCCCAATATATTTCTCACCACTAGAATCGTGTTGAAAGAACATTTCGTATCTTTGAAAGCGATTACATGACAACAAAGTTGAAGAAACGGTGCCATGACATCTTTATTTTCAATTATGAGTCTCTTGCAGGCAAACTGAGTATCCGTGACATTCTTTGAATTGATTTGACTCACCACATCCATCAAAAATCTCACAACTGTAGCGGTCAATTGTCTCAACATGTGTTCTTCCATCATTTCTTCAGAAAGTGTTTCATCATCTTCATTGCCTTGTAGTTGTAATCCTCTCATATAAACTTTCTCCCAACGTTTCACGATCAATTTGTCAATGTCCATGAACGCTTTGGGGAGTAATTCAGCCATGAAAACATCAACATATTTAACTGGGCAGTTCCTAATCACGCTTCTCAAACAACTATTGATCATATGTTTCCAACTATGTAACGTGATTCCACTGGTATCTCCAGCCACTGATTTCCAAAGCATCAGAGCAATGTTTGGAATTTCGTATAAAGTGTCTTCCAATTGAGATAAAGACCCAATGGTCAAGAAAGCGTACTCTCTGGTATAACGAATCAAATGACCAACGGAATCTGCAAAATCTCTTAACGTGAGTGCAGCTTTGACATTTTCCTCTATGAAAGTTTCTTTCGTTTGTAATGAAACCCCTTGCTGCCAAAATCGTTCCAAACAACTATATCTAACAAATGATTGAACTGCTGCCGGTAAATCCTTCCAGTTTTCAGGGTTATGATATGACTGTATTTGGCTCAAAAGTTGAAGAATATGTGGAATGATTGGTTGGACTCTTGGTTTCCATAACTTCAATAAATTCAAGTATTCAGAGGAGTCATGAGACAACTTTTCAATACTGTATTGGATGAAAATTCTCGTAGCACGAATAGGGAAGATGGATGACCAATGATCTTTCAATCTGTTTTTCAAAAGTTTCCCTTCTTCGTCCATGGTAGCTTCTAATAAGTTAGTTTCAGCAGTGATTCCTCTACTTTGGAAATACAGCGCTATTTCCACAATTCCCATTCTTTCCATAAACCAATGTAAATCCATAAGACCTTTTTCAGTTTCTGGGGCCGACCATGCCATCAATTCTGGATCAACGATGGATGCAAATAATTCATCCTTATCGTCGATAGAAGATCTTGAAGCAATAACTAGTAAAAAAGATTTGAATGCAACATTTTCATGATCACTGACTTTGTTGGAAGACAAAATATTGGCGACCACGTTTTCTAGATCTTTAAATATCTTTTTAAGAGATTCTGGCATGATATAAGCAAGCCTGTTCAATTCTGTTCCACAACTGGTTCTCAAGTCACGAATCAATTCTTTCTCTTCGTCAGAGATATTTGCTGGATATTCGAAAGTAGCCGTAGTCAAAATTTTTTCTAAAACTTTGAACATTAATGGGCTGACATCTTTTAATAAAGGTGCAAATTGAACAAGGGTTTGAACTTGTTTTCTAATTAACAAGGGGCTCGCCAAATTCATAGCCAATAATCTCTCACCTAAGCTTTCCACCAATTGATTTAAACGATTATTGATAATATCGAAATCTTCTCCGGTATACCAGATTCTCCATCTTGATATACCCCTTATGCTATTTTCAATGATGTTGAATTGTGAATTCCCGTAGTTCAAAGGATCTGATTTTTCATCCAATTTGTATTCATTGATGCATTTGTTACCCAAAGACGAACTGAAAAAGTTTTGAAGTCTATTTTCTAGCCAGGTTAACCCACCCTCTGGTTTTTTGCAGACAGTAATACGGACAATGTCTTCATTGAACTTTCGGTAATTGGATAGAAATGAGTTGGAGTCAGGCGTGGAGTCAAAGTCAACGTCAAGGAATTGTTTCAGGACATTTTCATCATCTACATGGCTGAAATTTATTGTTCTGTTGGCGGCGATTTCCAATAGATCAAGTAAAATTCTTTGAATCGGACTCTTGGAACTCAATTCATCAAATCTGAGGATTGTTACCCACATTTGTAGGGATAACCCAGATATGATCAAGCTTGGATGATTTGTGGTATTAAGAACCAATGCCAAATAACTATCAACGTCTGCTTTTTCCCATGATATTTTGTTTTTCGTGGGTAATGATACATTTAGGTATTCACTTAATGAAACAATCATCTCCACTGTTTTTTTCAAGAGAGAATATACTTGCTCATCCACATCATCGGGATTGATTTCTAATGATTGGTAGAAACGTGATAATTTATCAATTCCTTCGGTGGAGTAGATGTTACCGATGAAGAATTCAAAGTCCTCGTCATTACTGTAATTTCTTGTGAACAAGATATGTAAACAATCAACTGCTAAGGTCTTCAATTTCACATCATCAACGGTTAGGATATTGATTAAAGTGGACAAGATGTTTTCATTTCTTAAAGTAGAAGGTTGAATCCAATGCAAGCAAGTTTTGAAAGTGGACAAGATTTTTGGGACGAATGTCTGACAAGTTGAGGAAGATATATCGTTATTGGAGAGGATTTCAATCAAAAATTTACTCCAGGTAATGAACCAACCGTCATTTGAATATTTACAGAGGGATAAGTTGGGGTTAGGTTCATATAACTGGTTCAATACTGAATCCAGGGTAACGATGAGGACACATAACTGATTTAAAATAGCGGTTCTTTTCAGTGCAATTGGATCATCTAGGAGGTAGATATCTTCGAACAAAGTTCTGATAATTACTAGGGATAATTCTCGACTATTCGTATTTGAATTCCACAAATTCCATAAATCTGAATCCATTGAAGCCCATCCATTTAGTTTATCATCTTCACTGACACTAGCTTGATCCAACTTACCATCAGTACTATCCAAAGACTTGACGAGGAAGTTCCCCCAAATTCTTTTAGTTATGGATACCCATAAAAATGCCAATTTTTCCTTGATATAATGAGGATCGGATTCATCAATTTTACAGCATAAATCTATAACCCACTTACGAATGGTGAGAGATTTTTCTTGATCGAAATTATGAAATTTTTTGTTGATGGAGTTTTGTAAAAGGGAAAGACCAAAATGTCTAACAATGTAGTTTTTACCATTATTTTCAGGTAATGATAACTGATAGCCCCAAAAGGGAGATTCATCGTTAGACTTGATATCTTCTAGGAACACCTGTGCCTCTCGTCTTTGATCATTAGTAGAAGTTGACTCGTACACAACTCCTAAAGCACTGATTATCTGGTTAACACCATTACTATCCATCGTCATTAGGAATCTAACGTAATTGTGGATTTTTCGTTAGTTGAAATTTTTCTTATTAATGTTATCTTTATCTATGGTGAGAATTTGAATTTAATTTAACTCAATCAATTTTTTTCTAATTTTCTTCGTTGTTTCGGGGATTGACTCAATAAACTTTCGACAATTCAACTTTTATCATTTATCGTGAGTGTATTTCACTTTTGCTGGATTGAATCCCTTCTCGTTCTTTTATTGTTGTATAGTTAAATTAATTCCCGCCTTGAGTTTTGAGGGATTTGGGACACGTTGAAATTATGTGCAGGACTCACTAAAATTAGTGGGATGGTGTTGATTTTGGCCTGTACACCGGGTAAAATCCATCTGGCTATCTTGAAGCTTTTGGTACTATAAGGACTTTGAGGTCATTTTTAGGTTCTATAAGTATTCCCGGTGTTCTTTAAATGTAGTTGAACACTTCCCTCCTTTTTTCCAGGATGAAAAATGCCGACTTTCACCACCTAAAATCTACAATTATGCAACTAGATATATGCATTGTGAAGTATAACAACTACAAGTAAAACTTTTTCTTGTCTCTCTCCATGTCGGGTCTGTGTTCCCACTCGACTTCCTCTCTGATGCCTCTCTGCAATCTGCGCAATTTCAAGGTGAATTGAGGACCTAATTCTTGCAAACCCACTTTCTTTTCATTTCTAAACACGTACCGGTGTCTTCTGAAGAAAATGTAGTCTCTCTGGTTGTGTAAAGTGATGACTTGACGTCCCACGAGTTCTGGCTTTGCAGGGAAAATCGACTGGAATAATCTACCCACGGTTTTACCTAATCTCGTGTTGAAATTATTCAATATGAGCTCCGGCGTATGGTCGGTAGCCCTACCGTGACCCGAGATCCTTTTGGATTCTGTCAAAGATGTTATGGAGAAGTAAAAGGTTGGACCCTCGGGTAAATGAATGAAAGTAAGCCCGGTTACTTTCTTTTTATCTTCATTGATGACCACCAAATCTGTGAATTCACGATTCGAGCAGTACTGTGCCATGTCTTTCATTGAGTATTCCTTCTTCCTTTTGATGAAAGTCACATTAGGTAAGAAGTCCATTAAAATGTCAGCAAATTCATAAGCTGCTTTCTTTGCATTGGCATTAGTTGTAAGTAAGATTTTTGGATCCTTCAACGATGAGAAAAACTGGTCAAATTCGTCCTCCCCTTCAACTTCGGTGCCAATAGTTTCATCGTAGACTCTTTTCGATTCAAGAGTTTCGGGGACATTGTTTTCCAATCTTTCTTCTCTAAGTTCAGGATTTTCTCTTTCTTCCTTGGCTCTTTTGGCTCTTAGTTCGTGTCTGGCCTTAGCTTTTTCATGCTTGATATCAGCGAAGATCTTTTGTCTCTTATGCTTGTTTCGGATGGCTTTGAGCACATCTGCTGTCTCCTTTTGACTCATGATGTTCTTGGTACGAGATGAGATGAGGTTTGTTTTTTGATAAGATGGAGGTCGTGCGAGCTGGAAAATATGATTTCAATTTCTGCTTAGGTCAGCGTGAGGTCATGAAAGTAATCAACACTGGGAACTACCTGATTGTTTGAAGGTATTGAATGTAGTGTATGCTTCTGGGGTTGGTGGAAGCAGAATACGTCGAACAGTTGGGTTTTGATTGAAAAAAATAAAAAAAGCATTCAGCACGAAAGTTTCGCCAATGGTCTCCCACTTGACTACTCGGTTTCGCTCTCAGCGGCTTAACTATGATTGATCGGACGGGAAATCGTGTTTTCCACTGGATATGGCCGAATACAATATAAGTGGATTCATACCTGAATACATTGAGCATTATACACTATTCAGGCATGAAAAATCCTGCACGCTTAAATCAAATAACCTTCAGCGTCTATTTATTACAACCACCGATGAATCGAAGCCAGATTAGCATCAATACTCTCCGCAGATACGCGACTGGACGTCGCCAGCTTGCGCCGGAGCTTCGGAGCAAAGTCGATTCGTGGGCGAAACAAATAAAGACCCAGAAATGGGAATTTCCTGACCACTATTCTTTTGGTCCTATAGTGAACTATTCTCAATTGCTCAATCAGATCTTCCCAGAACAAGTCCAGCAATATGACTGGAAGAGTGGCAGTAAGCATCTTCCATCGTGCTATCACTTACTATACAACAACCAGCCCAACACATTTTTGGGCCGGGATGGGTACGACAACTACCAGGCACCTACAGAGAATGGCGTGGAGCTCTTTTCGAGAAGGATGTGGGTCAATGGGACCATCACGCTCCCGGAAAAGCCCGTAGATGTTCCTACGCCCAGCGTGTGTCGAGAGATTGTCAAACTGGTGAGGGTCATAGAAACCTCGGTGTTCGTCACCATTCAGAGACAATTTTACAACTTGGAGAATGAACAACACTTGATAACCGAGCTCAGAAGTTTGGTGTACACCAACGAACACTACGGTGGGGGCAGTAGGGGTGCTAAGATCGAAGTTGGCCCGGAGGATGGCGTTATTCCGTTCACTGTGTCTCATTCGGACGTGAAGAGATTCTGTGCTCTCTCCTTCAACGTACACAAAATCCACTACGACAAGCAGTTCTGCGTCACCCAAGAGAATTTGCCTGATGTCATTGTACCCGGACCTTTCATGGTGAATTTGGCGGTAGGGGCACTCGAAGGATTCAAACAAGGCCGCGGCACTGTGAAAAGTATCAAATACAAGAACGTGGAAGCATGTGCCGTGGGCCAGGCTCTAGAGGTGGTTATAAAGGAGTCAGATACACTGTATCGGGTAATGGTTGTCGGTGAGGATCGAACAAAGCTATTCTTTGATTCAACCATTCAACTCTACTAACCTATTTAGAGCATATATACGAAACCTCCACCCATAATATAATAGGGGGTCTCTCGAGTTCGTATAATACTGGAATATAGGCGGCATATTGCGCTATTGCATCATGAAATTAACCAATCTGTTACTTTATTCGTAGTGTCAAACTTGGAATGTGCCTTATCAACGTGTCTTGGAGAATTCCTAATAATATGTCAACGGGTTATCGGTGAAATTGCACAGGTGTGCCGATACTAAATTGCCCGATTAGTCTAGGGCCGTAGATTTTGCGGCCAGGACATTAAACGGCAGCTGGTTGGCGGGTCTTATATAAGGAGACTAGATCTTGCTGGGTGGTGGATTTGACATTATCAAATTCATCGACTATGAAGTTCTCTGCTCTTGTTACCATCGCTGCCGCTTCTTTACCGTTTGCCGCTGCTGCCACTTACCCAGTGCAATCCTGTGACTCTCTGGACGCTGGATTCTCATGTTCTAAGGACGGTGCTACCGGCTCTTGTTGTTACGAAGCATATGGTTACATCATGCAAACCCAATTTTGGGACTACGATAGCTCTGCGTTGAAGGCTGTTCAAAAAAGAGACGTTGCCAAGTTGGAAGAGATCGAAGCGAAGTTGGCTGCTAGAGATGACAGTGATACCACTTTCACCATCCACGGTTTATGGGATGACTTGTGTGATGGCTCTTTCAAACAATACTGTGACACTTCTTTGGAGATTGCCGATGGTGCTGATATGAAATCGATCATTGCTGACGACTTTGGCATGTCTGACTTGTACGAAACCATGTCCACCTACTGGTTGAATAACGATGGTAACAATGAGGAATTGTGGATTCACGAGTACAACAAACATGGTACTTGTTTTGACACTTTGAAACCCAAATGCTTTACTGGTTCCTACAAAACCAATGAGGCTGCAGTTTATTTCTACCAAAAAGTCGTTGAGCTTTGGCAGTCTTTGCAAACCTATCAGTTCTTGAAGGAAGCAGGTATCACTCCAACCACTAGTAAAAAGTACGCTTTGTCTGACATCCAAGATGCTTTGAGTTCGAATTTCGATGGTAAGGAAGTTTACGTTGGCTGTACCGATGGTGCTATCAACCAAATTTACTACTACCACGTTGTCAAAGGAAGTGCTTTGACTGGTGAGTACAAGAGCGTAGACTCCTTAACCAAATCCAACTGTGCTAGTCAAGTCTGGTACTTGCCTAAGTAAGTTAAAAACGTCGGGTTTTTCTTTTGATTTAAACAAAATACAAAATTATACATTATGCCTTCTCAAAATTGTAGTTCTGCAAGGTTGAAATACGAACAAAAAGACGAACGGATCGGGTGTCTATCATGTTAGCTTTGATACGAATTACTATTACTACAACTCACGGGATTTGATTCAAATTTTGATTTTCGTATTCAATACTCATATTATTGACTGTTGACAGACTAGCAAGCTGTCAATCGTCTCGTCGTGTCAATCATAAATGGTTAGATAGTTATTCGCTAATACCAATGACACCACAAGCTGGTCTACCACCGGCGTTACCAGTTTTCTTGGAGTCGGCATGGCCACCCTTACCCAAGTCATCGGTACCATCGTGGACAACAACGGTTCTACCCAAGATGGAGTTAGCACCAATCAACTTGACCAACAAGTCTTGCTTGGAGCCCTTGGCAACACCAGAACCATCGGTGGTGATGTTACCCAAGTCACCGACGTGACGGTCGTCATCTTCTGGAGCACCGTGGGATTTGGAGAATGGGTTGAAATGAGGACCGGCAGAAGTACAACCGTTGGTGTTGTCACCGAATTGATGGACGTGGAATCCACGGAGGGCATTTGGAGAGTTACCAGTGATTTCCCAAGTGATGGTGGTTGGATCACTTTCGGAGTTTTGTTCGAAGTTAACAACACCGGCAACGTTAGAGTCACCTCTTAAGACAGCAACTGGAAAAGTTAGTAAATTTTTCAAATATTTCAACAGCTATTTCACAATTGATACTTGCAGCAATTGCTGCAAACCAGGCTCGATGGTTCTGAACCGGGCATCGAAGATTGTCAATTCTAACCTTGGTTGGTTGCAATTGATCAACTGAGTAATTGAGCTCTTTTTGGTTACCGAAAAGGATATGATAATTGCTCAAATTTGCTCAATCGGTTCTTCCTTATTGATAAGTCAATTGAATCAATAGATTAGCTTTGCAGGTGAGTTGTTGGAATTGGCTGCAAATACATACCAGCTTTGACCATTTTTAATAATTGATTAGTTGGTTAAGGAAACGAAACTTGATTCTTCCGGTGGCCAATTTATAGGGGGGTTCGGCGTGCCGAAACCAAGCAACACAGCTGACCAATTGCACGTGATGCTCCCGAACAGCGGAATCGGCGACGCCAATTACAGTGGCTCGTGCACCCGTGCATCCCAAGATGTTGGCAAGCTGCAGAGGCCATTCAAGCGCCAACAAGGCGACAGGATGGAGAAGAAAACGGAGATGTTAGGAAGAGAGGCCAGGAAACATTGGGGATCCAGCGAAAAAAATCCAGGTCTGGAGGACGGGAATTGGCCTATTTATATGTCATAACCACTACGGTCCAATTTCGCCACTCGTGACCGAAGCACCAGGGTAGGCGTGTCAACAGGGAGGTATATGGAGTTCTTAGTGAGAATGGCAAATAGACTTCTTCTCTCGGAGAGTGTATTGTTCTTTTTCTTTGGGCTGTCGTTGATTCTTCCTCTTTTCTCAACTGAAGGAAGGTTTCCCATGGAGTACCAGGAATAAGCCATGGCAGACATGATGAGGCCAAAGTAGAGGTAGAACCCTCTTCTTTTCAATGCCCTTGCCCATTTGTTGATGAGTTCGAACATGTAGTTTGGTTTCTTCTAGTTTAGTTTCGAGTTGATTTAGACTCGACTCAGATTTTTTTGGTGGCTGATCTGGTTATCGCAATCGCATGAAATTCGCCAGCAGATAAGTCACACTATAAATAATGCTGCGATTTTCTAAATTGCCACCCCCTTCTTCTTTATCCCACCAAATGTCTGATCTCAAATCTTATATCGTTACTCTCAAGGAAACCGTCACTGACGCCGACTACTCTGCTGTCAAGGAAAAGGTGCTGCAATTGGGCGGCAGTGTTGTCAGTGAGTACTCTTTAATCAAGGGATTTGTTGCTAAACTCCCATCTATCCACTCTTCAGCCGTGCAAGAGCACGAACAGGTGTTGAACGTTGAGGAAGACAAGGAAGTCAAGATCCAGTAGACCTGCCGCTGCGCCGGCCCGATGTTAGATATGTCTAGGCAATGAACGTTTATGGAAATACATGTAGTGGAAATTGGGGGAATCATGGGAGTTCGTGGTGTGTGTTCGAGTGCATCGTACTGTGTTGGAGTGCATCGTACTGTGTTGGAGTGCATCGTACTGTGTTGGAGTGCAATTGAGTGTTGCTTACAGAGAGTTGTCGATCAACTTGTCTTCTGATGCTCTTTGTTCCTCTATCTCTCTACATCATTGTGCCAATTTTACTTCCACATCTGCTGTCTCACTAGTTTCTATAAAATCCCTGTACCGCCAAAAGTCTCCCGTATGCCATCTTCTCCCCATCAAGACATCTCTTCTTCTCCCATCGAAACGTCTCTTTTTCTCTCCCACCCGGCACCTCTCGTGCTCCCATGTTCGCCATCTCTGTCTCCCGCCGCTAGTCTCAGGCCCTACTTTGGCCAGGCCATAGCTTATCTCAGTAGCTGAGGCTTATGTAATCGCTACGCCCGATTCCCACGATGCTTATGTAACCAGCAACCATGCTGGCCCTTCCTATGGCGGCTTAAGTAATCGACCCGCTGCCGTGCCATTGCTTGGCTCAAGCGCCGTTTCACTGGCACACGTTGGCGCCCCTCCGTGCCCGTTGCAAGAGATGTGACCTGGCTGGAGAGGGTAGTCTAATTGATGATGCTTATGTAAGCGCGGATAACTTATAGCCCCTGAATCCGGGGTATTGCGGTTCATCCTCTTCTTTCCAGCTAGTCATACACAAGAAAGGCTAAACCCCATTGGCGATCATCACTAACCTCTACGTACTAGGTGCTCAATTTCCAATTCTCCAACTGTAATTTTTGAAGCTTCTAAAGTTTCAAGGCATTATCTCTCCCAATTGCCATTCGACTGAATAGCAAAGCCATTGGCTGAGTTTTCACTGTCATACAGCTAACTGATCAACTTTTCGGCACCGACTTACCAGCTATCCCGTTGGGTGTTCGAAACATTCTCTATCCAATTTATCAAGTCAACTACTGGACTTACTACTAGACTTACATACCTAACTTGAATACTAAAGTTCCCTGCTCAATTCCTGCTCAACTACTCACCCAACTCAAAACTACTGAAAGATGCAATCCAACCCAAAGAGCTACCCACAGTTTGCCCTCCAGCCCACTTTCAAGCCCGTGGACCACCTCTTCGAGCTGAGACTTCGCCAGTTCATTGACAGGGGCGGCCAGTACCCACTGCTCAACTTGCCTCATTTCTACGATATCGAGCGCATCGACACCAGCTCGCTCCAGGTCTGGCGCGTGCCCGACCAAGACGGACACACAGCCAGGCCGCTTTTCCGCGACATTGATTTTTCTTCGGTCGACTGGCAGCCCGCAAAAAAGGGCGACTCGTTCGGACCCTCGTGGAAAACTTTCTGGTTCAAAGTGCAGTGGGAAATTCCCGAAAAATGGCTTGATGCTGAAGAATTGGACTTCGAATGGGACTCAAGCTCTGAGGCTTTAATCTACACGGAAAAGGGTCTCCCTCTTCAGGCCTTCACGGGTGGTGAACGTGTGGTTTACAGGATCCCCAAAGAAGACCGTGTCTCCAGCAAACAAACCTACTACATTGAAATGGCTTGTAATGGTATGTTCGGTACCGGTGACTCTGGATTTCCTGACCCAAACAGGTACTTCCGCTTGAACAAGTGTGACCTCGTCTGGCCTGATTTGGCTGCTAGAAACCTTTTCTGGGATTTCTGGATCATTGGCGACGCTGCTCGTGAATTATCGGGTGGTTCCTGGCAAAAACACCAGTCTGGAGCTGTTGCTAACAAGATTATGGACGCTTTCGATCCTAATGATCGTAAGTCTGTTGAAAAGGGCCGTGAAATCGCCCAGGCAATTTTGGGTGCAAATGTCAACTCTCCCGAAGTTTTCGATACCAAATCTCGTATAGACATCCACGCTATCGGTAATTGTCACATCGACACTGCTTGGTTATGGCCATTTGCTGAGACTAAACGTAAAATCGTCCGTTCTTGGACCACTCAGTTGAAAATCGCCGACGAGTATCCTGAATACGTCTTCGTGGCTTCTCAACAACAACAATTTCAATGGTTGAAGAAGTACCATCCTGAAATTTTTGAAAAAGTTCATGACAAGTTTGTCACCAACCAGTTCTTACCCGTTGGTGGTCTGTGGGTTGAGAACGATACCAATATGCCAAATGGTGAGTCTTTGATTCGTCAATTCCTCTTGGGTCAAAGATATCAACTCAATGACTTTGGCTTTAAAGCAACAACCTTTTGGTTGCCGGATACCTTTGGTTATTCCTCCCAGGTTCCTCAGATTTGTCAAACAGCGGGCATTGCCAGATTTTTAACTCAAAAATTGTCTTGGAATAACATCAACACTTTCCCTCTTTCGACTTTCAGCTGGGTCGGTATTGATGGTTCTCAGGTGCTCGTGCACATGCCTCCTGCGGATACTTATACTGCCTCTGCTCATTTTGGTGACGTGGTTCGCTCCCAAACCAACCATAAAAACCTACGTGACGTTCCCAGCAGTCTTTTACTTTACGGTCATGGTGATGGTGGTGGTGGCCCTACTGAAGAAATGGTGGAAAAACTTAGAAGATGTAGAGGTCTCGCCGACACTGTTGGTGGAATTCCTACTGTCCATGTTGGAAGTACCGTGGATGACTTCTACGAAGAAGTCTTGGAGAGATCTAATCAAGGTACTGACTTGCCTACTTGGAGAGGCGAAATCTACTTAGAGTTCCACAGAGGTACTTACACTTCCCAGGCCGATATCAAAAAATTCAACAGATTCGGTGAAGTGAAACTTCACGATTTAGAATATGTTGCAACTTTGGTGTCCATTTTGCAGCCAAAATACGAATATCCTGCTAAAGAATTACAAGAATTATGGGAGAACTTGTGTCTTTGCCAATTCCACGATGTTTTACCAGGAAGTTGTATCGGTGAAGTGTATTATGAAGAAGCTAAACCAATGCTTCGTAGACTCTTGTCCAAAGCAGACAAGTTAATTGATGAAGCATTGTCTCACTTGAAGGGGAAATCAAGTGAAAAGCCACTGTTTGTTAACACCATGCCTTGGACCAGAAGTGAAATCGTGGAAGTTCCTAAAGCAGCCTTGTCATCATTGGAAGGAGCTCTCGTTTCTTCAAGTGACGAGAAACACTTGGTTCATGTCACTTGTGGTGAAGAAGGAGTGAAGTTTGCTACAAACGATGATATTGTCTATCCAGCTTCCGTTGTTGAAAAGGATGACGGGTTTGTGTTGGGGAACAAAGCACTTGAAGCCAAAATTTCCAAGAATGGTGTGATCACTTCCCTTTATGATCATGTTAACCGTCGTGAAATCATCGACACTTCAGCTACCAAGCAGACTGAAGGTAAAGTCATCGGGGGTAATCAGTTGCTCATTTTCGATGATGAACCATTACAATTCCCTGCATGGGATACCGAGTTGTACTCGTTGAACAAGTTTAAGTTCTTGGACGATGGAGTTGTTTCGATTGTCAAAAACGACCGTTTGGAATCGCTGGTTGTCGTTAAACATCAAATTCTGGAACACCTGAGTATTGAAACCACCATTAGCATTGAAGGATTGACTGGTTCTGACACCCCACAAAACAACTTCATCAAATTCAAGTGCCACGTCGATTGGCACGAAACTTATAAATTCTTGAAAGTACAGTTCCCAACAACCATTCATACAGCCAATCAAGCGTTGTACGAAACACAATTCGGTATTACTGAAAGACCAACTCACTACAATACTTCGTGGGATGTTGCCAAGTTTGAGGTTTGTCACCATAAGTTCATGGACTTATCAGCACATAACTATGGTGTTTCGATTCTCAATAACTCGAAGTATGGAGGATCTGTTCATGGCAATTTAATAAGATTATCGCTTTTGAGATCTCCAAAGGCACCAGATGACAAAGCTGACATGGGTACACATGATTTCGAGTATGCTATTTATCCTCACAAGGGACCTTTGGCACATGAAACCGTGAAATTGGCACACAACTTCAATTACAAATTGAACAAATTTGTTACATCTGATGATAGATTCAACGTATTGAAAGCCATTAGATTAAGTGGATCTAATTCAGATTCAGGAGCCGTTTTATCACACGTCAAGAGAGGAGAAGATGATGAAGAAGTTAATGTTGCTTATAAGAAGTTGCCATCCAACAAAGAGAAATCGATCGTGGTCAGGGTCTACGAGAGTTTGGGAGGAGAAGCCAATGAATACTTGACGTTTGACACTAAGTATTTGAAGGTTGACAAAGTGTACAAGACCAATTCATTAGAAGAAATCGAGGAAGAGGTGAAGAAGCGAGAGAATGGATACCCTGTGAAATTGAGAGGATTCGGGATTGCTACATTCAAAATTGTTTTGAAGTAATCCCAATGCAAATAACTTTGGTGGTTACGAAAGAAATATATGAAATTTAGGTAAATTCGAAAAATTACACAAATTGTAGACAGTCATTAGTTGGAGGGTCAATAGATTGAGAGCTCCATACTCTAAAGGCTCATATTCGGTATTTATAATGCGTACCAATCCTATTAATAGTTACTCAATTGCTATAAATTTAAAAAAATGAGCACTGATGACTAAGTTGTCTATTGAGTAACAGTTAAATAACCAATTGCATGAGTGAATAACAACTCTGTGGGCGAAAAAAAGGTTCAAATTGACAAAAATCACAAACATAAACAAAACTGGGGTATTGGCTCAAAACAATTACTTGCAATTGCAATTGTGCCTCGCTTGCTAATTTCTCTTCATTTCATATACAATGATTTTACAACATTGCCGGTGGTTTATTAAAGCCTTGTTCAATTTTCGAATGAATGTCTAAAAAGTAAGCCCCACTAGACGATTATTGATTGAAATTTAACTCAATTGGTACATTAATCGTTCGCTCCCAGATTGTATTAAAATAGGAGGCTAGAATTTATTGACAAATTTTTCATTTCGAGTTGGGCAACTCGAGCCCTGAAATCGCGATCCCCCCTTAATCTGCAGTTCCAGACGCCATCCAGTGCAGGACGCACGTCGAAATCAACGCAGTATTTCGCCCTGTTGGGTCAATAACAAATGTAAATCCGCTTAATATTTAGCTTTAAGGTGCTGAAATACACTTATTACTGTAGTTAGCAGCAATAGCGTGTCATATTAAAATTGGTGTGACAAGGTGCCTTTCAAACAACCAATTTGCTATATTTGGTAAATACTTTTGAGCGTTTATAGAATAGTGGGGTCACAGAACCGGGTGGAATTCGTACCACTAGCATTCTTGAATGTGAATGCAAGTTTCTTTTTTCTAAGTTTATTTACAATTGGGTTTGTAACATCGATCAATTTGAAGCCTGGTTTGTTGCTTTCACTGCCTCGAAATAAGCCGCTGGGATATATAAATGGAGGTGTCCGCTCCCTTCTGTAAAAATTCTCTTCTTTACTCAATACCCTACACTCGCTTAAAATGAAGTTCTCCTCCGCTATCTTGATTTCCCTCGCCGCCGCCCCAGCTTTGGCCGCTTACTCTAACTCCACTGCTGACGCCACCGAAACTAAGACTGATATTCAACACACCGTTGTTACCATCACTTCTTGTTCCGACAACGCTTGTGAAACCAAGACCCACACCACCGGTTTGACCACTGTTACCTCTGAACAAACCATCTACACCACCTACTGCCCACTCACTGACGAAACCCCAGCTCCAGCTCCATCTTCTGAAGCTCCAGCTACTCCAGCTGAAGAAACCACCACCGCCACCGGTGCCCCACCAGTTGCTCCAGAATCTACTTCTCCAAACACTGTTGCTCCAGAATCTACTGAAGCTACCACCCCAAACACTGTTGCTCCAGAATCCACTGAAGCTACTACTCCACCAGCTGCTGCTTCTTCTACCCCAGAAACCGTTGCTGCTGAATCTACCTCTGAAGCTACTACTGCTCCAGCTGTTTCCTCTGCTGAAGGTGCTGCTGGTGTCAACGGTGTTCCATACTTCGTTGCCGGTGCCGCTGCCGTTGCCGGTGCTTTGTTGGCTTAAGTCCAAATAGGATATTAATATATAATGCAATGGGTTCTGCCCTTTGACATTTGATATTCTGGTTATAATACATTTGTAATTTCTATTCTTGGTTTTATCGGCTTTTCATTATTTCTTCTGCATGGATAATTTTTTGTTTTTCACTTGATTGTAGTCCAGGAATTGTAGTTTTTGCAGCATCCATTTTGAGAATACGATATCTAATTAGCGATTTGACTTATTGCTGGCTCTATTGCCGTTTTAATTATTCACAACTTTGTTAATTCCCACCCCTATCCGACTATTCCATCTGCATGTGCTCAAACTTACATTGCTATAGCTAGTTACCCGAGAATTAGCAGAATTGGGTATTTAATCTGATTTGGCAATGTTCTGTCACGTGATCATGTTACTCATTGCCTCATCACAAAGATTTCTAGCAAAGGACTACTCAAAAACAGCAGTCATGGCCGTCATAAACCAGCCCAGCAATCAGATCAAGCTCACCAACGTTTCGTTGGTGAGGATGAAGAAGGGCAAGAAGAGATTCGAAATTGCCTGCTATCAAAACAAAGTTCAGGACTGGAGGCTGAAAATTGAGAAAGATATCGATGAAGTGTTGCAGATCCCACAAGTGTTCACCAATGTGTCCAAAGGGCAAGTTGCCAATAATGAGGATTTGTTGGCTGGGTTTGGCAAGACCAACCACGACGAAATCATCTTGGAGATCTTGGACAAGGGAGAAATTCAGTTGAATGAGAAGGAGAGAAGTGCCAATTTACTGCAAAAAAACAACGAGTTCTTAACGATTATCTCCACCAAATGCATCAATCCGAGGTCCAAGAAACGGTACCCACCCACCATGATTCAAAAGGCTTTGAACGAGGTGAAGTACCACTTGAATCCTAATAAACCAACGAAATTACAAGCATTGGAGGCCATCAAAGTGCTTATCCAGGCCCAGATCATCCCCATCGCTAGAGCTCAAATGAAGATACGCTTGATCTTCTTGAAGCGGGTCAGCAAGTCTGTCTACGACGAGCACTTCAAGGCATTGCTAGACAAGATCGAGGACGAATCGCTGAACGAGAAAACTTACGACATCACCGCCATCATCGACCCAGTCAACTACAGGGCGTTGGTGGACTTGCTCCAGGGTGAGCAGGCAAAGGTGAAAAAGGGTGAAGGCTCCATTGAGGTGTTGGATATGGCCGCCATTCAGGAGTAGTTGATACAGTATATAGATGAATAACGTACAAGACCTAAAAATTTGCCAAAAATTTATCAACCTGCCGAAACGTCGCAAAATTCTAGCCCTCTTCATAATGTAGACATCTATGTGTATCCGCCGCCACCTGGGCTATTCTCTTGTGGCTGCTTCACCATATTCTTGAAAACTTCTAAAATCGTGATGCTTATGTAATCGCACTACTCTGCCATTGAAAAATTGAGCAGCTATCTCATCAAAAATTTTTCCACCATCACTACCAAATCAAACCATGTCTATCACCCTTCCAGCAGCCTCAGGCACTGAGAGCTTCAAGGCCCACAAGAAGTACAGCGCCCCAACCCGTCGCCCAATCGAGCCAGTCGGACGTCACTTTTTGGCCCACGCTTCTAGAACCTTAAGAGGCCACACCTGGTCAGAGTTTGAAAAATTAGAGGCTGAAAAGAACGTTAAACAAGTCGAAGAAAACGCCGATGAAGACTTGGGAGATGAAGAACAAAGCGAAGAATTGTTAGCCCACGATCCAAGAGAATGGAAAACCGCTGACTTGTACGCTGTTTTAGGTATTTCTCACTTGAGATGGAAAGCCACCGAAGACCAAATCAGAAGAGCTCACAGAAAACAAGTCTTGAAGCACCATCCAGATAAGAAGTCTGCTTCTGGTGGTTTGGAACAAGACGGTTTCTTCAAGATCATTCAAAAGGCCTTCGAAACCATGTTGGACTCCAACAAGAGACTCCAATATGACTCTGTCGATGAAAATGCCGATGTTCTCCCACCTTCAGCTAAATCTGAATACGATTTCTTCGAAGCTTGGGGACCAGTTTTCGCCAGCGAAGCCAGATTCTCCAAGAAACAACCACTTCCTCTTTTAGGTACTATTGACTCTACCCAAAAGGAAGTTGAAGACTTCTACGCTTCATGGGGTAAATTCGACTCTTGGAAGACTTTCGAATTCAAAGATGAAGATGTTCCTGATGACACTGCCAACAGAGACCACAAACGTTACATTGAAAGAAAGAACATCAGTAACAGAAAGAAGTTGAAGCAAGAAGACAACAAGAGAATCATTGACTTGGTCGAAAGAGCTCATAATGAAGATCCAAGAATTAAATTATTTAAAGAAGCCGCTAAGCAAGAAAAGGCTAGAAAGAAGTGGGAAAGAGAAGCTGGCTCTAGACAAGCCGCTGAAGAAGCTGCTGCTAAGAAAGCCGCTGAAGAAGAAGCCGCTAAGAAGGCTGCTGAAGAAGCTGCCTCTCTGAAAGCTAACTCCAAGAAAGCTAAAGAAGCCGCCAAGGCCGCTAAGAAGAAGAACAAGAGAGCTATCAGAGGTGCCGTTAAAGACATTGACGCTTCTAAACTGGCTGAAATCGACGCCGACATTGAATTATTACTTGAAAAATTCTCCGACGTCCAATTGAGTGCTGTCGCTGCCAAAGCCAGTGATGCTTCTGAATTGAAAACTGCCGTCAACGCTGCTGTTGCCGAGTTATCTTCTGCTGGCTCTCTTGATGCATCCCATTTGAAATTCTTCTCTGCCTAGATATACACATTAATAAATATCATATATTTACTTGAAATTACATACTTCGTATCTCGTAACTGTTGACTTACTCTTCGTCGTCCGGTATGTCGATTTTCTGCTTCAAGGCGTTCCCCTTCAAGTGATAGTGTTGTTTCCTCTTTTCTTCGAATATACGGTGTCTCTCTTCAGCTGACAATTCTTCAGGTTGTTCCTCTTCCTCTTGTTGTCTCAATGATGGGTCTTCGATGACTTTGCCTCCATTCAAGGACTGGTTGACGTTTCTCTCTTCTTCTGGCTCTCCTTCGCCCAACTCGAACTCAGGAATTTCTTCTCCGTCTTCCTGATAATACTCCCCTTCAGGGTTGAAGCCTCCCTCATAAGGGGTCTTGGGCTCATCAATCTTCATGGTTGAGTTTTTCTCCTGTTCTGTCTTGTACAAGTTGACTTCATCCCATTTCAAATGGTCTGGTTCTTCGCCTTCTCCATTCTGGTGTTTCTTCTCTGCTATTTTAGCCCTGATAGCGTCTCCTTTTGAAGATTCAGAGGCTAGTTGAGCATTCAATCGGGTGTTCTTGATAACTTCCTGGCGGTCCAATTCGGCAAGCGTGGCCTCTGCATGCTGGTCACCGGATGCCTTATTTCTGAGAATTCCTCTAGGGTGGTCTGACATTTTGGCTAATTTCGAAATAAAATGTAGTAGGTTTTTCTGGTCATTTATATGGCTGATGATTGGGTGTGAGGGCTTTTTGGTATGGACATAGTCTATGTTTATGGAATGCCAGGGAACGATAACCTCAGTTGTAATTGTTGTCCTGATGGACTTGGGGGTTGCAGCATTAGGCTTAGCACCGAATACTTGATGGCGAGTGGAACTGCTCTTGGTCATTGACGTTGACTACTCTCAATCATCATTCTCAACGATTTCCTTTGTCTTTCAATCAAAAATTATTCGGTACATGAGGCCTCCCTACAGCTCGTGGTCCCAGCAAGATCAAGACTTGATGGCATGGTTTGGGCAAAGAGAAAGCCTTTTGAAAATTCATGTCAACTTGGCGTTGCATGATTGCTGCAAAATCTCACATTGGCAAAGTGCTGGTGCTTATCTGAAAGTTTTGCCGAGCGATGCTTTTATGCCCCTGACATATTCTTTTGTCTTTCATAATATGCCAGTTGTCTCTCATGATATGACTACTGTCTCTTATCACCTTTCAAATATCCTCTACCATTTCTCCTTGTCCTTGTCCCTCTAGTTTGGGAGGCCCCCTGGTGATTTTCTAACCTTCCATTTGCTCCAGTAACATCTCCGTTGGAGCCCAATTGTACCAGAGCTTGAAAGGAGCCAAACCTACCAAATTTTGAAAAAGTCAATTTTTTCGACTTCTTCATTTACACTTCATTATGATTTTTCTGAATGATATACTTTTACCCAAATTCCGTCAAATTCATGTAAAACTGCGAAAAATTGCAAAATGGTACAATTGAGACAATTGCACAGTGGTACCGTTTCCGATTCGACAATCCTAAGAGTCAAAAGTATCCAAGGGTTGAAAGTATCCAAGGGCTCAAAGCATCCTACTGTGATCCGATAGTTGGAAGTTAGACAACTAGTCTAAGAGTCCAAGAGTTGGCAATAAAAGTCAAAGAGTTGCTCAAATATTATAAATATACCATAACTGAAAAGGAGTCGAATACCTGCAATTAGATATCCATTTCCCCCCTCGATTGACGTTCAATAACCACCACACATCCATCTACTATGATGCACTTTGTATCTCGAATCATGCCAATCTACCACAGCTTGTAACCAGACTTTCACGTGACGGAAACACTGCTCACGTGACTCGTCTACTCACTTGAATTACAAATACTTGTTAACAGCGGCAAATCAACAACTCAGCCATGGGACAAGCATTCAGTTTCACGAACATCTTCAACAGACTATGGGGTATTGATAAAGATATTCGTATTCTCATCCTCGGGTTGGATGGTGCTGGTAAAACCACGATTTTATACCGATTACAAATGGGTGAAGTTGTCACCACCAAGCCAACTATTGGATTCAACGTTGAAACATTGAAATATAAGAATTTAACCCTCAATATATGGGATTTGGGTGGTCAGACTTCCATCAGACCCTACTGGAGATGCTACTACAACAATACGGCCGCAGTCATATTCGTGGTGGATTCCACCGATAAAGATCGTATCGATATCGCTTGCAAAGAATTACACATGATGTTGAAAGAAGAAGAATTACTAGATAGTGCATTGTTGGTTTTCGCCAACAAACAAGATCAACCGGGCGCAATGACCGCTGCAGAAGTGTCTCAGGCTCTTAATTTGACCGAGTTGAAGGATAGATCATGGAGTATCGTTGCCTCCAGTGCCATCAAAGGCGAAGGTTTGACAGAGGGTTTGGATTGGTTGATGGACGTTATAAAGGAGGAGCAATTGTGATGTGGTTGTGTGGAGGGTTGTTGCTCCCATGATAGTATATTCAGAAGTCAAGTGGTTTAGGATACACAATTAGAATTTGGGGAAGCGTCTGATTCGAGACACGGGAACCAGGACAGGTCAAGTGTTGACAGGTTGAGATGTCGGAGGAATTCCGCTAACCCCAAAACATTTAAAATACCATTTATCCATGAATTAGTATTTATCTAGCTATGTATATATCGATTGGTCTATGTAGCCTTTTCTTCCCGCTCTTTAACTCTTTGCAGAATGGTTTTAATCATTTCGTTACCAATGACATTAGCTTCTTGCAACTTGTGCTGAAAGAACTGCTGTGTTTCATTGAACTGTGTCTTGTACAATTCAAAATTACCGAACTGAATAATTGATGCCCATTTTCTGGCAGCTATGGTGAATTCCAAATCATCTTCTCTGAAGTCAGGGTTGTTGATAGCCACTTCGACACACTCATCAAGTAATCCTGGGGTACAGAATAAGTATTCAGTCACACCCAAGAAGATCCTAAATAGCGGAGTCAGGCAAATTATATGGTCATATGGAATTATCCCGAGTTTGTGCCAACTGTCAACTATGGAAAGTAATGACAAGTGACTGTTTGGTTGCCTTCCCCCTGGAGGCACATTGCTGAGGGAGAAATTCTCCAAAATGTCGTCATCCAAAAGAAGGGTATCGACTTTGTTGAACACGAAATCTCTGGCCTTGTAAATTCTCTGTCTCAATTCTTCTTTCTTACCCTGGATCATTAGACTGAACAAATCGGTAGCCAGATGTGCGTATTGCAAGACTTGGTCGTGGGCCGCTGTGTTTGTAATGGCCAACCCAGCGTATACATGCCATTTATTTGAGTAAATTCGAAGGGAGATGTTGATTTTAGCATTTTCAATACCCCCAATCCACCGGCTGGTCTCCCACGGGTACTGGTTCACTTCTTTCCAGGCAACCCCCATTGACAAAAATGCAGCATGGGTTACTGCTTGTGTGTCAGCGGTGATTTTATCATGTTCTTTGGCTGAAAGATGGACCACTTTTGAGTTCAAGCATGCAATTAATGATTCCACGAATTCCAAATTCTCCTCCAGCGCCCTGTGCTTCACTACAACCAAGGGCTGTCCCGATGTGTTGACTTTGGGCCCGTGTAATGAGTGGAGGGAAATGATATCAATGTCAGGAGGTAAGATTGACTCGAAAGCTTCGATTTCTGGTGCTTTACACGAGGTTTGTCCACCAACAATGGCACCAAACTTGGTCAGTGGCCCATACAACAGAACGATCTTCTTAATGTTCTCAGCTTCCACACTGTAGATGATGTAGTCGGAGATTCTGGACACATAATGCCCATTGGCTAATACTTCAAACTGATCTTCTTTGAACTTCGATTTCATCTCCTCAAAACGATCCTCTCGATCACAGCCAACGACATTCCACCCGGCCTCAGAGAACCTGCGAGCGTACAACGCTCCCATGTCTCCAAGACCGATAATTCCTATGGTTTTGTTTTTTTGAAGAGAAGAGGACATGTCGGTTTGACTCATATATCGAGCTTGACATATAAATGGATATAGACCCGTACACCCCGTAATATCGATGGAATCACCCCATCTGATTTTGGAGAAAAACTGCTCTTAGCGAGCTGGAATTCGATATTGAAGGAGCTGGGGTGAGTAGAGATAGTGCAGTGCTGTAGGGAGATGGCAGAGGGTAGAGAAAGTAGAAATGGATAACTTCCAAGATACATCACGTGATGCATCACGTGATGTCTGATAAATTTTCATCTATTAACTCCTTGTCACCGACGTTTCAAAGGAGTCACCTCCGGCAGTACTAGGCGAAAACCAAGCGATTTCAAAGTTGACGGTGAGGAATCCCCGTCTGTGTGTTTTGGCGATTTATTGGTTGGTAAAATTCAACATCGCGATTTTCGACAATTAGACGTTACATCTTTGCAAACCCACGGCATTGCAGATCAGACTAGAGACTAGCGAGCGGTTAAAGAGACAAGTATCATAAGTGACAGTCGAGAAATCCACAGCGGAAGTTCCATAACCAGAAGTCTACAAATACCGAAGTTACCTGATAATTGACACCTTAGTTTGAGTGTTCAACCATCTTTGAAAAATCAGCATTTCCCAGCCATGCCAGCATTCAGCGCTCCAGGAAAGGCGTTTTTGGCCGGAGGATACCTTGTGCTCGACCCGAGCTACAACGCGTACGTGACGGCTCTCTCTTCACGGATGCATGCCGTGGTACGAGACGTGTCCAGTGATTCGACCCAAGCTTCGCTGATTTCGATCCGTTCACCCCAGTTCGAAGACGGGGACTGGCGTTATTCGATTGAAAATGGCAAGATTGTGGACCAGAGCCGCTCCAATCCATTTCTTGAGGCGGCCGTGTTGACCATCGTGGCGTACTTGCAGCCAAAGCACCGTTTCAGCATCGATATTGTCATTTACTCAGATCCTGGCTACCATTCACAGGCCAATACCACGGCGAAAGAGGGAAAAAACAGAAAAAAGACTTTCTTGTACCACAGCAAGGCCATTACCAAGGTCGCCAAGACTGGTTTGGGCTCTTCCGCTGGTCTTGTTTCCGTGGTGACAGCCGCACTTGTAACCAGCTTGACAGGAGAAGGTTTGGGAGAAAACCGTGACAGAATTCACAATTTGGCACAAGTGGCCCACTGCTTGGCCCAAAAGAAGATTGGCTCTGGGTTTGATGTTGCAACTGCCATCTACGGGTCGATCATTTACCGTCGATTCCAACCTACAGTCATTGACGAATGGTTCAACCAGCAGGACGACATTTCGATTCTACGCAAAGTAGTTGACTCTTCTTGGGACTTCAATCATACCCAATGTGCTTTACCGCATGGAATTCGCTTGGTGATGGGTGATATTAGTGGAGGCCTGGAAACACCCAAATTAGTGCTGAAAGTGTTGAAATGGAGAAAAGAGAATCCGGAAGACAGCGCCGACTTGTACTTTAAGTTGAATGCTGCCAACATGAGTCTTGTCGAGGCTTTGGAGCAATTGCACCAACTTTACAACGGCAACAAGAGTAAGTATCTCGAGGAGCTTGCCGGCGTCACCGAGAAGACATCGAAAGAGCTTGGAGACTCCGTGTTTGCACCTATAGTGCATGCTTTCGGCGAGATTAGAAGGCAGTTGAAGAGATTGACGGTGGGAGCCGAGGCTGACATTGAGCCCGAAGCGCAAACTAAGCTCCTCAATGCTTGTTTGGAGTTGAAGGGGTGTCTTGGAGGAGTTGTACCCGGAGCTGGGGGCTACGATGCCATCAGTTTATTAGTGGCGGAGGGCAGTGACATTGCTGGTCAAACTAGTGGAGACGAGCGTTTTGGAAGTGTATCGTGGTTGGATCTTCACGAGGAGGCCGACGGGTTGGTGGAAGAGAGCGAGGAGGATTACTAGGGAGATGAGGCCGAGATAAAGCAGAGATAAAGCAGAGATAAAGCAGAGATAAAGCAGAGATAAAGCAGAGATGAGGCCGAGATAAAGCAGAGATAAAGCAGAGATAAAGCAGAGATGAGAGATGAGAAGCAGAGATGAGAAGCAGAGATGGAGGATGAAACATCGATGATCAAGTGGTGTGTAGGTATCCTAGTTGCTCAGCTGATGAAGCTATGTTGATGTAGCGTTAAGACGTCATAAGTCAAGCAGCAGGTTTAAAATCACCAAATAAACGTCAGCAGCATATGCGATAGTGTAAGAAAGATTATTGACTGGCGAAAACCAGCTAACTTTCTGTAAGTATTAAGATCTCCTCGAAACAGCTAACATCCTGAAAGTATCAAGCTGATGTCTAAACCAACTAACTTCCTGAAAGTAAGAAGCTAACATCTGGCGAACAAGCGGCTAGTTCCTGGCACAGCAGCATCCTATAGTAATAATGAGCCAATCCAAAGCCCAAAGCGTCCAATTCGCAGCCACACATGGTTGCAAATAGCACCACCCAATACCACCAAATGACCTCAAAATATGCCAAAGTCAGCCAAAACCATCCACTCCTCCCATGAAACATAGCCAGCCCTACCAAAACATGATGGCACCACTTTCCGGCGAAATTAAAGCTTTTCCGGCCGTTGGTGTGACCCCACAGCCATCGCGGCGATGCAAAAAATGACTAGTGCGAGTTTTAGCCGAGCATTTATTTTCTCCTAATTTTCTTTCTTGATTCGATTAATGCTTAATTGATATATATTGACTTGTATTCTTCGAATTGGTGTTCACTTGGTTCTATAAACTCTAGTCGACTTGACATTCGATCTATCACATTTTCTGCTGAAGGTTGTTCTTCCTGTTACAATTTTGACTTTGACTGGTTCCGTCGGTTACATCCCATTAATTACGGCTTATCGATTACATCTTATCGGTGAACCATATCGATTACATCCTGTTGAAGTACTCTATCGGTAGAATCCCATCGACGTGTTCTATCAATTGCACCCCTTTGACTACACCGTCAGCAACTCCGCTATCCACATCTCTGTTCAGCTTCATTCCCTGGTATTAGACAGTCACAATGCCAGCCCAATCGCTCCAGCCGCCCGCACGGGCCGTGGCCAGCTCGGCCCCTGGATCCGCTGAAAACTTGCTAGCGGCCCAAGAAGACCGCCCGTCGTGGGCCCAGCCGCCAGAGCCCTTGGTCAAAGAACGGCCCACCACTGACTCCACAGACTTCTATGGCCTCGCCAACATCGGCCCCCGAGCTGGCGCCCCATCGCCCCACAGTATCGCCTCGCCACCTCCGGCCGTCTACCGCTCGGCGTCCATGGCCTCGTCGGCGCCATTCGCCCGCAGGGGCACTGCTGCCACCGCCAGCTCGGCTGAACTGCCCGCCAAAACCTCAGCTGACTCCGACAAAAGCTACCGTACGGCGTCCTCCATCTTCCTCCTCACCTCGGTGCTCTCAGCCATCCTCATTCTCGTGTTCGAGTGCTACATCTACGCCGTCATCAACATCCATAAGCAGAAGTTCAACTCCCAGCAAAGATACTCTGAACTTTCCATCTACTTGTCGCTTTTCATCTTCGCTGCTTTCTACCAGGTCGTGTTGACCATTATTGGCTTGAGAACGAAAAACATGTTGCTTCTAGCCATGTTGTGCTGCTTCTACGCATGTATGTTGATCTACACAGGTATCCAGTACGAAGAAATCGGCGAAACAATCATCCACTCCCTCCCCGTGTCGTGGAAGGCACCCACCCGTGGCACCAACATCGCCACCATCGCCGTCATCAGCTCCACCCTTGTCTTCCAGGCCTACATGGTGTTTTTCGTGCTAAGGAAAAACGTCAAGTGGTTCAGGTACAAGAAAATTGGCGGTGATATGAAAATTCGTCAAATGTACAATTTCTTCCAGATTCACAGGGCCCTACTTATTTTTGACTTCTTCTTCTTTTTGGGGTTCACGGTCCAGTTCATCGTCATCATGATTGCCAACAAATCTTCCGTGGAGTTCATCCTCACAGTCTGTGTGTTGCCACTAACTCTTTTGGTCCTTTTCGCCTCTGATTATGCTACAACCAGAGAGATCAAACTGTTAACGGTACTTACAACCACATTGTTCCTAGGCTCATGTGCCTACGTGTTGTTCAAGATCATTCGTCTTTACACCAAATACTCCTCGGCCTACAATATCGGTGTCACTCCTGGTGCTTACTTCCCCGGACGTAAATCCATGGTGGCCTTTGGTATCATTACTTTGATTCTTCTAGCATTGACTGTTGCCATAGAAATAGTCATGCTTCTCAATTATGATCGTGGATTGCTCCCCATGGTTAGCACTTACTATTCCTTCTTGCCCTATCACAACAAGCTGCTGCCACTGGACTACTACAACCACCAAAACATCAGCATGAACACCATGAAAACTGACCTCGAAAGAAAATCGGCTTCTTCCTTGGATTACCCAAGAGTGGAAAAAGATAATGAATCGCTACTCATTGATTAATTTACCCACGAAATAATGACAATAATCACGACCTACACCATACCTAGTGGTTCATTTGGTTCGACCTTCAGTTAAAGCCATTCAGCTTATGTACCATTTAATTCGAGCCATTCAACTTACGACCATTTCGTTCAAGCCATTCAGCTTATGTAGTTTACCAAATTGAGTGTTGTCTTCTTGCAAGTATATGGAGAAGTAAGTAACCATTAACACCCTTTTCCCAGCCATTCTAGAGCTTATAACCCCAAATCCATCGCCAGCATTATTTCGGGCCAGGTGAAAGTTTTCCGCTTGCATAATGTCACACAAAAAATAGGCGTTGCGCCCACGTAATCTCAGGATTTAAGACGTACACCCCCGATTATTAATTACCAGCCCGGTGGATTACATAAGCAGTATATATATAAATGCCGATGCCGATCTAAAATATCATCCACTTGCTACAACTGTTTATCAACACAATGGCTTCATTACCACCAGGAAAGTGCTGCACCTTGGGTTCCTTCCACGAGGGAACTCCTAAATACTCCCACAAAGACCTTTACGGAATGGACACTTATGTTGCCGGGGCTGAAAATGGAAATGACAAAATCATCGTCATTGGAATCGATATTTACGGAGCACGTTTCAACAATGTCATGCTCATTGCTGATGAGCTTGCTAAGAATGGATTCCAAGTCTTGATCCCTGACATCTTGAACGGTGATCCATTCTCTGGTGGTGATCTTGGTGAATTTTTGGCCAAACACTCTACAGCCCTGGTTTCTCCAGTATTCAAACAGTACTTGCAATCAGTCAGAAGCGAATTGAAGCCTAAATTCTTGGCTGGTATTGGCTACTGTTTTGGTGCCAAGTTTGTCATTGAAAATCTCTCCAAAGATGGTCTTTTGGATGCTGGTGCTGGTGCCCATCCTTCTTTTGTCAGTGAAGAAGACGTCCAAGCTGTCACCAAGCCTCTTTTGATCTCTGCTGCTGAAGTTGATCCAATCTTCACCGTTGAATTGAGACACAAGACTGAAGAGATCTTGGCCGCCAACAAGGCTCGTTACCAAATCGACTTGTTCTCCGGAGTTTCCCACGGTTTCGCTGTCAGAGGCGACATTTCCGACCCTGTTGTGTTGTACGCTAAAGAGAAGGCTTTGCAAGATCAGCTCGTCTGGTTCAACTTATTTGCCAACTAGATTTACTAAATATACAATCCCACGACCAGTATATACGACCAGGTAGATTACATCTTCTAAACGCAGCAAGAAGCTCAAAAACTGTTATTTTTGCCGGACTCTCTCTCTGAAGCCGGTAACTAGATACAAACATCAATTTCCTACTAATGCTACATTCTTCTTAGAATCAGTCTCTTGCCGGAAACGATTCTTCTTTAGAATGGTTTCTTCACACAACCAACTGTAAGATAAAGAGAGTCGTGTATGCACCACATACAATCTTCAACTGACCAATACCATACGACTTTGCAGGAGGAAAAGCAGTTGAACGTATGGAACAAGATCAAAGATTTGTGAGAGGCTTCCATACTTCACCAAGATACTTTGATTCTTGAAAAGTAATTACAAAAATGCATCAAGGCTGCAAAAAATCGCATTAAAATTTACAATGGAACAGTAAATTGCGATTTCAACCCCTTAACTCTTCATGACCAAACTAGAATTGCCGCTCCACGACGGGCAGAAACCAAACAGGAAGCCATGGCACTGGATCAGTGCCTTGTGCGGTCTTGTATGTGTGTTTTTTTTGCTTTCTTTCACCAAATCTGCACCTGAACCACACGAACCTGACTCCTTATGTCCCTTGGTCAAAAAGATAGACCCAACTGAGCATTTGTACAGCCCAGAAACCTTAGACAAGATTATCAAAGACGAAAGATTCCGTGAAAAGGCTCTTGAAAAGTTGGTGGGTGCCATTCAAGTCCCCACCGAAGGATATGACAACTTTATTAACCCCAACTCTACCGATACACTTGAAGAGCTCTACAAGCTCGAACCTCGCTGGCAGGTGTTTGAAAAATTCCACCAGTACTTGGAGAAAACGTTTCCGTTGGTGCACAAGCACTTGAAGGTGGAAAAAATCAATAAACTTGGCTTGGTATACACCTGGAAGGGCAGTTCAGATAAGAAACCATTGATGTTAGCTGCTCACTTTGATGTTGTTCCAGTGGAAAGAGCCACATGGAAAGATTGGACCTACGAGCCATTTTCGGGCCATTACCGCAATGGAACTGTCTACGGAAGAGGCGCCACTGATTGCAAAACGCTTTTGATTGGATTATTAGATACCGTTGAGTTGATTCTCTCTGAGAACAAGTTCAATCCCGAAAGAAGCGTTATTTTGGCCTTCGGCTATGATGAAGAGTCCAACGGCACCGGTGCCTATGCCATTGCGCAACATCTATTGGCAGAATATGGAGAGCAGTCTATCTTTCAAATCGTGGACGAAGGAGGGCAAGGATTTGTGGAAATTGGAGGTACCAAGTACATCGTTCCAGCAACAGGAGAAAAGGGATATGTCGATAGTATCATTGAATTGTACTCCAAAGGAGGACATCTGAGTGTTCCTCCAGACAGCACCGCGATAGGAGTGATGTCGAGGGTTATTGCCGAGATCGAGGACCATCCATTCCAGAGTGTTTTGTCCAATGCCAACCCTATTTTAAGCCAATTGCAGTGTTTTGCCGAACACTCCAAGAACATGGACAAGACTCTTAGAAGCGACATCTTGAAGAGTCAATTCGATATCAACGCCAACAAAAGAGTGGTGGATCTTCTCCGCAAGGACGCCGGTTCCAAGTACACCATCACCAGCTCCATTGCAGTCGACATCGTCGAGGGAGGAGTCAAATCCAACGCGTTGCCTGAGCACGTGAAGGCGCTCATCAACCACAGAATTGCCGTAGAAGAGCTGGTTGACAGCGTGAGTCAGCACGTGTTGCAGTCGGTCAAGAAGATGGCCCGGATGTACAACTTTGGGCTCATCTTCGAGGGAAATGAGGTGTTGCCAAAAACTGAAAGAGGCTACTTCAATTACACCCTCTCGCTCCCATTAGAACCAGCCCCAATCACGCCTGCAAACGACGAGATTTGGCTGCTTTTTGGTGGCTCCTTACGGTTCTTGTATGAGGATTTGTACTTCCCTGAGCAAAAGGAATCGTACGTGTTTGCACCTTCGCTTATGAACGGGAACACCGACACCAAAAACTACTGGAAATTGACCAGAAATATTTTCCGCTACCAACCTGGATTCGCTTTGGCCGAAGGAGGCGATACCGGCATTCACTCCGTGGACGAGAAATTGAACTTTGACAGCCATTTGCTGGTGATTGCCTTCTATTACTACTACATTCAGTATATCGATGGGGTTGCGGACCCAGTAAGCGCCTAGCGCTTGCTGTATCGCCCTAAATCGGCCAAAATTTCACTATGACCTCTGTGTAGTTTCCCTGTAACATCGGCTTCAATTAGGATCCCGTGATGCCGGTGAAAGACCATTTTTTGTCACACTATTGAAAGCTGTAAGCTGATAATGGTTGCAAAATGGGGCGCGCGCACGACCCCTTATCCCATCATGAAAAATTATAAAAATTTGCATCTTAAACTGACTAAGCAACAATTCAAAATGCCCACCGAATTAGAAGAGTTGGTGACATTCCTCCACTCTCCACAGCCAGCAGTGGTTCAGATTGCGCTCGACAACCTTGTCGGGTACTCTCTGGCACAAAAGCAAGTTTTCTCTTACGATAACTACGAAGCTATAAAAGACTTGAAGAATCTCAGTAAAAGCGATCAAAAAACTACCGTCACCCAGTCGGTGACCATTCTCGCCAACCTCTGTGACGACCCAACCATGAGAAACTTGATTGTGGACGATTTTGACTACTTGAAGTACCTTGTTTCGTCCATCATCCGTCCTACAAACACCAATGCCGATTTGATGTGCATTTTGCTCACCAACTTGGCCAAAAGTGACGCCATCAACAAGGTTTTCGACATCGAGGTCAAGATCGAAGAACCCTTCTCGCTGGCCAGAGCCATTGACTGTCTTATGGACTGTTTTGTCAAGGGGGCAGACCGCAGCTTGAACAAATACGCAGACTTTGACTACTTGTCGTACTTCTTCGCCGACATCTCCAGATTTGAGCAGGGCAGAACCCACTTTGTCACCGAGCAGAAGTACGATGGTGTTATCCCCATTTCCAAATTGCTCGTGTTCACCGAGAAATACGACTCTAAAATCAGAAGAGAAGGTGTTGCCTCCACAATCAAGAACTCTCTCTTTGACATCAAGTATCATGAGAAATTGGTGGACTCTGAGTCTTCTAATTTGCTTCCATACATTTTGCTCCCAATCACAGGCCCTGAAGAGTTTGATGAAGACGAGATGTTCAACTTGCCTGACGAATTGCAGCTCTTGCCCTCTGACAAGAAGAGAGACCCTGAAAACTCCATCATTTGCACCCATTTGGAATCCATTCTTTTACTCTGCACAACAAAGCCTTTGAGAGAATACTTACGAGAGAAAGAAGTGTACGCTGTCATCAGAGAACTTCACAAGGCGGTGGAAGACGAAGGTGTGGCCGACTTGTGTGACAGAGTTGTTCAAATGTTGAAGAGAGACGAGGCACCTGAAGGCCAACAAGAGGAAGACGAAGACGAAGATGAAGATGACGATCAGGTTGTCGAAATCTTGTAAGTGATAGCTAGGCAATGGATAATGATAGAATATTACATATTACTTTCTGTAAGCATATATCTGGGATTCTGCGACTTCGTATTGAGCAAAGAGTTACTGTTTCTTGCAATGAGCTACTGTTTCGTACAAAGAGTTACATCTTGCAATGACTTAACTATCTCTTATATTAATGATGTATGTTTTTGAGATGAAGCATCTACGACTTCCTGCAAAAAAGCATAGAACAAGATCGCTCTTGTTCGTGTCATATAAGTTGTTCACGAAAACAAAATCCTTTTCCATGTAGAATACTTGAGTGACTTGTATATTATCACTCTTTCAACACCAATTTACCGTCAACCAACTTCAAGTTCTGTTTGACAATGGCAATAATCCTCTGTTTGTTGTCTCTGTGTGCACTGACTCTGTTTTTCAATTTGAACAAAAGCTCCTTTGTAGTCAATGGATTATTCTTCACGATACCCAAGACTTCCTTGACAGTCACCAACTCATTGTTGGCACCGGAAGAGTCCAAATCTGTAGGAACAGGAGATGGAGAAGCGGTGTTTTCAGTCTTGACTCTCTTCTTTGGTGATTTGGAAACGTCTGCGGTTCTTTTACGAGTTTGAATGTGTGGATTCCACTCACCTGGTGGGAATTGCTGTAAGAAGACTTTTGGAGCCTTGACGACGACAAAACCATCACCCATATCACGACAATGGAATACAGAAGGCCTCAAAGCCTCTTCCTCTTGTTTCACTTGAACTTCTTCATCTGATTCATCGGTTTCCAAGTCACTTTGCGATACATAGGGATTTTCGTCTTCGTTATCGTCAGAATCGTACACTCCACCTTCAGTCTTATTAAGCACTTTTCTCAACTTCTTACCTTCCTTATCCACTTTCCTTGTCTTCTCCAGGTCGAATAAATCATCAATGTCGTCGTTATCGCTAGGGGGATCGAAATTGGCTGCTTTCATCATCTCTCTCTTGATTTTCCGTTCCGAGAGCTTATTCTCTTCTTCGTCCCCGTCCATGATTGGAGCTTCTTCGTCGTCAGCAAACTCTTCATCAAAGTCAATATCATCATGGTCCAGGTCTCTGTCACCCTGTGCGCCCGTGACTGTTCTCATTCGTGATCTAGAGTTGTTTCCACTATTAGCTGCAACATTGGGCACGTTGGAACTACTTGATGAGCTGCCTTGTCCTCCTCGCGACAAGTTGGTTCTACCTTCAGGTAGGTGTCTCATCAACCATCTTGGGGCCAGCGTGTTTTTTTCCATCTTCTCCTCTGCCTCCTCCAATGTGAGTGTAGCGTACTTGTTTCTAGGAGTGAATCTATACACTTTCTCAGCTGGAACCATCTTGAAACCATCCTTGTCGAACACGAACAACACATGCTGCGATTCAGACGATCCGGCCTCGTAGTTACCCACGAAAACATTCTGCCCGTCGTAATCTTCCACCACCCAGGGGTAATATTCTTCATATCTCAACTTTCTCTTCTTTTCATCCATTACATTGATCTGTCTGGTCTTTCTCTTGAAGTTTCGGCGATGTTTTCTGGCTCCTCCATCAGGGGCCACCCGTGACATGTCCGCATACTCCTTGTTGGCCAATTCTTCGTCGTCCAAGTTCTCGAATTCCTTAGGACCTGACTCATCATTATCCTTTGGGGCTTCTCTCTTTCTTCTGTCAATTTCCTGCCTTGTCAACTGGAACTGGATATTCCTGGGGTCTTTTCTGTGCATTCTCACGGGCTTCGTGAAGTTCTGGACGATATCAACATCTTGTTTCAGCTGAAATCTTAGAATATGGTATCTTATGTCTTGGAGCTCTTGTTGCGTACAACACTTCAACGGAATGTCCTGCCATCCCTCTTTTTTTGCCTCCGGCTTGGGCGGTGGGAGCGCATCCGACGCCTCGCTTTTGATGCCTGGCTCCTTCTTGATGGGCAGCGTCATGATGAATGTGTTGGTGCAATTGTGCAATTGGTGATGTTTCAATATAAATTAAAGTGCTGATGTAAGAAACCAAAATTTATTATGTAATTGTGCTTATGTAAAGATATGCGCGAACATTATGTAATATGAGATTACGTAACACACGCGACTATGATTACATAAGTATACTAAGAGGTACTATAATGCCGTCTTTCCCATCCAAAACACTCTCGTCTTGGTGGCTGGAAGCTCTCGGGGGCTCTCATCGATGTGTAATGAAGTCTCCATTCTCTGGTTTTGAACTAAAAAAAAAAAAGCCGGTTTCGGCCATTTCTTCGCCGTTTCTCGCCGGTGAAAAATTATGATCTAAGTACCCCATTTCTTCCTACAACAACGAAACAAGCAGCAATGGCACTGGTGACGGACCAAGAGGACAAGCTCCTCGACAAGAAGGAAGCCCCCAAGTACATTGGGTTCATAGCCGGGATGTTTTCAGGGGTCACAAAGAATGCAGTTGGACACCCATTTGACACGGTTAAAGTGAGATTACAAACGTCAGAAGGCAGATTTAAAGGACCAATGGACTGTGTGTGGCAGACATTCAGATCTGAGGGATTCAAAGGGTTCTACAAAGGGTTCACTCCCCCATTGGTGGGATGGGTGCTCATGGATTCTGTGATGTTGGGCTCATTACACGCTTATAGAAGATACACCAAAGAGTTGATGTATCCAGACGAGAAGAAACTCCCACTTCTGGGCCATATCATCGCAGGGTTAGGATCTGGGTTGACGGTGTCGTTTGTTGCGGCTCCAATCGAGCAATTCAAGGCCAGATTGCAGGTTCAATATGATGCCAAAACGAAGGTGTATAAGGGCCCCATTGACGTTGCCAAAAAGCTTTGGAAAATATCTCCAACCACCTGGTACACTGGGTTGATTCCAACCATGATCTTCAGAACAAATTTCATCTTTTGGTGGGGGTCCTACGAATTATTCACCCAGTGGTTCCAGGAAAACACTAGTATGCTGAACCCTGCCATTAATTTCTGGTCTGGAGGTCTCTCAGCTACGGTTTTCTGGATCTTTGCCTACCCAGCAGATGTTGTCAAGCAAGTCATTATGACAGACAGTCCAATCAAGTCAGAAAAGAAGTTCCCCAAGTATTCTGATGCAGTTAAGTTCATCTATAGAGAAAGAGGGTTGGGGGGTTTTACAAGAGGTTTTGGTCCTTCAATTCTTAGATCATTCCCTGCTAACGCTGCTGCTTTGGCCGCTTTCGAAGCAGTCATGAGATTCTTACACTAGTTATTTACCCAGTTTTATAGATATTTATTTAAACTTCATCATCATTAGCTTTGGATTCTTCGTCTTTCCTCTCCCATGGCTTCACTCTCTGTTTCTTGTCTGAAGTCGAACTTTTTTCACTAAGGACGGTATCTGGAATGTTCTTGATTCCTGGAACCGGCTTTCCAGACACTATGAGATCCACAACGTGCTGGTAATTGGAAGAATATGGAGGTTCTGCACTTTCCGAAGCTTCATTCTCATTATCCTCTAATTCGACGACCTTCTTATTCTTATCGAACTTATCGCCATTGTGTAATTTCCACTGATAATAGTCATCTAAATTCAAGATATTCCCGGTTGTGGAACAGTAGAAAAAGGACTTTGCTTGGTCGATTAATTGTTGCTGGTCCACTGCTGGAATTGAAGTGATACTGGGATCACTTTCTTGTAGCTGCTCTAAATGGTTTGACAAAATCTCTTTCAAACCAACTTGGAAGTCATCGAACGAGTCCCAGTCGTAGTTTAAATAGTCAATATAGATATCTTCTTGTGAGTTCATGGTCAATCAGGTTATTTCAAATTGAGTGGACCTTGTTAATTCAAGATAAGCCAGTTTTGTAGATAGCCTGGAGAGATCTTATTATATAAAATTGAGCTAACCTTGTGATGTCAAAATTGAGTCAATCCTGTATTATGAAAATTGTGCTGATCTTGTGATGTAAAATTGTGCTAATCTTGGATTAATTTTTGATGCAATTTTGTAATTATGTACTGAGAATTGATTTTGTATGTTGATTTAATTTTGTATTCTTGACACCAAGTGCTTTATCAAAGCACAACCTCCCCTACATCTGCTATGGTCACTATAAATCAACTTCTTATTGCGTCAGCCTTGGTAAGAATTGGCTTCTTCCTTTTTGGAATCTACCAAGATAGATACATGACGGTCAAATACACTGATATCGATTATCTTGTGTTTCTGGATGCTGCAAATTACGTGTCTAACTCCCAGTCTCCTTTCCTCCGAGAAACCTACAGATATACCCCACTACTAGCATGGCTCCTAGTTCCGAATCAATTGTGGTACGATTTTGGTAAATTATTGTTTGTCATCTGTGATTTGATTACTGGAGTTCTTGTATGTTGGTTGCTTCAAGCCATACCATCTGTTACTGAGCAAAAGGCGATCTACTTGTCAGCAATATGGCTATTGAACCCAATGGTAATCACCATAAGTACAAGAGGCTCTGCCGAAAGCGTCTTGACTGTATTGATCATGTTGAGTATATGGTTTTTACATAAAAGGAATCTCGATTATTCAGCGTTTTGGCTCGGCTTTGCAATTCATTTCAAGATATACCCATTGATTTACGTTCCAAGTGTCTTGTTGTATCTTTCCAATTATGAACAGGGTTTTTTCAACGTTCCTCTATTGAAGTTGATCAATGAGACTAATTTACGTTATGCCATCATTTGCGCATTGACCCTCGCTGGCTTCAATGGCTTGATGTACTACATCTACGGATTCGAATTCTTGGATCATTCTTACCTATACCACTTGACTCGTTTGGACCATAGGCACAACTTCTCCGTTTACAATATAAGTTTATACTATAAACTGGCAATTTCCCAACTCGACATGGCTGGGGACGGATTCCTCTCCAATGTCGTGTCTAATATGGAAAAATTGGCCTTCATACCCCAATTGCTTATTTGCCTTATCATTTTCCCATTCAGCTTTGCGAGGTCCAACTTAATCTCTTGCCTTTTCGTTCAAACTTTTGCATTCGTCATCTTCAACAAAGTCATGACATCTCAGTACTTCATCTGGTTCTTGATTTTCTTACCTCATTATCTAGCAACTACCAAGGTTTCCCTCGTCAAAGGCTTGATAATGCTAGGCTTATGGGTGTTGGGCCAAGGTATTTGGTTGTACTTCGCCTACAATCTAGAATTCTTGGGGCAGTCCACTTTCGATAGCGGCTTGCTAGGCTCCTCAATTGGCTTCTATTTGATCAACTGCTACATACTTGGGGAATTCATCGGTAACATATAATCAAAATTTAAATATGATCGAGTCACGTGGATCATCACGTGAGTACGCTTCATTTACTTTCTCGCAAAATAAACAATTCGCCTGGTGCACGCCCTTCACTTTATAATTTTATAGATGAGCTGAATTAACCAACCATCAAAAGCGACTCAACAGCATGTCACGTCTTGAATTGTATTCACCAGAAGGACTCCGGGTAGACGGGAGAAGATGGAACGAACTAAGAAGGTTCGAATGCCGCATAAACACGCATCCTACGTCATCAGATGGATCTAGTTACATCGAAATGGGAAATACAAAAGTTATATCCATGGTTCATGGACCAATGGAAGCACAGCTCAGATCACAGATGAACAGCTCGCGGGCAAACATTGAAGTCAACTTGTCCGTTGCCAATTTTTCCACATTAGAAAGGAAAAAGAAGATGAAGAATGAAAAGAGAATGATCGAATTGAAAACTACTTTGGAAAGAACATTCGAGCAAAGCATCATGTGTCATTTATATCCAAGAACCATGATTCAAATCAATGTGTTCGTATTGGCACAAGATGGTGGTTTGTTGGCTTCTATCACCAATGCCATAACTCTCAGTTTGATCGACGCTGGGATTGCAATGTACGATTATGTGTCGGCAGTTGTGGCTGGATTACATGATTCGACTCCTTTACTTGATTTGAACACTTTGGAAGAAAACGACATGAGCTGTTTGACCATAGGAGTCGTTGGTAAAAGTGAAAAGTTGGCACTTTTGCTTCTCGAAGATAAAATGCCGTTAGATCATTTGGAAGCCACTTTGGGAATCGCCGTGGCCGGTAGCCACAGAGTGAGAGAGTTGATGGATGCTGAAGTTAGAAGACACGGTAGCCAGAGATTAGAAAGGAGGTAATGACAAACTTGTATATTAGCATGGCATTTTAATAAAGACTACAATAGTAAAGAGAGATGTAGATTGTCAAATTCTTGGCAGATTTGACAGCTGAAATGATGGGGATGAGACTGGGTTTGACAGCTGATCTTTGAACAATGTCAATTTTCTGGTTTGCCTCAAGAACATAGAAGGTGTTCCTCAAAGATCAGTAAAGAAGTTGAAAATCAATCGAGTAGGTGGTGTTCGGAGGCGGTGAGTGGTCCGCATAGTAGCCATGATACCCGAATACGAGTGCAATAGCATTTAAGAGACAAGCTTTGTGACCACTCCAACACGAGGCTTGTAGAATTTGCAACTACCCCAAACCGAGGCTTGCAAAATTTGGAAGCACAACTAAACATGAGTCGATCTTGTACATTAAACTCAAATATTTTAACTTTACTTGTATACAATGCAGTCCAGATTCAACAGGTTTACAAAAATGTAAACAGTTTTCCAATGCGTCGCCTCGAAAATGGCGACCTCCAGCCGGACGACCGACGAAATCAGATTGACAGCTCAAATAGACACTCTGGCGCTGTTTGTCTGGTTAGCTACACTCTGCCAGTGCAAAGACTTCGACGCCAACGATGGGTTTGGGAAGTATATGTATGTGTAGCCCGGGTTCTTGTGCAGTGCATTACATTTTTTTCAATTGTTCGTGAACTTTGTTTGAAACTTCGGTGAATATTATCTGGGGAGCAGTTTGTTTGCTTATGTAAGCCGCCAAGGGGTCAAAAAAAGATCAACATTAAAAAACCTACAGTTAAAACAGAACAACTTGCTCCTGGTACTAGACGATCTTGTTGGCTCTTCGCTAGTGTTGAAAAGTTTTTTTGTGTTGATATTTGTGGTCGGGATATTGTGAAGAAATAATTTGCACTTATCATCGTTGCAACTATAGCCGTATACACCCTGAAATTCATTTGGGTAAATAGCCGCCCATAGAGAAATTCACCACTAGAAATCGCTGAAATTCTCTAATACTTCTCTGAAAAGTATCCTTACTTGATACCATTCACGCAAGCTGTTGAATATTCGAATCCTCGTGGTTGTCGCTGTCAAATCTACGCTCCTTCTATAAATAGCAAGGGTTCACGATAAACCACTACATCCTACCCTCTTCCACTCGTTTAACCCATTATGGCTCGTGATCTTACTTCAAACACTCCTCGTTTGACTGACTCTGACGAAGAGCTCAGAAATCCGTTCGAGCGTCCCTCAGATAGCCAGCTGCTGAATCAGCTGAGTCGTTCCGACGATGACATTAACTTCAACGGATACTACCGTGATAATGCCACCACCAACCTCTTGTCGCACCAGCAGCAACAGGATCAGCGTGGCACGCGCCAGCAGTATGGCCAGCAGTACGAACAGCAGTACGGCCAGTCCATGTCTCATGATACCTCGCAGAGCTCAGGTGAGGGTGCTCGGCAGAACTTGATGCGTCCTACGGGCCACTTGAACGTGGTTGCCGCGGGAAACGAGCTCTACATGCCAGAATATGACCGATACTCGTCTCGTCTTGGCCTGAGAGTCGTACTGTCCACGTCTCTCGCGTCCCAGGGCTACCAGCTGCTGGGGAAAACTTCTGACGAACTCTTGACTCACGACTTCAGCCCCTTTGGTGGTTATCCTGCGCTGTCGTTTCCTCTTCACATTGACGAAAAGGAGCCCGATGACTACTTGCACAACCCAGACCCCATCACTGACGCAGATTACGATAAAAACCGTTTCTGGTACGACTTGAAGACTTTGGATAAAAGATCGACTGGTGGCTTGATTGGTGTCATCGTGTTAATTGTGGCTGCCATTGGTGTGTTCATCGTGTTGCCTGTACTTACATACTCCGGTGTTACCAGCCCCATGAAGCCAGAATCATACGAAATATTGACTGGTTATTCTTACCCGCTTTTGAGTGCGATTCGTACCAATTTGGTCGATCCTGATACACCGGATGATGCTCTCACCCATAAAACTCGTACTGGAGAAACTTGGGAACTCGTTTTCTCCGACGAATTCAACGCTGAGGGAAGAACATTCTACGACGGAGATGACCAATTCTTCTTGGCCCAAGATATGAACTACGCTTCCACTCAAGATCTTGAGTGGTACGATCCTGATGCAGTTACCACGGAAAACGGTACACTCAATCTTCGTATGGATGCCATGAAAAACCACGATTTGTTCTACCGACTGGGCATGGTCCAATCTTGGAATAAACTTTGCTATACTCAAGGGCTTATTCTCATCTCTGCTCGGTTGCCAGGGTATGGATCTGTGCCAGGTCTTTGGCCCGGTTTATGGACCATTGGTAATTTGGGACGTCCTGGTTATAAAGCTACAACTGAAGGTGTCTGGCCATATACTTATGAATCATGTGACTCAGGTATCACAGCAAATCAGCTGTCTCCTGATGGTATTTCTTACTTGCCCGGTCAGAAGTTGAATTCTTGTGTGTGCCCAGGAGGAGACCATCCAAATACTGGTGTTGGAAGAGGTGCACCTGAAATTGATATCATTGAAGGTGCCATTGATGCCACTGGATTCCAAGGTGTTGCTTCGCAGTCATACCAAATTGCACCATACGATTTATGGTATTACCCTAATTATGATTTCGTTGAAATTTATGATCCTGATGTGACCACCATGAACACATATACAGGGGGTCCTTTCCAACAAGCTGTCAGTGGGACCACTACACTTAGCACCAAATGGTACGAGTTGGGAGCTGGAGGACACGAATTCCAAGTATATGGATATGAATATTTAAACGATGATGACGATGGGTACTTAACTTGGTATGTCGGGGACGAAACACCAACTTTGACAGTTTATGCCAAAGCGTTGGGACCAAACGGTAACATTGGAGCCAGAAGAATATCCAAGGAGCCAATGTCTATAGTCATGAACTCGGGTATCTCCAATAGTTGGGCATATATTGATTGGCCATCCTTGGTTTTCCCCAACACATTCGGAATTGATTATGTGAGGTTGTACCAGCCGAAAGGCCAGACTAATCTTGGATGCGATCCTGAAGGATATCCAACGTATGACTACATTCAGGATCATTTGAACGCATACGAGAACATCAATTTGACTTCCTGGAAAGATGCAGGATACTCATTTCCCAAGAACTCCCTTGTGGGATGTTAATTCTTACATTGAATTTACCTGGGTGTGTATGTGTGTAAGATATCAAGTAAGGTGATAGGCATCACCTCCTTTGCTAATCAAGAGGTTCTACAGGTGGACCATGAAGAGTGTCTTGGGTTTTCGATAGATGGACTTTTTACTGCCATGTCATGTATCGAACTTGTCATCTCGAAACTCAATGATGTTTTTTTATGGCCCAATGATGGTCTGCTCGGAGTCAATGAAGCTCCTTCTTCACTTCTTTCGATGTATGTATAAATATAGCTAGTGCGAATATATTTGTGGTTTTGCAGCCATTAAATTATAAGTTTGCTGAAGTGTAGGAATCGCAATATCCACTACACTATCAAGGCTGGAGGTGCTTTCGAAGGTTGGAAGCACTATCAAAGGTTGGAAACACTATCGAAGTTGGAAAGTAATTTCGAAGACTGAGAGTATAGATCCAGTCGTAATCAAACGTTGAGTTTGAGGCAAGTAGAGATATTCAAATTTTTACAGCATAATCGAGATGTCAGAGACCCAGACAGACGAATTCATATCCAGAGAAGAACTTGCTCGTATTGCCAACACAGGGTTCTTCAGAAAACACACCAGGATTAAAAAATTTCAGCCACATACACCAGAAAGAAGCCAGAAACAAAAAGAATCGACGAGAACAAAACCACATTCGCCAGCCTGTGTACGTGAGCCATTCTCACGGCTTCGTGAGTTTGAGGCAGAATTCAAGAGCATTGCCTGTCGACTAGGATGTTTTGCAGCCCATCTATGCCAAATGAGTGTACCAAAAACGTTTCTGAAAATGGCCAATTTTGCTAGCTTCATAGCACTAGAATGTGCAGCCATAAACAAACTCTTAATTGCAGCCAGGGCAAGAATAATGGGAAACAGCTTGGTGGAGGCGGATTGTTGTATTCTTTTGGACTCCAGTCATCGCCGACTTGACTGGCAAATTAGGACATTCAGCTACTTCAGCCGGAAACCACAAGTTGTGGCAGCTCAGTGCCAAAAGATCAAGCACGACCGGGGGCATTACAAGAGCAGGTTTTTACAGGAGTTGGAGAGTGCCGTTTTGGACTTGGTTACTGAGTTGAGATTTGTGGAGCAAGACCAACTTCGTTTGTTGGTTGTTTGCCAGGGAAGGAAGTAGGGGAAGGTGAAAAGAAAAGTTATTGGTTAATGTTGGCAGAACATTGGCTGATGTAACGAGATTCCGTAAAAGCTGCTGGTAATGCTCATGTTGTGAGTGTTGTTACAAGGATTATTGTCTAAAGGCGTAGATGGTTTGGCCGTATTGTAGGTCCGAGCAAAAGGTGGTTAGTATTACGGAAATAATTTTAATAATTAACAGAGGTGGCTGATGTAGAAATTAACCAACATGGATGATGTGACAATTCACCAACATGTGGGTGAATATTAGACAAGATGTTGATAATGTTGCTAATGTAATATTATTCAGTATTTGATTAATTTGAATATTATTCCACCCACACCGTGAATATTAGGCTGCTTTAGGCAATGTGGTACATTGACTACTATATGGTCATGTGAACACTATACAAAATTGTTGATGAATATTATACATGTTGCTTATGTGATTATTGGACAAGGCGGTTGCTGCTAGTGTGAACAAACGACTGATTTGGGTGACTAATTTATTGTGCTGATTTTTGTAATATAATATCATACAAGATGTGGCTACGTTATTAGAGAGTGGTAGTACATTCGTTGGTGGAACTAGAAGCTGATGGGAATGCTGGCTTTGCATGGATCACAATAGTCATAGTCTTATTAATGTCAATAATCTCAATCTTACTAATTCTATTGTCGTAATCTTACTAATCCTATTGTCGTAATTTATTGACTTTAATATTCTCGATCACATGGCTAAATTAGACTTCCCTTCTTGATCCCTGCTTGAACCTTGTTGATCCTCGCCTTAACCTTATTGATTAATGGTCTTAATGTAATTGGTGGCTTTGATAAGGTCCAACCACAGCCGCTCCAACCAATCAAGGCACGCAGGTTGTTTGCAGCAATTAACCACAATTTGCAATCTAAAATTAATCGCATCCACAGCTGACATCCACAATTATTCGCAATTTGCAGCCTCATTTTCAACAGTATAAAAGTGAGCAAGTCGCCAGGGACCAGATTTAGAAGTATTGACAGATCAAAAAGACATCCAGGAGATCAAGTCGTATCTATATACGAAGTAAAAATAGATGAGTTTTTGGCAGAGATTCAAGAAAGCAGTGGCTCCAGAGGAGCTTGAGATTGTGCGGCAGCGGGCCGCGCGCCAGGACGCGCGCCAGGTTTCGCCCGAGCTCTCGCACGAGCTCTCGCACGAGCCCTCTGACGGGAAGAAAAATCGCACGTCGGTGGAGGTCACGCTGCTTGCCGCGTCCGACGACCAGCTGGCGGACGTGCCGTACATCGACCTCACGCTCACGCCGGAACAGCTCGCACGACACCACACCTGGACCCACAAAGTACGCCAATTCTTCTGGGACGGCGCCGACAAGCACCCAAAGGAGCAGAAATATCTTGCCAAACTCGATGCATTCCTCATCTCGTCTTCCATGCTCGGATACTTCATCAAAAACGTCAACCAGCTGAACGTCAAACTCTCATTTGTTAATGGTATGCGTGAAGATATGGGCATGTACCAGAACCAACTCAACTACATGGTCACGCTTTGGACCGTGGGCTACATCATCGGCCAGATTCCAGGGAACTTAGTGTTGCACCGTGTGCTGGCTCGGTACTTTCTCGGCTGCTTGGAGCTCTTATGGGGTGTGTTGACGGTGCTGATGATTGGCTGCAAAACCGTCAACCAAATGTACGCAATTAGATTTCTCGTGGGTTTGCTAGAAGCCGCCTACTTCCCCAGTATGGAATACTTGTTGGGTTCCAACTATAGCGCAGCAGAAATGACCACTCGGGCAGCATACTTTGCCGTTGCTTCTTCAGCGGCTTCTCTTATCACCGGACCTCTTCAATTGGCGATTTTGGACCGTTTTGCCAACTCTCTGATGCCTCCGTGGAAATGGATGTTCGTTTTCGACGCCGTCATCTCGTTCCCCATCGCCATCTACACCATGCTCGTGGATCCCAACACGCCTTCCACCACAGATGCCTTCTATTTCACGGAAGAGGACAAGTTGGTGGGCTTGGAGCGTAGAAGACGTATTGGAGCCCAATTGAGAACAAGACAAACTCCTTCGTGGTCTAAAGTCAAGAAAATCTTCACCAGTTGGCACGTCTGGGTCTTTCCTCCTCTCTTTTTGGCCTACAACAACAGTGGAGATGCCACTTCCCAGCCAACGTTCACCACTTGGATGAAGTACGACTTGAAGTTGGGCCCGGACGCTTACAACATTCACCCATCCATTGCCTCGGGAATTGGTATCTTCATCACCCTTTTGTTCGCCTACACCCACAACTACATCAAGGGAACATATAACCATTACTTCGTTGGTCTTTTCTTCGTGGTCACCATCTTTGGCTGCTCGTCATTGAGTTACTGGTACATTCCTAGAGGTCTTCACTGGGCCTGCTACTACCTTAACCTGATAGCCACCAACTGGGGCCAGCCGTTCATCTTCACTTGGGTCAATCGGTTGCTTTTGGCGGACGATTTGAAGAGAAACGTCGTGGTGGTTCTCACAAACAACTTGGCCTACATCACCGGTGCAATTGTGCCAAACTTCGTGTGGAACACCGAGGATGCACCACGCTACTTCATTGGTTTCACTTACACGGCTTGTTTGGCCCTGTTTGGTTTGGTGATGACCACTTTGGCTGGCATTTTGTCCGTAAGAGACACCAGAAGGAAGCAGGCACAAGAAAACGAAAAGGTTGAAGATGTCGAGTCCTTGTAAATGTCAATGGTGGTACTTAGCTTAAAAATATATAGACTGGTTTAATGCTCATAGAGTTATTCAATGCTTGCAAGTGCTTTGAATGTAATACTATGGAATTCGATGTTATTCCCAGTACAATCCAAGAGTAGTATAGTTCGATTGCTTTACTTGCGGCTCTTGTGTCATTTCAAACCACGTTGGCTCTTTAATTTCAATCAATGACAAGTTGACTACTGTTTCGCCAGGGCTGTCATGATAAAACACCACATTTCTGCTTTTCGTCACCAACAGCGCTTTCATTTCATTGGGGCTGTCTAAATCCATACTAATCATTGTTATTTATGATTCTTGACATTCAAATGATGCACTTGGCCCCCTTTGGCTTCTTTTCCTGGAGCTACAACAAACCTGATTATGGGGTCTGTCCTCTCCGACATTTGCAATTTCATTCGAAGTATGGTCCTGGAATCATTTCAGGCAACTTTTGACTCATGACATGATAACTTAGCTCCTCATCTCAACAAATTCAAGGAGTAACGTGAAGATCAACTAAAAACTCAGGCGAGAGCAAAAAAACAGAAGGGAGAAGAATCTATTACAACTGTTTTTATGTTATTGACTTCTTGAATACCTTTTGACGCTTCCATTCTTTCAAAACAAGTTGACCTTACCACTACTTGTACCCTTTCCTTTACAAATATTCCTCCTCATCATTTCAATAATTATCAATCCTCAATTCTCATGTTTTGTTGGTATTGAACACCAACTCGTTTACCTTGAAACCTACATTCCATTGCAGCTATCTTATCATGTAACAGTTTCTCATAAACACACCATCGACTCTCAAGCCCAAAAGTCAAGCTTTTTTGCTGATTTGCTCCCCAGTCCGAGATGATATGTCCACGTGGAATTTGCAGCCAAGTTCGCTCAATAAACGGGTCGACAGCAATTTTCTGCATTTCTCTTCTACTTTAGCACTGTTTTTACTTTGGTTCTACCATCTTTTGCCTGGCTTTATCATCTCACTATTCAGTTTTCTTCTCCTACACTCTGTAATACCCATTAATTATTACCTAGCTAGCTACCTAATTCTACTCTGGCCCCCGGAGTAGCGGCAATCCCATGCCTACCGCGTGGATGTCGTGCTGATGCCCTTGCCCCGGCCCGTGGAGATGGCCACATGGGCACTCGTCCACGTCCATGGCCACGGCCATGCTGCCCACGGGAAAGCCGATGGTCGGGCCAGCATTCACGGGCGTCACCGTGCCATGTCTAGCACTGATGTATGTTCCATGGTTTGTGAGCTGCTCCATCTTCACGTCCATATCCATGTCCATTTTGTCAGTGTTTGCTCTGGACGCTTTCGTGGTTGTGTATGTGCTTTTGTCTGGATTTGCTGTGCTTTCAACTCTGTTGGCTGAAAATTCGTTGGTCTCGTGGTTTGCTTCGTATCCACAACTGAAACTAGTGGAAAACTCTGAAGGTACAACCTCCACTCGCCTTCGCTTGACTATCGGACCTTGCTCCATATTTATATTGCAACAATCCAGCATCAAAACAACCCTATTGCCCATTTTGGGTCGCTTGTTTCTTATATGAATAATCTCATCGGGCCGGGGCTCGCAACGCGCGTCCCTCTTATTGCCTTGATTGAACGTGTATTACCCATTTGGGATGAGGGGAGTCGCCAACAGCTCACGGCTACCAGCGGCGTCGGGGTACGCGACGCCGGGGTACTCCGGGCGCAACGTACCAGCTCCAGTGGCTCTTTGTTGGTGGCTGGTACTCTGTTGGGTGTGTATTTGGCGTGTTGGGATTGGGGGTGTTGCAAATTACCTGGCAACTCGCAGGCTGCAAATGCGCTGCAAATGCACTGCAAATGCACTGCAAGCGTAATTCGCTGTTGCAAATTCTTCGCTTGCTCCTGTGTTGTACTTGCCCTTGACTTTGTCTTGACTGTTCAAGAGTTAGGTGCTGACCTCAAACACATTGACAGAATGCACACGTCGTGACACCTGGTAACTTCCCGACTCAATTGTTAGTGGCAACTGGCCTTATCTGCTACTGCCGTTCCAGAATCTACAGATGTATCGTAATAAAGTATCCATTTTCCGATCCCCTTATTTGTTCTGTCTCCTCTATGTTTGAAAATATCGTCGACTTACTTTTCTGGCCCTTTTTTCTACCGATACAGGTGTATTCTTAGTCTTCAATCCCTCTACTAACACTTCCCCTTCATCACCCTCTTCTCATTTCTCTTCCCTCTTTTCTCTATGATCTACTCTCCCCTCCTTTTCCTTCCCCTTCTCCTATCTTGTCTCATCTCTTCTTCTATCTTCTTTGCCTTTTGTCTTCTCCAGCTTCTTCTTCACACCAATTTCATATGTGGTGCTTACGTAATCACTCGATCATTTATCGGCCCCATAATCGAGGCTCAGTTCCAACCACTTTTCTTTATCAACAGCCATGTCGTTTAAGAAGATGTTCAAGAAAAAAGAGCCCACGGAGCAGGAGCTAGTGGAGGATCTCAATAGAATTGGAATCAGCACAAAAAAGCCTGGTTCTCATCGTCCCGACCAGTTTGGTGCGTTCAGACAGTATGCTCAAGAGCGCCAGTCCAGAAAGCCTGGTTTAGCGCCAAAGAACCCATACGCCAACTTGGGTGGTCCGGGCCAAGCCCAGAACCCATATGGCGAACAAGGTGTGGGCCAGGCCGGAAATCAGAGTGCCCATGGCCAAAATCAAACTAATCCTTATGACCAGAATCAAAGTAACCCTTATGGCCAAAACCAAAGCAATCAAAGTAATTCCTATGGCGATAATCAAAGCATCCAATCCAACCCCTATGGCAGCGCTAGTGCCCATGGAAGACAAGATCCTTACGCCCAAGATACTCGCTCTGGCAGGACATCAAACAGCTCAAGCAGCACCAATGTGTCAACACGTCCGTCTGCTCAGAGCACTTCCCGGGCCAATCCCTACGCAGGCGCCTCAGCCCACGCCTCCGTCTACAGCTCGGCCCAGTCGGCACGCCTGGTTCCTCCTTCGTACCACACCCGTGACGACGAGTCGCTTGACTTGAACCAAATTCCAACCAATCAACCTCCAATTAGAGCCAAACCCGTACGCCGCCCTCGCTACGATGACGAGACTTTGGACTTGAACGAAGAAGACTTGAACGAAGAAGAAGATTTGAATGTCGAATTCGAAGAATTGCCACCTGAAGAAGAAGTCAACTCGGAAGATGAAGAAGTAGAAGGAATCAAACAAGAAATTCGTTTCGTGAAACAAGAATCATTGGCTTCAACAAGAAACACCTTAAGAATGGCTCAAGAAGCCGATGCATCAGGAACAAATACTTTGGGTATGTTAGGCTCTCAATCTGAACGTTTATACAATGCTGAACAAAACTTGTTACTTTCAGATACCCAGACTAAAATCGCCGACGAGAAAGTCAAACAATTACACCGTCTTAATCGTCATTTCCTTATCCCTGCCACTTCAGGTAATCCATTCAATAAAAAAGCCAGATTACGCCAACAAGAAGCTAAATTGAAAACTGAAAAGGAAGCTGAAAAATACATGAGAGAGCAAAATAGAAAAGGTGTCTATGCTTCTGAACAAAGGTTGAAACAAGGTATCACCAATGGTGCTACTAGCAGTGATGTGCATGCCAAATATCAAGGTGAGAGAGATTTGAAGGCAGCTCAACGCTACCAATTCGAAAATGACAGTGAAGATGACGAGATGGAGAAAGAGTTGGCAAACAACTTAGATCAAATCAGTTCCTATGCCCGTAAATTGAAGTCCACAGCTAACGTCATGGGACAAGAAGTTGACAGTCAAAACGAAAGATTAAGAAAGATCGAAGACGATGCGGATAGATTGGATATAAACGTTCACTTGAACAACACGAGATTAAGTAACATCAGGTAGTTACTTTAACTTATTCACTCAATTAATAAATACATAATTTGTCAGTTACATTTCGTAGTCGGTTGCAAATAACATCGAGACCTTACCGGAGAATAGAATTGTCAAACTTCTTCAGTTGTGGGTTCCAGCTGAGGGCTGAAGAGGTTTTACAGCCGAAGCCGAACTATACATGGATTAAAGGAAAGAACACTGGCCACAACCAAGACCCCTTTTCACGAGTTGCTGGGCGATTTTCTCTAATTCTTTTCCAAGATGCTATTTGTATAAATTAGAGCCTCAAAAATCTACTTTTCCACTAACAGTTCGCTTCCCTGTCAATGATCTTGATCTACGCTTATGATTTTCACCAAGAGAATGACGTCTTTCTTTCTATATTCAAAAGTACATTTAAAGTATAGGCAAAAGCTCGCTTGAGATTTTCTAAAAAGACAAAATTAACCAATTTCTAGGCTAATTTTTTAGTTGAAAAAGTACCTGTGTTTTCCGAAATCTACTTTTCACTCTTTCTGGTCATTATAGAAGAGAAATACATCATCACCGTTGTCCCAGTCTAATTTTTTACTCAAAATCTTAAGTTTTCAGTCTGAAAAATCAAAGTAACTTCGAGAAATTTGGACGTGCGACCACCGATCCCAGTAAATAAGTGGACTTCAGTAGATGGGCATTGCTGGAAAGCTTGAAGAGATTTACGTGCCGATAACTAAACTTTTTGGTAGCGAAGAGCTGTATTGGGCAAGGTTTTTTGGTCTTTTGTTAAATATATTGGAGACAGGTCAAAGAAGAGACATGTTCAATTTGGTTGAATGTTCCAGCTCCTGACCACCAGCGAGAGGAAAGCTCTCTGGGCTGGATCAGTTGAGTGAATGGGACTTTTCACCTCGACGTAGACAACCCGGTAAGTTTTAGCAGATGTAAGTGGTTCAGTAAAATCGAAATGCTTCTTGCTACGAGGACTGGTATTTTGCGAAAGAGATAGTAGAATATGTGTAGATTGAGAAGCTTACAAGGGCTATGGCGAAAGCATAATGTAAAGGTTTTACTGTGTTAACGTATCTCGCGTTTGGCTGATCTCACCATTTTTCAACTTTTCTTCATTTTTGTCTATTCAGCAGTATTTTAAGTAAAAGTACTCAATAAATTATTGAGATTTGCTGCAAAAAAACAAAAATTCAAAAAAATGACAAAATAAGGTAACAAAAAGGTCCACTTCAAATCCCAATTTTCAAGAAAAAAAAACCACCAAATTTACCACAGAAACTCACGGAACACCAAAAATCTATAGTCAACGTCTTCCTTGCCGGCACTTCTCCCAAATCGGCCTTTCTTCTACTCCATACTCTGTACACGTGCAGGATCATCAACTCCGCAATACGAGTAGTGTCCACACCAGATCCTCCTAGATAAGGTTAGGGGGTTTCAGCCCAGAAGCAAGCAACCAACAGTCAAACGGCATTATTTGCTTCTTATTGGCCAGAATTTAGTCCGCAAGCTATTGTCAACAAGACACCGCTATTGGAAGACTCGATCGTGGAGAATTAACCGGCTGCTTACGTCATCGATCATCAGTTCTTAGAAAGGTCTTAACTGATTGTTTGTTTCTAATTGCATCTCAGGTTGAATCAGGCAATTGCTGGTGTTAACTGCAACTAGACACATAGCAAATCACAACTACTCGATTGTTCAACAGTCGTTCAATACTTACTCATTCAATTGAGTCTCAATACTTAACCAATCAGTTTTTAGTATCTGTTTAATTGATTTCATACATCCTACAATCGATTTAACCATTTTCTCCATACAGTCGTTTGTAATAGACTTATTTAAATCACGATTGACTGTCCAACTACTAACACTCCTGCAATCACTCTCCCTCTACTTCATACAAAACCACCCTTAACCAATTGACATACCATTACAAAGATGGAGTTTCATCCAAATCAGCACCACAACCTCCAGATCAAGGAGTCGTTCCTTGTGGGAAGAGCTCTTCTCAACTTCACCTCCATCTTCGTGTCGCTCGGCGTGTTCTTGTTCGGCTTTGAACAGGGACTTATGTCCTCGCTCCTCACCAATAAATGGTTTAAAGAATACTATCATAACCCCAAACCAGCGGAAATTGGTACTATGATCGCTATCTTGGAAATTGGAGCCTTGTTCCTGTCCTTCGTTGCCGGCCGAATCGGTGACAAAATCGGCAGAAGACGCACCATCAGATGGGGCTCGTTCATCTTCGTGGTGGGCGGATTGATCCAAGCGACCTCTATCAACATATGGATTTTGGCGTTCGGAAGATTCATCAGCGGTATTGCCATTGGGTTCCTTACCACCATTATTCCTTGCTACCAGCTGGAGATTTCTCCCCCTGATGACCGTGGGTTCTACGCTTGTCTCGAATTCACTGGCAACATCATAGGCTACAGCTCCAGTATTTGGACTGACTACGGTTTCTCTTTCTTAGAGGGAGACATCAGCTGGAGAAGCCCCCTTCTTGTACAGTGTGTTGTCGGTTTCTTGTTGTACGTCGGAAGCTTCGTCATCGTGGAAACGCCAAGATGGTTACTAGACCATAATCACGATATTGAAGGCATGATTGTTATTAGTGACTTGTACGCAGACGGCGATGTGGAAGAGGAAACCGCCAAAGCCGAATACCGTCAAATCAAGGAAAACATCTTGATTGCAAGAGTGGAGGGAGGCGAAAGAAGCTACGCCTATCTCTTCTCAAGGTATAAAAAAAGATTGAGTGTTGCATGTTTCTCCCAAATGTTTGCCCAGTTGAACGGGATAAACATCGTTGGCTATTATGCTCCCATGATTTTTGAAAGTGCAGGCTGGGTGGGTAGACAGGCAATCTTAATGACAGGTATAAACTCTTTAGTTTACGTTTCATCCACCATTCCCCCTTGGTATTTGGTTGATGGTTGGGGAAGAAAACCCTTGTTGATGTCTGGTGCCGTGGTTATGGCAGTTTTTCTCTACGCCATAGCTTACCTGTTGTTTTTGGATAACGATTATACCCCACAAATAGTGGTGGGTTGCGTAATAGTTTTTAATGCAGCTTTCGGAGCAAGTTGGGGACCCATCCCATGGATGATGAATGAAGTGATGCCAAACACTGTTAGATCAAAAGGTGCTGCGATGTCCACAGCTACCAATTGGTTGTTCAACTTCATTGTTGGTGAAATGACACCAATCTTACTTGATTTAATTACGTGGAAGACGTATTTAATCCCAGCCACTTCTTGTGTCCTTTCCTTCTTTTGCGTTCACTTATTATTTCCTGAGACTAAGGGATTGACCTTAGAAGATATGGGATCCGTTTTTGATGATTCGTCATCGGTATTTTCATTCCATTCTGGAAGAGGAGATAACTCCAGACTCCGTACTAGTGGATCCACTTCATATGGAGCTACTGCTGAATATGAACGAAGACCAAGTTTCAATCAACTGGCTGCTTCACGGGCCAGAAACCCAGCTCATATGAGTGTTGAGCCCGATGGATTGATTACTGGTACACCACCCCCACCAGTTCCATCTGCAACAGCAGATATTTTGAAACCGGTCAAATCAGATAACCTGTCATCATTAGAAGCTGAAAATGTTTCTCCTGCGGAAATCGAGCCTCCTTCATTCGACGAAATATTTGAGTACAAATTGGCTCAAATGGAGAAACCCTCTTGGTTCAGTGAAATTTTTAATAGAATTTTTCAAAAAGTGGGCGTAAGCGTCCTTAGAGGCAGAAGAAGCAGTGGGGATTTAGCTGTTTGAACAAACGTCATATCCATTGGCCCATATCAATTGGCCCATAACAGTCAACGAACTTTATGACCAATAAGAGATGTGTTAAAGAATTATGAATAATGAACCCCATTGAACTTTTGTCGAATAAAACAAGCTAGTTTAAAAATCGACCAATAGTTGTCAAATGATTGTCTTGTGATGTAGTGACGTTTATTGTTTACTGTAAATTTGCTGTGTACAAAGATAAAGATTTACTAAAGCCAGTTATTTCTGACATTCGTCTTCGAGAAAAAAACAAACTTTTAGTAGACAACGGAGTCCAGCGTGATAATATGAAGCGCAACGCCACTTGGAAACCACTACACACAGTTGGATACGGCTACATTGAGATTTACAGAGGGACCATCGCGATCTGGAGATATTTTACCGAAAGGAAATGGGTATTGTTCAAATCGTTCAATCAGGAACAATGATTGATAGACGATAGCACCCTCTATGATGACAAATGACAAATGACAAATGATTGTCGATCAACAAGGAATGTAATCATTTGTTGTTACCTCGGATGCATTCAAATGGTATTGGTGAGAAGAATAAGGCAAGTGGCTGACCAGTTGACGAGAAAGTATAATCACCGATGTGAACCAACTGGATCAACTCAAGTGAGTGCGCTGCATTACATGGCGCGTGTTGACGTTTGTGGAGAACCTTGGACCCCAATTGAGAAAGCTTTGACACTTGTTTCTCCCAATTAGGCCGAGGTTGGACGCACGCTTATATAAGCTGCACATCTACACGCACACAAATTGTTTGTAAACAATAGGACCAGTGGTCGCTATCAGAATGTAAGACAATACTATAGATTTGAAAAGTTACGTAATAGGGGAAGATCTACATAAGTAGACAGTATTGAGTTGGCATTAATATTTGATATATAGTTTTTCGACGAAACTCTCTTCGTCGAAAGAGGTTGTTGACGAGCCTAAATAGGCAGCTGAAGTACGCGCCCACCCTTGGAGGCTGAAATCCACAGGGAAAAATCACAAAATTTTTTTCACTAATGACGTACTCACAGAGAACAATGCATCTCGTCTCTAATTGTTCCTGAAAACCGCTCAAATTAAAGTATTTTAAAAAGGCACCATGTGCATCCGGGCTCACAAACCCTGCCCAATTTCATTGGCACAAAATTTCACAATAGACCATGACATAAACAAGCGATATAAAAGGAATAAAATCCTTCAAAAATTCTTTCTACCTAGCATTTATCTTTAACATCCCAACATGTCTCTCCTAGTCGATCCTTCTATCACTTCCACTGTTTCCGCTTCAAGTACTTCATTCCTTGAAGGTCTTCAAATGGTCACTTCAGTTGCAGGCCAGGGTAAAGGAAGCAATGAAATTACCAACTCTAACTCGGGATCTGGTCTTTTGATCGCGTCATCCGATGACTCCTCAGCTACAGGATCTTTCAGCGACTCCTCAGCTGTACACAAACTCACGATGAGCTCAGGAAGCTCGAGTCCAAGTGGTGCCTCTTCTTCTTCGTCAGCTTCTGCCTCAAGTGCAAGCTCAGGCTCTTCTTTCCGCTCTACTAACAACAAGCTTGCCTTGTTGTACTCATCCTTTGTGGCTGTTTCCGTGTTGTTGGCTTCCCTTTAAGGCAGCTTATTTACGTTTAAAGTCGCTATTTAAAGTTTCGCATTTCAAGTTGTTACATTTCACATCTGAAAGTTGAAACTCAAAAATTGATAATCAAATCTTGAATCTCAGTTTGTTTTCGCGATGATACCCGTTGATAACTTCATCACTTCTTTATTAATGATTCTTTTTGTAATGTCTTATGTCTGCATGTCTGCTTTGTTGCATTAATATACTATTTCCGTACTGTTTTCTCTATCATCTATGTAAACTGTTTATGTAAACCTGTTCCAGTCTTTAAAGAAGCCATGGAAAGTTTTAACTCCTAATCCAACCTCTTTGAATCCTATCGTGGCCCTGATACTGTGCATCAGAAGCTGGCATAATCCAACGTCTACTACTCGAGCTCCGGTGCAGGTGGCTAACATAGGCCCTATGGTGCTGCCGGACCTGCCATCATTTCTTATGTGGAATCTTTGGAGTTGCAAGTGGTTCTTCTTGCCTACTTCCTCTAGAATCTGGATGCCCACAGAGTCACTCATCACATTCCCATTGGGGTCTACCTTTATTGTGAGTCCGGTGTTGGGTAGTGGGTAGTGTTTATCCAAGTATTGTTGCTTGAAGTTAGGGTTTAACGCGTGTGTGACATCTGCTGAAAGTATTAACAGATTGGCAAATGCTAGCCTTTGTGCAGCTGGTCCACCTCCATCGATTTTTGCTAAGACTGTTTCAACAACTGCATTCAAGAACCCACTTTTAGCACCGGTCCTTGTTCCCGACCCAATTTCTTCGTTATCGGCCAACAACACCACGGAGAAGCCGTCGTATTCTTCAAATGGCTCCTGAGTGTTCGGGTTCGAGTAGAAGTTATTGGTAAACTCAATCAACGCGTAGATGGCTGCAAACGAACAAAGTCTGTCATCAACCCTTGGGGCAAAGATAAACTCATGATTCAATCCTCCACGAGTAGCTCTCTGAACATCAAAAAGTTCTAAATCCAACTGTCTTATTTGACTTATTGGGATGTCGGAGATCTTGCTGATATACCTCAACAATCCAATTGGATGCTTGGAAGTTAGCGGATTCTTTAACTCTTCTTCGCTCGCCACCTCTTCTTCCTCATTGTATCCAACAATAGGAACCATCTGGGTCTCCTTATTGTAGGGTTTATCGGCAACTTCACCAAAGTGTTCAGCTAGCTTTGGAATTCTGGCAATAGGATGGGGAGATGACAGGACTAACTTTCTTTCGAGCTTTCCATCATTTTCTATCAAAATGCTTCCACCAACACCCAAATCTCTATCCAACCAAAGAGTGTTCAACGATCCTGAGTAAGGAGCAACTCCCAACTGACGATATCCATCAACGGAAGCCACTTTCAGGGTTGGTTTTAACTTGGCAGTAAGGGCATCGACATGGCTTCCTATAGCCCCAACACCGTTCTCAGGCCGCCATTTACCACCGATAGCAAAAGCTACCAACGAAGTGCCACCTCTGACCGTGAAGAACAACCCGCCTTTGTCCAAGTTCAGGGTGAATGGCTTGTTTTCGGGCCAGTATTGGAATCCATTATTTTCCAACAAAGACCTGAAGTATTGCACTGCGTGGAAGGTGGTGGGGTTCTCGTCGGTGAAACGAAGGTACTGGTCACAGTAGCTGTCGTAGTAATCGTCAGGATTGGAGGGCAAGGGAATGCTGACGGAAGGAACTGAGAACAGCATACTGTGGTTAAATCTAGACGGAGCACCGTCTGATTTCGAACTATCATCACATTTATGGGTACCGTTGTAATCCTTCTGATGATGGGACTCTGATAGGGGAGGAAGTGAGTTGATTGAAGACGTTTCGACGGAGCTTGAAGAGGTTCTGCGTTCTGGTGCTGGCTGTTCATGGGAGGTTTCTTGCTCATCTTCTGTGGACGCGTCGGAGTCGGAGGAAATTATATCCCCTTCATTGTTGAGTACCGCAAAGGTACGGAGAAGCTCTTTGAGCTGAGGGTTTTTTTGGAGGTCCATAGTGGAGGAGTAGTAATAAATGAATACGAGTTGTGGAGTTCGAAGATAATGAGAATTGTGGATAAGAGCGGTACGGGTGCACCAGACACTGGAAGTTGTGGAGTTGGAGTTTGGAGGGTCTTGAGAGCATCAGAAACGGGTAATGGGGTTCAGAGGACAAATAGGAGAAGAATGGCAATATGGTAGAGTAAACCGGGTAAAAATCGAGAAAAAAGCGTTAGTTGGAGATAGTTCAAGGGTACATTAGAGGTGAAGAATGGCTAAAAGACTGCCCAACCCCAGCAAGAAGATGTGTGTAGTAAATCTACGTGATAAACGAGATCATTCTCAATCGTTTCCGATGATATCGTATTTGTGATTGTTGTTTGGTGAACATTCGGTGAAGTTAGCCATTTACTGTGAACGAGTTTACTCTTTGGCAGAATTCTGAATTTTCACTTTGGTAACCTCTGGTCTGTTTCCTTGTGGACCCGAATGCTCCATGTAGAGACTATCCGAGTTTTCATTTTGTCGATATTTCAAACGAATTTCTGAAATTTCATCCAGTGAATTTTGGCATTTACTGTATTCTTCTCGCTATCCTTGAATCATCGCTACGCGCTCAGAATTTTCAAATTATCAACTACTTTTATTTCACATTGACCCCACCAATTGACGTGTAACACGCCGAAATTACCTTCCTGAGACGTGTCACAGCCATCCACACACACACACTCGACGTACACACTGAAAGAATCGAGTTTTCAGCTGCCCTACAGCGTTTTCAATGAACTCCCAGACTATTACTGTGCACTGGCACGATGAAAACCAGCCAGTGTACTCCGTGTCGTACCAGCGGCCTAGCAGCGCGGCACAGCGGTCGCCGCGGCTTGCAACTGCGGGCGGCGACAACAACGTGCGGTTGTGGAGGCTCTCGTACCAAAACAACAGCAGCAACAGCAGCAATAGCAGCAACGGCAGCAATAGCAGCAACTGCACAGACTCATGTCCAACAGAAGGCGCCAGCGCCAGCGCCACTGTGTCGTACCTCGCCACGCTCCGCCAGCACACACAGGCCGTGAACGTGGTGCGGTTTGACCCGCTGGGCCAGTTGCTTGCGCTGGCGGGCGACGACGGCGCCGTGGTGGTGTGGCATTTGGCCGACGGCGCCACGCGTCGTACAGACTTGGACGACGACGACAATATCGAGCACTGGACTGCCCGAAATGTGCTCCGCCTGCTGACAGCAGAAGTTTACGACGTGCTGTGGTCGCCCGACCTGCGCTTTGTGGCCACGGGACTGATGGACAACATTACCAGAATCTACAACGTCACGTCGGGCCACGAGGTGTGTAGATTGGCCGAACACAACCACTACGTGCAAGGCGTGGCCTGGGACCCCAAGGGCGAGTTTTTGGCCACTCAGCTGGCCGACAGGGCCGTACACATCTACCGGTTAAGCCAGAAAGATGGTGAAATGCTGGCCACGCCCACGCTATTCTTCCGAATCTCAAGGGCCTCGTTGCCAGTATCGAAAAAAGACAGGAAGTCAAAGTACGACCCAGACCAGGAACAACAAGAAGAACAGCAAGAGGAACAGCAAGAAGAACAAGATCCAGAAAACAAAGAACAAGCACAGGAGGAACCAGAAAATAAAGAACAAGAACATAATCAAGGCCACGAGAAAGAACCTGTGTTCGCCAGCCCTGCTCACAACTACGTCAATCACATCACATCACTGCCTCCAAAGCGACAAAATGAGCTCCCAGCTGTTAAACCCATCTCGGACACGAGAAGGAGATTCCTCTATCACTCTGAAACACTTCAGTCCTTCTTCCGCCGATTGGCTTTCTCTCCAGACGGCTCACTTCTTCTAACTCCCTCGGGGATCTACTCTGCGAATGACTCAGAAACTAATACCGTGTACATTTATATCAGATCGGGTCTAAATAAACCCCCGGTGGCCCACATACCTGGCTTGAAACGCCCTGCTATAGCTATAGCATTCTCACCAATCCTCTACAATCTAGATGAGGGAAGCCTGGTGTTCAAATTGAATTATAAGATGTTATTTGCGGTTGCCACGCAAGACTCGGTGGTCATTTATGACACTCAGCATTTACAGCCGTTGGGAATGGTGACCAATTTACACTACTCTACAATAACAGATTTGTGCTGGAATACCGATGGAGAGAGTATCATGGTAAGTTCAGCGGACGGATTTTGTTCCATTATCGTATTCGAAGCTGGGAAATTCGGTAGTGTTCACAACAGTGAGGTAAATAAGGTGACTGCAGATATCGAGGTGGCGCCAACCGTGGTCAACGATGTCTCGAGTTTGATACGAAAGCGACCAAAGAAGGAAAAAGATCAGAAAGATAAGGTTCAAAGGGTAGAGAAGCTTGACGCTGTTGAAACAGTGGAACCACGAGTAGAAGGTGCAAGAGCCAAGGACGAGCAACGGAGAGAAGAGAAGCAAGAGAAGCAAGAGAAGCAAGAGAAGCAAGAGAAGCAAGAGAAGCAAGAGAAGCAAGAGAAGCAAGAGAAGCAAGAGAAGCAAGAGACAGAGGAAAAAGAAGAAAGAGAAGAGGAAAAAGAACTCAAGAGTGGAGAGCAAGGTAAAGAAGAATGTGACGACGAAGTCATTGAGATAACCATGCCCCAAAAGACTACCAACCAGGACGAAAATACTGCCAAACAGCACATTGCCTCACTTATAAGCCAATTTAGGGCTTAGGGTCCTACATGTATATTTAAGCTTTTAGTAGATTTATGTATCATTACACACCGACTTTTGCAGCCACAGCTAAACAAACACGTAAAACCTGAAGTCATGAATGAAGAAGAATGACATTGATGGCTCTTTCATTTTCAGGGTTGTTGCCTGAAAGATGGGTGGTTGTTCCTTGATTTTCAATGCGTATGAACCTATGAATCATTGGTTCAACAGTTCAGCCAATCTCTTTCTGGCTTTCAAGATCATTTCTTCTCTTCTCCTGCTCAACAAGCTCAGTCTCTCCTCCTTGTCTTTGCCCCATTTTCCCTCTGGAGTGGATTCAATGTCTTGAGCAATTCTTCCCTTCAATCCATATTTATCGATCAAATTGGCCGAAGCAGCATTTTTGGGGGCACTGTTGTGCGTCTCTTCAGTTGGAACTGCAGAAGGTACCTCGCCTGGAGGATATGGAAGAGATCCCAGCTCCATGAATCTCTCAATGGTGGCTTCAACTGAGCCAGATCTCTGTAAATCATATCTGATTTGACTTGGGGTCAACTGAGGCGCAATTGCCTGAACCACTTCCACCATCAGATCCGATATTTCTCGTGGTCTTTGGTTTGTCCGTGCAGTATTGGCAGGAGGGACCGGAAGTGGTGAAGCCGGTGGGATCGGGGTGATCAACCAACGAAGAAATATGAATGCAATGACAAGGGTTAAAATGAATATGACGGTTGATGTTTCCATGGTGAATGACTTTCGAGTTCCAATTTCAAACTGACAAAGCTCAAGGTTAAAATACAGATGATTTGCTATTGTATGCCAGATTGATTTGCATCAGTATTGTCTAAATAGCAATTAGTATGATAACGTTATGGAAAAATCATATTGAAATTCACACCGTCACCTCCGTGCATGCAAGTTTTTTTTTTTTTTTTATTACTATTGTTGTTAATTTTTTTTTCTCGAACTACAATAGGATTGACAAAACCGACTCACGACTGGAAAAAGAAAAAGATGTACAGGTATGTCGGTTGGGGTTGACTTCAAAGCTAACAAGGAGGAGAAGTCTAGGAAATACTCAACAAAATCCCATTAAAGATTTTCCTTATCCCGAGATTGCCTCAGAAAATATCATGTCTCACCAACACTATGCAGTGTTAGGTTTCAAGGCACTTCTTACCGATAGCAGGTAAACTCACAACCAAATAAGGTTTTCATCATGCATGTAGATTTTATGCATAGTTGAAGCTCCAAGATAAGCCGGCGAAAAAAACAATTGAACCGAATTGAATAATAATACATGTTCGCGCCTTTTTAGAGCTTTCAGATTATTGGTTATGAAAAATAATACGGCTTGCATCTATAAAATAATCCTTTGAATTCGAAAGTGGATAGTATCTGAAGAGAATGCACAAGAATAACTCCTTTCAATTTGATAAAAGTATTCAGGTTTGAAGTCGAACCCACAAAACCGATTCTCGTTTACCTTGTAGAGTAAGAAACTCTCCGATGTAGATACCACTTGCTGCACTAACCAAGGTGATCTGTTCAATTCACCTTTCAACTAGTTTTTATCTTGGAGACACAACTCTCATGGGCCATATCCGAACTATTTGAAATTCTATTATTCAGATCCAAAGTGGGGTTCACAACCCCGATAATCAGAGTTTAAATTAAATTGCCGTTAATTCTAATTTTGATTTTCAGAGTTTGATCACACTGATAATAGGGCTCAGAACTTTGGCCAATGCACGGTTTGCTCAAATTCAACCAATTAAGGATTTAAAAGGGTACAATGCAATGCAATGCGCCATATGAAAGAAAAAAAACGTACGAAGGGTTCTCATGATTAACAATTAAATAGGTAACAACAATAATAGTGTATTGTTTTGTTGTCGAATAGGTTTGTCCATTTTTTCAAATAGTCACTTGTCAGGTTCTTCAATAAGAATAATATTCGAAGTATATAATTACGGCTGTGGGGAATCTTGGAACTGTGTGTCCACCCTTTTTGAAATTACAAAAACCGCATTAAATTCAAGCATTTATTGCATTTATTTATTAGCATACGTGTAATCTTTATCCTCAAAAATAGAATTAAAGCAACTTTCACCCCTAAGTCGTAACAAGGTAATGCAAAGTCAAATAAATCTTCAGAAGCCTTTGTATATGTACGACTTCAGTACACGAAAATTATAGGTACTAGAGAATTGCGTCGCATTTGCATTTGCATTCAGTTGCATTTTGCGCTCAATTGCATTACAAGTAAATGCAATGTAACTCAATTTCGAGTAGACTAATTCAAAATAGGGTATGAAAGTGTACAAATTGGGCATTAAACAAATTTTCGTCGAAAACAAGCGACACCACAGCTATTCATGTCAACAACACAAGAATTGTTCACGCAGAACTAGCACCCTTGCACTCTATTGTTTATATTATCCTTAAGTGTCATGTAGTTACGATCGAAGGGATTTTCTCGAAATGAAGTCAATCAAGACACATTTTTTCAAACAAGTGCTCAATCCAACGAGAAGGGCATTCTTTGCGAAATTTACCACTCTCTATAGGTATATTAGTTTTCTTGCATCAGATGCATTGTACCACAGATTGTTTATCACTCACAATTAGAGGAGCGATAACCTGCAATTGCGAATACTCTTTGTCATCAAGTTTGAAGCATGAACCCTTCCGTATAAGTGACTATTTTTATTTGAATGACAACTTAAAATCTTTGTCTTGATTTTTGACTTTATAAAGAAAGTTAGCAATAATTTCGTTCTCTCTCGAAGGCAATGCAAGAAAGTGTTTTTTCAAGCTATTAGCCTTCTCCACCTTGGTTATCTTGGATTCTTGTCCTTTCTTGTAGCTGTAAGTTTTCTTACCAATTTCAGACAGCAAAATGTTGTCATTCAAAGACTGAGTGTCTGGGACATCGAGATTGTACTGTTGACTGTACTTATCGAGAGTCTTCTCGTCGAATGCTAGGAAATCTAATGGATGAAATTTCGGCATATCCTGGGGCCCGTTTGAATTAATATGTTTTGATAAAAACTCTTGCTGAACAGCCTGTGCCACGGCATTCCGAGCCTTGTTGGTACTTCTAGAAGTCATGGGTTGTTTGGATTCTGACTCGGAGGCCAGTTCTCTGTGGGTTTTTGGAGGCATTGGATATCAAATGAAATGAATAATAAAGTCGTTTGAGGAAAAAACAAGCGAATATATCTTTCCACCGCTGTTTGAGATAGTGTCAGAATAAACAGGTAGTGCAAGGTACGTATTGTGTCTGCAGAAAATGCCCTGACAAAACGAAGCTCTTCGATTTCGTTGAAAACAACGATGCAATTCTGGTGACGTACAAGTTTAAATTAGTGTGAAAGCAGGGTCGTGCACGGGCAACACCAGAACCTCAAAATATATACTTAAAATAAAGAAAGCTGATAACGTTTTAGGAATCCCATATGCCGTTAGACCCCGAATATTATAGAATCAGACGCGTAGGTGTTGGTAAAACCGTTGAAACTGTAGCGAACTCGTATATACAGATACTTGGATTAGTTGCATCGCTGGAGCATTGTTACGTTGACATTTACTCAGGCAGATCAAATGGATTACCATTTTTAGATATATAGGAGTACGTAATATACGAAGTAGAGTTTAGGGCACATTCAGTTCACAGCCCCAAGCAGGAATTAAATATTTTCAACCAAAACGGCGCTTTCGTGGCTAAGCTTAAAATATCAATCGGAATTAAACCGCGAAGTGCTGGTAGTTGAGAGACTCACAAGGCGATTTGAAGGCCAACTCTTCTGAGACAACATACGAGGACTGCAGCTTAACAACTCCATGAGGTCGACGGACGGCTCCAATCCCGAACAATAGCAAGAATGCTTGGAATGTTCCGTCTCTATGGTAAAAGAATATGCAACAACGCAGAGAAAAAATAAGATAATAGATTCAAATCTATGTGATGAGTACCGAAATCTGACCGAAACTAAAATCAATTAGTTGAATGTTAAATAATTACCATTTATTCTTGAAACATCAACAAATCAAATAATTTTTTAGAAAAATACGGCTGTCTATAAAGATTCGGATAAATAATAAAGACCGTAATTCCGAACATTTTCCAATTTACGACGTATATTTTATGCGTTATATTTTTTATTATTTGAAAGTTGGGTTATATTACCAAATCAATTATTCCTTAATGGGAATAATAACGCGTTGAATATATTGTCTGATAAAACTACTACAACGTTAAGTCAGTTCATAATTTCATCTAGAGAAGCCATGTCTTCAAGATGGCGTAACTAAAATTTTTGGTGCAGGACTCAATGCCGAATAACAATAGAAATCATCTAAAGGCGGCTCTAATTAATGTATAGAACGTCTTTCGAGCTTATTGTCAGTGTTTACGAATACCTTGTTGGGTAACTTGTACCCCGAGTTTCTTCAACGCCTTTTCATATTATTCCTTCTTCTTTTAAGATTTCAGACTGTTGAAGCAAACCACCAAGTTGCAAAACAGGCTTTGATAATTTATTGGTCGATTCACGAAATAATTATTTTCTATGGCATTGAAACGTATACCACGAGCTACAGTCATCTTGTACGAGAATTGAACCCCTCCCTACAAAATTCATAATAACACTCGATAGAGAAATATATCACATATGGTTTGAATCAACGCTTAAAATTGTCGCATTTGAGATTGCAATTTTAGTCAAAAAATGACATGACACTCAGGCGTTCGAGCGATGAACTGACTTTTATGCAAAATATGCAGGAAGCTGTTGAGAAGTGAAATGTATACCGAAGGAATCGGAAATTTTGTCCTCTGGGGAACCAACAATAAAGTGGAAATAGTGAATTTGGTGAGTCGACACTACCATTCCAAATCAGATTTAAGTAACAGGCCAGACACTTGAATTCTCCAAACCTCGCCAATCCTAAGAATAACGGTTTGGCGATATTGCAGAGACAATGTCAAGAGAAATAAATCTATGTTGAAATCGCTAAACATGCGTACGTATATACAAGATAGGAAACAACGAGCGTCCTATTAACTCAGCAAAATGTGTCATAACCTAACCAGTACTTTAATAATATCAATAAAAAATATTAATAAACCCAACATATGTAGCGACAATCATAATAACCAGCAAGACAAAAGTTAATTGTATATGCAAGTACATTCTCTTTGGTTGGAAAAAAAAAATTATGCATATAAAGAAAGTTTATGCAAGATTTGCATCTCAACGATGCATTGCTTTTTTTTTTTATTCTAAAGTTTAAAATTATTATTTATTTTTTATCAGGGTTTGTGGTTTGTACCTTATAGCCATGAATGACTAGCAGGATTGCCTCAAAGATCGCCTCACCCTATAAAATACTATTGTAACGCAGAAGCGTTATTAACAATAATAAGATTTTTTAACCACTGTTGCAGCAAAATTTATTTTTTCCAAAATGTATCTAGATTTTAAACTTGCAGCAGCGCTTTGGTTGAACAAGCAATAGTTCGTAACAGTATAAATACTGATGAATATATCTTTTATTTATCATTCTCATCAAGTAATTAATTATGTTTATCATACCTGAATTTAATCAAAGTGAAAAATTAGAATCTTACAAAGGTTTCATTAAAGATCTTAATGATGCCTTGTTAATCATAGAAGGTACCAGAGTAGGGGTCTTGCCTAAGATTAAAAGAAGGCTTAATGGTGCTGAGAGAAAATATATCAAGTCATTTGCTATATTTGCTTGGAATGAGACTGAATGTGGTATGAAGAGATGGACCGATGGTAAAAATTGGTCGGCATCGAAAGTCAGTGGTCCTTTCTTAACTTACAAAGAATTGGACTCTGAGAAGAAGATTAAAAAAGATGGGTTAGTCAAACAGAGTTTCTCTTTGCTCACCAAACAGCATCAAAAGATTCACTTGATATCTTATTACCCATCCAACTATGATTTCAACTCAGCTTCCAGCAAAGCTAAAGTCCCAAGTTTTGACCCAAAATTGAATAAGTTAACTCTTGACCCAAATATTTATCAAGAAAGCTTGTTGAACTACGAGTCAACCAAGAAGATGCCTGTTGCTACCATGTCCATCCCATCTTCAAGAAATTCATCGGTTGACGCTGAAGCACAGAGATTTCCAGAACCTGAAAGAAAATCTCATTCAGTTAGTTCCACTCCAAGCATTCAGAATTTGGTGACTAGAGACCCAGTTTCTCCAACAACAGCTCCTCTAGTTCCTAGCATTTCAAGACCACAGACACAAATAGCTGCTAAGCAGAAGCCACAGCTCAACTTGCCAATCAACTCACCCTCATTCCATCATCAAAGCCAGCCTTTACCAGTGCCAGGCTACCACTATCATCACAACACTTCATTGCCAACATCTCCAACCTTTGTGGCGACACCACCTCCCACACAACATTATCCATGGCCTTACCTCTACCAACAACCAATAAATTATCCAAGACCTTCCTACAACTACAATGCAAATGATAGCAATGCACTTAAAGTCTTGGATAAAGTTTTTCTGGTTCAATAGTCATGATTGATGAATTCTTCAAATGTATTATACTTCTTAGGTTGGTGTCTCTTCTGGTTTAGCATATTCAATTCTTAACAATAAATATAATTTACGTTCGATTGTGTATAAATATTTTAAAGTTCAAAGCGTGTTTCACTTGCGAGCCCAACTGAGAACATTAACTTTGTCTGACAAAAAGTTTTTGTCAAATAAGGGTCAAAACAGAAACAGTCTGACATTTCCGATGTATTTTACAATACATTTCCGGTATAAGCCAAGGAACTCCGAGGGTTTCAATTATATATAAGATGTTTAGCGGCAGAAGTCATCTTTTCCAGCCCTTGACTTTCTTTTCCCAAGCGTATTTCAAAGATTTAGTGAACCCTGCGCTCAAAATTCCCTTCATAGTTTGTATCAAGGCAGGGTAGGCGACAGTCATGCTGGTGGCATTTGCGATGGATTTACTGAGTTTTCGATCAGCAGCCAAGGCGAGCGAGAAGGGGCCTACCTCATCAGCCGTATCCGTTGAAAGATTTTTTGATGCCCCCTTGTGTCTAGCGACTGTAAGTGTGTTTATGGCCTCAACATCTTGCGCTAATTCCTGCCCGTAAACGTTTCTGTAGCTATTGTAAAGCCTCCTTCTGAATTGGAGGGGTAATCGGGCAATCAACTGGGCTTTTTTCTCGTTTGAGAGAATATGTGTGAGCGAGTCATCGTTCACACAGCCAATACAGTCGGTCATCAACAAGTTGTCAATAATAGGGTCATACAATAGCTCGAACAAGCCGAATTGTTTGCTCACAATGTTTCTAACCTTATTAGGGTTCTCACCTCCGATTAGCATTCTGGGATCTCCCATGTACGATATCTGGGTGATTTTCTCGTACAACCGAGTCCTTGTGAATATTTTTTGTCCATCTAACATAAGAAGTGCCACCACACATGCACTGGTCAAGTTATACTGGTTGATTGCCCGGATCTCAGCACTCTCAACTAAATGCTTCACCGGTTTTTGAAGCCTCCCCGCTAGATAAAGCAGCTCCCATTCAACCAAATCTCGTATACTCAGGTCTCGTGACGTCACCCCATACTTTATCATGCTGTCCTCCATCGGCACGTAGGGATTAAAATACACCCCTGCGCCAATACGCTGCACTTTGTCAATGATGCCGGTCCCTCCATACTTAAGGAAGGAGTAGTGATGCGGGAATTGGCCGAGATTGAGCTGGTGGAATCTCTTCGTGTCTTCGGTAATGTGGATCATGTCGATCTGGGGCCGGCTGTCTTTATCTTTGTAACCCGATTGACGCAACACGCCAGATCCATACCCAAAGGAGAAGGACACAGGGGCTTTGAACTGCTCGACGATACGCCGGAGTTTGTCGTGGTTTCCTAGGGAATTCGTGGGAATCGTTTGATTTTGGTACGGTGCCAGATATCGCGTCCAGTCCAGGACCCCGGCCACTCCGTCCCGCGCTAGCCGCTGGTACCACTTGCTCGTGCTAGTGCTGCTGGCGTGCCGCCTTCCGACGGCGTGCCATTGGCGTACCATTGTATGAGATTCTTAAAACTTTCAGCTTGAAAATTATCCGATAGCCAAAAGTTTTTTTTCCTCTTTATCGTGGATTATGTAAGCTAACAATATCTTCTCCAAATTCTATAGCACTCCAGACATAATTCCAGTCTGTGGCTCGTGACCCGAGCAAAGCTCTCGGCATTGCTTCAGCCAGACAGTATTTTTTCGTGTTGTTATTTTGTATTTTCACCGTCTGTATTTTCACCATCTCTGGAATTATGTTCAGCGGGTTATGGGTGGATATTTTACAAGCACGCACATCATGCTAATAATTCTTTTACGGCTCAATAATTGAGGTGACGTGGTGGAGCACGCGGGGTTCACCGAAATGCACGAGGCGTGTATCTGGCTGTTTTCGAAGGCTAGCCTTAATCAAGCGCCATTTTGCTGAGGTGGTTTCCGACAAGTTTTTGTCGGATTTTCCTTGAAAGCAAGAACCCGTGAGGTGCCAAACTTGGAGATAGTCTCGTGCAAAACTCATTGAATGTATTCGGCCATATCCAGTGGAAAACACGATTTCCCGTCCGATCAATCATAGTTAAGCCGCTGAGAGCGAAACCGAGTAGTCAAGTGGGAGACCATTGGCGAAACTTTCGTGCTGAATGCTTTTTTTAATTTTTCGCCTCATTACAACACCCAGACACCAAATCAATTTTCAGCGGTATCGGCGTAAATTTTCAGTATGATTCATAATTAATTAAACTACCAACTTCCTTCCTCCATGTCGTCTAAATCGTACCGTTCCACCCGTTCGTCCAGCGACCAGTCGCTCTCTTTCGAGGACGTCGTGATGACCGGGCTCGCCAAAGATGGCGGTCTTTTTATTCCCTCCACCATCCCCAAATTACCAAGTGACTTTGAAAGTAAATGGAAGAACTTAAGCTTCCAAGAGTTGGCGTTCGAGATCATGTCTCACTACGTCGACAAGGCTGAAATCCCCGACCAGGACTTGCGTGACTTGATAGCCAAATCCTACTCCACCTTCCGCTCGGACGAAGTCACTCCTTCGGTGACTCTTGATGAGAAGAACAACTTACATCTCTTGGAATTATTCCATGGACCAACTTACGCTTTCAAGGACGTTGCCTTGCAGTTTGTCGGAAACTTGTTCGAGTACTTTTTGGTCAGAAGAAACGCCAAAAAGGCCGCCAACGAACCAAGAGAAACCATCACTGTGGTTGGTGCTACTTCTGGTGACACCGGTTCTGCTGCCATATATGGTCTCAGAGGTAAGAAAGACGTCTCTGTGTTCATCTTGTACCCTACTGGCCGTATCTCTCCAATCCAAGAGGAGCAAATGGCCACTGTGGAAGATCCAAACGTTCACACTTTATCCGTCAGAGGTACTTTCGATGACTGCCAAGATTACGTCAAGCAAATCTTTGGCGATGTCGAATTCAACTCCAAGTACCACGTCGGTGCCGTCAACTCCATCAACTGGGCCCGTATCTTGGCCCAAATGACATACTACTTCTACTCTTACTTCCAATTGGTCAACAAAGTCGGGTCTGCCAAAGTCAGATTCGTCGTTCCCTCTGGTAACTTTGGTGACATCTTGGCCGGTTACTATGCCAGGGAAATGGGTTTGCCAGCTGACAAATTGATCATCGCTACCAACGAAAATGATATCTTGGACAGATTCATGAAATCTGGTAGATACGAAAAGGCCGCTGACACCTCCAAACCCGCTGAAGTCAAGGCAACTTACTCTCCAGCTATGGATATCTTGATCTCCTCAAACTTCGAAAGATTGTTGTGGTACTTGATCAGAGACAACGTCACCAAGTCTGACAACGAAGCTGGCCAAACTTTGAATGACTGGATGCAACAATTGAAGACCACCGGATCCGTTGTTGCTCCTACTGCCGTCGTTGAGGCTGCCAACGTTCCCTTCAGCTCCGAAAGAGTCACTGACTCTGAAACAGCCGCTACCATCAGACAAATTTACCACAATAACCCAAGAAAATACGTCTTGGACCCTCATTCCGCCGTTGGTGTCACCGCTTCTTACAGACACATCGAAAACGACCAAAAAGAAGGTGCCAAAGACGTTCATTACATCTCGTTATCTACTGCCCATCCAGCTAAATTCTCTGAGGTTGTTAACAAATCCTTGGAAGGTGTTGATAACTATTCTTTTGAAAAAGATGTCTTGCCAGCTGAATTGAAAGCATTGGCCTCTAAGGAGAAGAGATTATTATTGGTGGAGGATCCTTCTTTGGAAAAAATCAAGTCTATTATCGTGGAAGAATTGGCCAAAGAGCCAAAATTGTAAGTAGTATATATCTATTTATTTGACTTCTTTAATTTGATGTCACCGTCAACAATTTCAACTTCGTAACCAACATCTCTCAAAGCTTGGTCATCTACTGTCTTCTTTGCCTCTAAATCAGCAACAAATTGTTGGTTGGCTTTATTTCCAGCCAAAAGGAACTTCAAGCAAATGATGGATCTTTCCTTGATGTAAGGGTCGTTATCATCAATCATGCAATTCGACAAAACTAGCTCCAACCCATGTAAGTGTCTAATTTTCTCTTGGATTTCAAAGTTTTCGTGGGTCAAGTACGCTAATATTTCTATAATCAACGATTTCACTTGGGGGAAATCTTTATTTTTCAGAATTGACTGAACCTCTTCAATTTTGGCCACTTTGGACTTGAGTGTTTTACGCTCAACGTTTTCGTGGACGACCCGGAGCAATTGGACAAGAGTTTCAATGGCATTGTAGTGAAGAAGGAAGTCTTTGGCAGAATTGATTTTGCAAACATCGGACAAGATGTCTAACAGTATTATCAACTTCAAATGGCACTTTTCGAGTTGCTGATGATCAAAGTCTTTCAAAGGGAGAATTTGTTGGGCTTCGGCAGAAAACTCCTTGAAATAGTCGAAAACCCAGCTGAGAATGGCAGCCATTTCGTAGTTATCCCAATCTTCTTTGCTTGTGATGGTCAACTGGGCGATTTTCAACCAATCCACTAGCGTCTGGCCGGATTTGGAGTGGATATATTTGTTGAAACTTTCGTGGGACACGAGTTTAGTGAAGACGGGTAGCACGATGTCTGGGTTAGTGTCCAGAAGTTTCTCGAAGCAGCCACAAGAGAAGAGTAAGAATGATTCGTATTTGTCCTCCGACAATAGCTGGTAACATGTGTGTGTGTTCATGATGTTGGCGAAATACATGAGACAAGGGGCCACTAGATCGAGATCTGACTCAATTTTAGAGGCTACAGAGGGCAAATCAAGGGCTAGGAGGGACTGGTCCAATAATGCAGAATCCTCGGGCAAGTCTGCAGTGCTGTTGGCCAACAACTGGAGATAAGCCGTCAAAATCTTCGAGTACAACGGATTTGCCTTGCGCACCTTATGGTTGAAGTGTTCCAACGAGAGCAAGAGCAAAGGCACATCAAACACACGCGACAGAGAGGCCAAGTTTCGTGCCACCATCAACACGCCACGGAAGAGTCGGAGATACAACGATGAGATGGTTTCTGAGTCGATGCTGAAGCCGAGGGAGTCGGTGATGATATCAGTGATGATATCGACGATTTCGGGGCAAGAAATAAGCTCTTCGCGGGCATCTGGCGACGTGCTAGTGGCACTGACAATTTGGCCTAGTTGCTGAAGCTGTTCGAGGTAGTCATTGGCACTGGCGGAGCCATCGACTAGAAGCGATTTGGTGGAGTGGAAAGTAGAGAGCATCGCGATGAGATGGGCGTAAAAGTGTTTTGAGGTGGTTTTGAGGTGCTGTTGATGAGATGCTGATGGATGCCGATGAAATATAGACGTGTGTGTCTGACAAGGGGATGGATGGGGAAGAATAGAGGCCGAAGTAAGACGAAATGTAGAGAGATGAAGGAAAAAGTAGTTGCATTTTATTTCTGGTTGCGAAAAAAGAAGAGAAGAGACGAGACGAGAACAGACGAAAAGAGAAGAGAGAAAAGATGATCATTTTGGAGTTCAGAGGTTTCAAGGTGTTTCAATGATTTAAGTAGCACTACAACTCACAGACACATCAAGTGATTAAGTTGTGTCGTTATCAAAGCAATTTCTAAAGACGCTTACAATAACAATCACTTGTTCATTCTGACACAACTGCTTCGATGTAGGTAGAACTTTAGTGAACGTATACGACAAATGATGTTGAACAACGGTGCATAGGTATTGTATGTCGCCCAGTAATTAGAAGAGATAACGAATAAACAGTAGTTATATTATAAATTAGTCGATTCACTCCAACATAAAAATAAAACCTAAGTATTCGGTAAGATATCGCAATAACATATATTAATAATAGAATAAGTCACACAAGGAAAAAGAGGCTTGAGAGGGCACGATTGGCTAAGGAAAACATCATGTGGTCTATTTCAAAGGGAAGCTACAACAAATTGAATGAACAATCTGAATGAACAGTCCAAAAGAACAATCTGATCGAACAATCTGAAGCCATCTCTGAGATCCACAGTATGATAGGGGACACTATAAACACAATCAATCATGAACCCATGCCATTCGGGCCAGTAGAACCAAATCTCAATAATCGTCCAACACAGTTTGGTTCTTGTTCAAGTCACAGGCATGTGGGTTCTGCAAACAGAACTTGGGCACCAAGGGCGACGGCTCGTAGCCCAAGGCCACCAAGTACTCTCTGAAGTTCAAGATTCTCTGGGTCAACCAGTTGGTACGAAGGTGGCCCTGGCTGTCTCTGTTGCCGGACCAGGTGCTTTCAGCCAAGGCGGCCGTACGGGGCCAGATTTTCTGGGTCAACACAGTGCCGTCGACCTGCTCGGACCACAAGGCCACCTCTGCGCCCAAGATGTGTTTCTTCTCGTCTTGGGTCAAGTTGGCTGTGAAATCGTAGTTGTAGATTCTCTGCCAGGTCTTGTAGGGGTTGCACCACGAGCCGCCATTGCCAGTGTTGAACTCGTAGTTTGCACCGGAGTCAGCGTATCTGTTGTCGTTGGTGACCCAGCCTCCGTAGCCACAGTCCAAATAGAAATGGTCGCTGGAGGACACCACCACGTCGTAGCCCAAAGCGGTGAGATTTTTGATGTTGCTGGTCTGCTGGCTCCACGACTGCAAAATCACGTTTTGCGGCAAACTGTGGGCACCTTCCGGCGTGGTCAAAATGTCCTCCCACATCATGAGACGACGGGGCGCCGTTTTGTTGAACAAGGGCACTGCGTGGTCGACCCAGTACTGGCTCAAGTCGCGGTACGTGCGCAGCGCGTTTGCCGCGAACCACTGCTGCGTGCGGGCCGAGTAGTTGTAGCAGCCGGCCTGGAGCTCGTCCGCGCCAACGTGGAACACCTGGTCCGGGAACCAGCCGGCCACCTCGCCGTACACTGATGCCAACACGTCGTACACGGCCGGGTCCAAGATCTCCAACTGGCCTGGCGGTGGCTCCACGGCCGTGTGGTCTGCCCAGACGTCGTTGGACCACCACGAGTCCTCGCACGCCAAGAGCGATGCGTTGACCTGCTTCCACCCGGCGCGCGAGTGGCCCGGAACGTCCACCTCTGGCACCACGCGCACGCCGCGCGCGCGCGCGTACGCAACCACCCGTGCCACGTCGGCCGCCGTGTACGTCTCGCGCTCCGAGTACGCCCCGCGCACCATGTCCGGCTGCGACTGCAAATGCAACGGCCACAGCTGCGCGTCCACCATGTGCCAATGGAGCACGTTCATCTTGGCCAACGCCATGATGTCCACTTGTTGCAAGATTTTGTCTACGGGCAAGAAATTGCGGCCCAGGTCAATCATCAACCCGCGGTGTGGAAACTGGGGCCAGTCGCTAATGCGCACCGTGCCCTCCACGTAGTACTGCGAGTCGTTGTACACCACCAACTGCTGGAGCGTGGTCAACGCGTGGAGCGCTCCCCAGGTGGTGGGAGCCTCGATGGTGATGTTGTCGCCCACCTCGAGCGTGTAGCTCTCGTCCACGCCCATCTGGAGTTCTGGGGCCGCGTCGACTGAAATGTACACGGGCACAGGGGTCGGCTCCAACGACGAGTCGGCCAGCGCGAGCGGCTGCTGCCGCTTGGCCACCCCGCTGGGGAACGCTGGGTACGCGGGAATGGCCTGCTCCACCGCCTGCGGATAGTACCGCGCGCGGTAGATGGAGTCTGCGGCCCGCGCAAACGCCAGGCCCACCTCGGCCGACACGTTCAGCCGGAGCTCGAGCGAGCCCAAGCCCACGGGCCCACCAGCCCACTCCACGGACTGTGGAGCGGGCAATGGGTTGACGACGACGGCAGCGGCGCTGGCGGCCACTGCAAACATTCGAAAGAGATACATGTTGATAACGAGCACATAAAATCTGGGGATCCTGCGCCTTATATGCTCAGTCCAGTATATATTGTAACGTTGCATTGTTATCTCTGTCACCATGTTCCACGCATTCGGACAATCGCAATTACAATCAGACAATGGAACACTCCCCATTCTACAATCCACCCCTCCATACGACATCCACCTTCCAAGATCCACCACCCCAGATCCACCAACCACAAAACGTCCCATCCCTTGCCCTGAGGCGACCAGACCTATTCCGCGCGCGGCAGACTGTTCCGCGCGCCGTGCCAGCCCGGCCCATCCAGTCCGAGCGCGCACCAGAATTCGTTCTCATCCCTCAAAACTCCCGTTTTCTCCTTCCACCAACAATCACCGAGCCGTCTTCTGGCCTTGAATCTCTCTGTCCTGCTACAAGTCGACGCCGTTCTACTTTCCAATCCCAAAGATCCAGCACCTCGCACCTTGCACCCCTCCCCCTCCATCTCCGATCTGGCACATCCCTTCTTTTTCTCCCTCCCGATCCCTCTTGACTCACATGGACCTTCCCCAGCTGCTCCGGCTCCAGGTGTGCCAACAGCTCGCCGCCAACGATCTAGCAGCGCTCGCCCGAGTCGACCGCTCGTGGAACGACGCGGCAGTTCCGTGCTTGTACGAGAATCTCTACGTTACTGGCACCAAGCCTCGTACCAACATAGCAGCCCAGCACCAGTACTCTGCGTCCGAGCTTCTCGCCATCCAGAACCATTGGAGCTTTATTCACAATGTCCACATGACCGGCAACATCTATTTGCTTGAGCGCTCGTTGCAGGATCCTCGTCTCCAGCGGCTTGTTCGCCGCATCATCACCGATGACCTCAAATTCGTGCTATTCAAGCTTCCTTCGTGGGCGAAACGCTACCGCTTGGACCTCCGGCAGCTCCACTTTGGTTCAGTGCCACTCAATCACTTTGGCCTGGGTTACGATGACCTCTTGGCCTACTCCAGAACCACACCCACGGCCAACTTGACCCATCTCCAGCTCAGCAGCGTGCGAGATTTGGATTCCCTCGGGCCATTGCCCCATCTTCGTCATTTGCATCTCGTCGTAGTGGACTACAAAGCGCTCCGGCACACCAGTCGCCGTTTGGCCCAGTTATCTGGCCAGTTGGAGCAACTCAGCGTGACTTGCGCTCACGACTCATCTCTAGTGTTATTCGATGCCCTCGCCAAAGACGGCGTCAGGTTTCCCTATGTGCGGCGGCTCACGTTCAATCACTGCCACGGCGAAGTGCCGTTAGACTGGCGGGCCATCACACGGCTCTTTGACCCGAGTCGGCTCACTCACCTCGCGGCCCACGTCGGGTGCGCGCACGGGCCCACGGGCAGCAGCAGTGCGGCCGCGACTGCGACTGCAACCGCCCCGTGGCCGTGCAGCTGTTTGCGCGAGTTCGTGCGCGGCTTGGGCCGCGGCCACTACCACACGCTTGAGCTCGTGCGTGTGGGCCCCAGCGCCGAGCAGCAGCCTGCGGCATGGTTGGACTTCAAGCAGGCAGTCACGCAAGAAATCAGGCCACGGCTCTGTCGCAACCTCGTGGTGGACCTGCACGCCGTGTTGTTCCCCTTGGAATACAAGGACACCCTTGGCATGGTATCAGCAGTTGGCCAGTGCAATGACGACTTCGAGGCCCGGGTCAATACGCTGGGGCTCCACACGCTCGCGGTGCGCGACTACTACGAGTCGTTCCAGAGCTGGCGCCAGCGCGCGCTGCTCGCCGGCCCGTGGGTCGACAGCTTGGTGCGCACCCACCGCGGCATCCAGTACTACCTCAACCCGCTAGTGGACAAGCCCACGGCCGAGTACCACCAAGATCTCGTGCGCATGGCGGTGCTGGTGCTTGCACAGCGCCCGGCAGGCTGCATGCCAGAAGCCGGAAGCCGCATGGGCCCAGCCGGGCCCGCTGCTTTCGCCAAGTCCGCGGGCCACCACTGGCACCAGCACCAGGTTCCCGGCCCGCACGTGATGGCTACCGTGGCTCCACTGCCGTCAATCCACGACACCTTCCGCCACGACACGCACCGCGAGCTCGTCAACTTCCACTTGGTCCAGTCGCTCGCGGCCCGGCGCTGGAACGTGGCCGGCCGCGGCCGCAACGTGTCGGTGGGCGTGCCGGTCCAGCCCCGCACCGTGCCCTGTGAGTGTTCGCCCGACGACACCGCGCGCCTCGTGCGAGCCCTCGCCCCACAGCTCCGCCATCGCTTCCGCTGCGCAACGTCTACAAATAATATCCGATCGTCCGGAACTAACCGACTTGAATCTGAAATTGACCGACTTTGATGCTCGCACGCCCCGCTGCCTCTTATCGATACCCCTATATTAAGGGGCAGCTTTTAAGCCAATTCACAAAATCACCAAATGAGGACATTCACAAATTCAGCATCCAACAGCCAACAGCCACCAACCAACATTAGCATCTTGTGGAATCTTGTAATACATCAACTATCCCCCTGTATTTAGCCGTGTAGCCGGACACCCTGTCAAAGTAGCCGTGGTGTGGTTCGGATTAGATCGGAATCCGGCCTGAAATCACGGGACTGAAATTTTGTTATCTTGCCATGTCGCAATCTTTCAGTATATTTCTGTGCGATTTGTGCCATTTATTCTCATCTAACGGTTATTGGCTTATTCTTCATCTCTGCCATAGTATTTGCCAAACAAGTTTCTGAATAGATCCAATAGCGTCAACACCAATAGTAACATCGACAGCATCACCAATACCAACATCAGCATCAACACCTGCGCCTAGACCCCAAACAAAATTTAAAATTGAAATCAAATCGAAATCTCAGTCCTCTGAAATAGCAAATTACCCGCTGTATTCATCACTGAAACTCCAATAATGACTGCTGGACTCCACACAACCCTGGACGCCCTAAGCAGACTGGACTCATCCGACTCATCCGCCCGCTCGCCCACGCCGTCGCCGTGCATGTCGTCCCGGAGCGACCTGCTGCTGCGCCCAGCGTCCCCGGCCCCGGCCCCCGACCCATGGTCTTCGCAGGACGAATACTTCCAGTTGATCGACCCGGGTCCCCTGTACCCTCCCTCCTACGACCTGCTTCCGCCCGGCGGCTGCCCCCGCTACGCCGTGCTAGACCTGCCCCCAGACCCGCTACCCTTTCCTCCTCCTTACTCCCCGGCTGTCTATAAAGTGGCCGTAGTTCTGCGCAAGCAAGAATGGCTCACCCCTTACGAAACTGCTCCATCTCGTCTGTGGAAACATGTCATAATCGAGCTCAACCTGACCCAACTCAACGTCTACGCCGTGCCAGCCACCCTTGAAAACCACCTCCTCTCATTTCGTGTCACCCCATTCTCCGAAGAACGTAACTTCTCCTCTGAAGAAGCTCTGCACATCTCCAATTTCAACTCCTACTTGACCGCCGATGCTGACCTCCAGTTCCTCAAGTTCTGCCAACGTTTGGGCGTCTTATCACACCCTCAGGGTCCAGCCCATCCTGCTCAGGCCTGTGGCGGTTCCGACGAAGATCGCTCCGCAAGGGCAAGGGCTAACAAACGCCTTCTCCGCCTGTACTCCCTCCAGCATGCCTGTGTGGGCCTCGCCACTGACTACAAGAAGCGTGCTAATGTGCTCCGTATTCGTGTCGAAAGTGAACAACTCCTTCTCAACTTCTCAACCACTCACGATTTGATCGACTGGAATATGGCATTGTCTGTAGGCAAAGACATTGCTCTCGATTTGTCTGAGAGAGACCTCCCCCGCTACCGTACCGTACCCCGTCGTCGCCGCCAGGGCCAACGTACTCTTTCTTCAGAAGAAGCTCAGTTCTATACCGAAGCATTTGGCTCCCGTGTCCGTGCCGAACTGGACCCTCTTTTGCCCGGTCAATCAGGCCTAAAGAGCAAGTTGCTGCGTCTTCGTACTAGGCTATCCCGTCCGAGTACGTCCATGGCTGCAAATAGTCGTCGCCGTGCTAATACAATGATCCCATCATCAAATGCTTTCTTCGACTCACCTTCATCGTCCCCAACACCAAGTTCACTTGCTAATTCCTCAACTAACCCCAATTCAGCTGCTCGTGCTCCTCATACACGCTCCTACTCTGTGCCCAGCTTCACTATTGCATCAGACGACGAAACTGACGCCCCTGCAGAGAGGGATGAAGATGATGAGGAAGAAGAGGATATACAAAACATGAGCGACTTGCATCACTCCGACGATGATGAAGATGATGATGATGATGACGACGATCTACCTGTATTCGAAGATGAAATCGCTGATCTGGTTTTTTTGAACCAAGACATTGTGGACACACCTATAAGTCCCAGAAGGAACATCACCATCCCCCTGTCTTCGCTAGCATCTGATGATGTCAAGTGGCATCCGTCTCCTGAGAAACCCCAGAGTCAACGTCGTTTTTACAGAAATTGCCTCCGTTGCATTAAACCTTTGACTTTTCAAGACCCTTGGACAGCACGTCCATTGGTCAAACCAACAACGATATCACCTCTCAATTTATCTTACCTCAAAAACATGAAATACTCCCCGCATAACAGCCAAATCACACTTACTAGTCTTTACGACTTTGCAACTCCATCTCCTGGTACAAGTGGAAGTAGCTTGGTAAGTTTAGTGTCCAATACCTCCGGGCGCAAGAGAAGCAATTCAACCAAAGACACCATGTTCTCATTACCCGATGCCTCGTTGTCTCGAATCCCAAATCATTATTTAAAAGAGTACACGGTTGGCACTCATGGCCTTATTCCAAAGACTATTCAATATCATCCCTGCTGAAAGCAGTAGAAACGTTTTATGAGCTTGATTTTCATTTCTCCCTATATATTTCATTTGGTTCTGGTTAAATATTTATATTGATATATATATATATATATATATGTACAAGTTTATGCTAAATTTATTAAGTTATATTCTATTGTTGAAGGCAGTACTTTTGAGTCTGTTTTGCAATTTTAATTGAATTGCTCTTTCTTTGAAAGCTTTTAGCATTATCTGAGTTACCTGGTCTGAAAACATTGAACTAACGGTGTTGTAAAGAGGGTTCTTAAATTTATATCTCAACTCCAATTCAATACCACAGTTCGGTTCTTTATTAGCGTTGAATGTCTTGACATCTCGAAATTTCCACTCGGTGTGTAATTCATGGAACAACAGTATGCTAAGAGACTCTGCCACTATTTTTCTTTGATCCCAGTCACAATCTAGTTTACATACAAAACTTTCATCAAAGTGTTTCCAGCCAACTCGAAGTCCTGCCTCAGTGGGATAGTTGGTTTCCGGATGTCTATGATTGACAAACGATTCTTCTGCAAACGGAATGAACTCATGATATTTGTCGACATCTGCTACTATATTGAACATCTGTTTTGGTGTAGCATTGACATTACCAGTAACACGGTAGGATTGAAGCTCATCTGCCCTTTCAAAAGGATTTGGAAGCTTGAAGAAACTTCTTCTCTGTAATCCTCCCGGGCCTGAGATTCTTGCTAATGGCAAGAGGGAGTGTTTGAGCATAAACTTGGCGGGTGAAGGTTGATATTCTCAATGCAAGATTTAATTTTGAAATGTGAAAAGTTGATTTCCGAAATTCGTTTTTTCCAACAAATGGAATATTTTACTATTCGTAAAACAATTTAAAACTACAAGTGTTAAGTTACGACTGAAATGTACATTGGGAGCTAATTCATAACTAATTATATCCATGTGACCGATTAATAAATTATATTGACACGACATTAGTTCAAATGAATTTAAGCACGGGTGTAGATTTGTTGCTTGGAGTGTTTCAAGACTGGTTTGATGATGCCATCTCTTTCCAATTGTTGCAAAGCAACTCTGGCTAAAGAACCACCAATCTTCAATCTGTCAACCAACACGGAAACGGAAACGTATTTGTAAGTTGGGACATCCTTCAAGATTCTGTCGTATTTTTCTTGGTCCAAGATAACAAGATGTTGGGCCTTGTCCTTAACCTTACCTTTGTTCCACTTCTTCTTACCTTTCTTACCACCGGCCATGGCGGCAGCGGCCTTGGCAGCTTTAGTTTGTTGAATCTTTGGAGCCATTCTAGAATTGTTAGTAATTGTACTCATATAGTAATAAGGACAGCATAAACACCAGTATAACTACTTCATCTCACGGACAAGTATTGGGGAAGCATTCCATTAACACTTGATAGTATTGCAAGATCTGTTTTGATGGGATATATCATGGATATTAACTTATCACTTTTGAAAACTTCAAATTTTCACCATCGATCACATTCGGTTCATGATTTCTTTCTTTCTCTCATTTCTCTGCTATGCTAGTCAGCTTGGAAATGCCGGCAATCTTTACTGATACTGGTCTGTTGTTTTATGTCCTCTCTTAAGGTATCTTTTGGTTAACATACTTTACTGACGATTCTTTATACTTCTAAAAGGACTAACTAAAAAACACCAATAAATTTTTCTTTTGGTCTCTGAGGGTGGAAAAAAAAACGAATTTGACGTTGCACGACACAATTCATGAGCTCTTCGGACGTAAAGTCCGTACACCTTGTCCCTTTTAATTTCACGTGATTATTTTAGGGTTGGGGCCCTATCGTGTGGTGTCCCGGTGTGCGAGTTATGACAAACACACTTGTTAGCTTGAGTCTCGATGCTTTGTTAAATTTAACAATCTATACAATACTGTGAGGTAATCATGGCTAAAAGAGGTGCTGGTGCCCAAATAACAAAGGAGACATACAGAGAGGATGGATCGGATGAAGAAGGGCCTTCTCATCCAATGGCCGCATCCGCCGAGGTTATGTCAAAAAGGAAAATCATCAAGCCTAGAGGTAGAATGAGTGGTGGCTCTAAAGGATTTAGTTTCGGCCAGAGTCCACCATCAAATGCGTTCGCTGATGCTTCACAGCCATCGGCGTTCGGTTCGGCTTTCAAATCGACGCCCACTGCCACCGAAACTAGTGCTCCTCCAGTTTTTGCATCGGTGAAATCTGCTCCTCTGGAGAAACAAGAAAAGATCAGGGCATTGAATGAAAAATTCGTTTCTCATATCACCAAGTTGAACACTCCAGGTACAATTGTCAATTTTACTGCTATTGCTGAGAAATACATTCAGTATTATAAAGATATTGAACAAAACGATAAAACTGAAACCGCCCTAAATTCCAGTCACGCCAATAAAAAACAGCATCTGGGTCCAACTCCAGCCTTTTCCTTTGCATCAAAGGGTAACGGATTCAACTTCGGTGCTACCGTTGTGCCATCTGGATCTGCTGACAAAAATGAACCTAACCTGACATCTGACCTGAAATCTGAACTGAAATCTGAACTGAAATCTGAACTGAAGCCGACTCCGATTCAAGTGGAATCTGATTCAGACTCCGAAGATGATGACATCAAAGTGGAAGGCCCAAAATTCACTTTAAATTCAAAGCCAACTGTCAAAAAATCACCTTTTTCTTTTGGTCCTAAGCCTGCCAAAAAGCAAGTGGACTCGGATTCTGAATCTGAGATAGAAATCAAAGGGCCAAGCTTCACTTTCAATAAAACAATCAAGGACAATGTGTTCAAGCTCCCCAACTCTGAGAAGAAAGACGATAAGCCCGCCTTTTCTTTCGGGACTCAAGACCCCAAAAAAGACGCGCTGGCTCCAGTGGGAAGCAAAGCTTCTTTTGGCTTTAATGCAACATCGGATAATCAATTGGAACTCACAAACTCAAAACCTTTTTCTTTCAATCCCAAACCAGCTGAAGCCAAATCCGACCAACCAAAACCATTCTCATTCAATGCAGTCGGCGAAGGTAGGGAAGAAGCTAAACCTGCGTTTGGTTTCAACTCTGGATCCACGAAGCCATTCTCTTTTGGTTCATCTACTGAAAAGAAGGACGAAGCTCCTAAACCATTCTCTTTTGGTTCATCTACCGAAAAGAAGGACGAAGCTCCTAAACCATTCTCTTTTGGTTCATCTACCGAAAAGAAGGACGAAGCTCCTAAACCATTCTCTTTTGGTTCATCTACCGAAAAGAAGGACGAAGCTCCTAAACCATTCTCTTTTGGTTCATCTACTGAAAAGAAGGACGAAGCTTCTAAACCGTTCTCTTTTGGTTCATCAGATTCCAAAACATTTTCCTTTGGGGCCTCTAATGGCTCATCTGGTAGTGCTTTATTTGGGTCGACCTCTGGTACTGGTGTGGTCAATTCGGAGACAAAGGATGATGAGAATAAACCTGGTGAATCCGTTAAACCAGCGTTCAGCTTCAATCTAGGGACCAGTGCTGCATCGAAAAACTTTTCTTTTGGCTCCAATCCTCCTGCTCCAACTAATGGTGACAATAATCCAAACGAGTTGGCCAAAGAGGAAGAAACTGGGGGTGAGTTCAAACCAGTAGCATCCATGGGACATAGTAAAGTGGACTCGCCATCAACAGGAGAAGAAAATGAAGAAGTCTTATATGAAAAGAAAACCAAGTTGATGCTATTCGATCCTTCGAATAAAGAGAATCCTTATACCCCCAAAGGATTGGGGGAGTTAAAGATCCTCAAGAACAAGGAAACCCTCAAATCAAGAATCCTAGTTAGAGCTGATGGAGGATTGAGAGTTTTGCTCAATACTTTGATCAACAAAGATTTACAATATGACACCATCGGTAACGGCTCTTTGGTCAGAGTCCCTACGATAAAGCCAGAAGATAAGTCCATCGAAACTTACATTTTGAGAGTTAAAACAGCAAATGATGGAGCTGAGCTTTTGAAATCCATTAATGAAGCGAAAGCATGATATTATTTCTCTCTTGCATTATTTTAATTCGTTCATGTCATATCAACAAATGTATACTAAATTTCTATAAACACTGCTATTAATGACCTTTAATTGTTTCCATGAATTCGTGTTCTTGTCCGACATTCCAATATCTGTAAACATCAATGTTTGTATTGATAGCTTTTCTATTATTCTCACCTAGTACATTAAGAATATCTTGTTTATCACCATAGAGTTTATGCGAAATCTTAGTGATAAATCCAGACAATAGTTTTAACAAAAAAGAATCTTGTTCGAAGATCCAAACGTCGATGATGTGAGTGCTCAATTCGAAGTTGAACACATTGGAAAACAAGCTAATTAATAGATTTGGAAGATAGTCCATCGGATCCAATCCAATGACTTTGAAGTGCGTCCACAAGCGCTCAGACTTACTTTTGAGAGCGACTTCGTACTGCTTAAAGAAGGTTTCCTCCAATAATTTACCCAATATCATTTTGTTCAGCTCAATCGTTTCCATTTTATGTGTGATGAGGACATTCAATGTTTGATTATGAGTGAATATGTGACATAAGGCAACAAATGACATGCAATCATCTTTGAAACTGTGATAAAAAAGCGCAGCTAAGTTACTCAAGCCACTGAAATAATAACTTGTTATAATTTGCAGTTCGTCACAATTAACCTTATTGATAGTTTCACTCATATAAAGCACGAAACTCATGACTATCTTAGTGAGCGTACTCTTCACCTCTTCATGTTGAAAGAATTTGATGTCAGGGTATGTATGGACCAAGTCAGATCTTATCTTATCAAGTAAATGATTGAATGCGATGTAATTTGATTGCCGCAAAACGTAATACTTAGTGAAATATTTCGTGGCAGCTTGCTCACCTATGTACGTTGAGCCACTTATTTGTTTCCACCATACCCTAGATCTCAGTGATGAGGGCAAACCTCTCCAGTACATTTCTCGGACTTCTGGAGTCTTGATCATTTTGCAGTAATCTTTGTTGGTAATGCCAGCACCATCAGGCAATATTTCATTTTCCCACTTGACAGCATCCTTATGCTTCAAGACTTGCAATTTTTTGATATCGGTGATTGCCTTGAGTTGTTTTTGGCTCTCTCTCAACATCGCTTGGTTGAGGAGATGTTCAGATGCTTTGTGATGCTTTAATTTGTCTTCGTCGGATTTTGGAGGAAGCCATGTTGGTCTGGTGTATGTATGGTAACTATCGGTCAAGGCAGTATTCGATGTAGATTTGAAGATTTCTGACCCGTTCAATTTCTGCAGCACAGACGATAAGTCGCTGGCAGAGCGGGCATTTTTCAATGCCTTTGTCGGTAGCGGAGGAGGGGGTTGAATGGGATGAGGCCGTGACAGATTAGGAAGGTTGCCTGGTAATGATTTATTGATTTTCATAAACTCGTTCAACAAATTCTTTTTCTGGTCAGTTTCTTCTGATATCTGAACAGATTCGGTCCGATTGAATAAAAGGGTGAGTTCAAGGGCGTCATGGGATAATCTTAGATCATTTATATCGTTTTGGCTCAAGAATGACGAATTCGAAACAATTGAATCAGTATTTTTGAACACTCGTTCAGAAGAGACCGAATCATCAAAGGTGGTATCAGTATCATTGAAACTGTCGTGGCTCATGATGGATGATGTTCTTGTAGAATCCGTAGCCAACGAAAATTTCCGATCGTTATTGACGAAGGTGAACCTTTCTCTGTTGGCCAAGGACACGAGAGGCTGAGATATTGGGACATTGAAGAAGGAAATGTCAGAATCTATATCGACATCACCATTGAAATCTTCTTTCTGAAATTCTATATAGGGTTCATGTTTGAACTTGGAGATGCTATTATTGAGTTGATCTTTACGAAGCTTGAGTCGCTGAGACGGGGTCAAATTTTGAGGTGTCTTGTCCAATTGAACCACGAAATTGCTGGCACTCGACATGGAAGACGAGGAAGTAGAAGATGACTGTGAACGACTCAGTAAAGTTCTGGAAAGGCCACTGGGTATGTGATTTTGATTAAGCTGGCCGGTGATGACTGGCTGGTTGTAACGGTGGCAAACGGGAACTGGTTTCAGATGGGTTCTGAGAGTGGAACGATTGGAAGCCATCATGGCCACGTCCTCCATGTCGTCTCTTTCCTGGAGGACAGGTAGAGAAGGAAGCAGTTTAGACATGGAAGGCCAATTTTGGCGGAAATTGAGGGAGTGTCAAGCAGGGAAGGCTCGTTCGTTGGGGAGGGAGTGCCTGACAGCTGGGTGGGGAGTCCTTAGTAGCTAGCACTAATCGGAAAGGGTGAGTGCACTCAAAAAGTAAAGAAGAGTGATAAAAGCTGAAAAGTCTTAAAGAATAGAAGAAGACTCGGGTTTATAGGTGAAGAAGGCGAAATACAACAATAAACATTATATGAAATATGCACTGAACATTAAGCTATAAACAGCAAAAACCTGTAAAAGTCTAGAAGTCTATAAACGAAGTCAACAATAGTCACCAAACCAGAAGCCCAAACCAAGGCTAAACTAATTTGGCAGGATCCGCGTTTGGAACGCAATAAATTGTTCGTCTAGTGTTTTGTGTACTCATTGAGTGCTGGCCCCTGTGGAGTGCGCTCTGTTTGGGCGACCTGACGACTCCAAGCTGCGACTGTAGCAATGTGGATATGGCAATTGGGTGGCCTATGGATGGAGCTAGCTTTCCAGGCAGGGGTGTTCTTTTGCAGCTGGATGTGCATCTTGTGTTGTTTATGTTTAATTCTCGAGACGCGTTGCGCGCAACTTGCCATCTGGTAAACTGCATTTTGTACCGCCTAATTTCATAAACACAGAGCTTCAGGAATGTGGAAGGAGCAGGTTCAGTAAACTCAAGTGAGCCAACATGAAATTTGAGGTCTACCGCGGAGCAAGCTCTGTGGTCATGTCAGTAGAAGTAAATTGATAGGAATTATTGTTTGTCAGGGCTATTGTCCGTCAAGTGTGTTGCGAATAAATACATGAATTGCTATGTACATACTTATATATACGAAGTGCACTTTGGGTTATTTACAGTCTGTCGTTATCATTGTTTTTCTCTATCAGTCGTTGGAGTTGGCTCACTTCTTCTCGTCCTTCATGTTGAAAAACTTGCCCAAGAACTTACCGATGCGGTTCAATTTGCTTGGGTGCAAATCTTTCTCATCAATCGCCTCGTCCGCGTTACCTTTGCCTTCTTCTTCGTCTAGATCCAACTTCCAGTGCGCGTCGGTTCTATTGGCAGTTTTGTCGTTGAAAGCATCCGCTAAAGCTTCTAAAAGTGCAGTCTGGATAGGTGTTTCCGGGACTAAAGCCGTGACGTTCAAAATCACCTCCATATCACCTCTGTTGTTAATGTTTCTATTGATTGGAACACCCTTCTCCGGAATGGTCAAGATCCGTCCGTTTTGTACCCCTGGCCTTACCTTTAACTTGATGTTTTGACCGTCAACGGTAGGAACAATGATTTCTCCTCCTAATGCTGCTGTAGTCATTGGGACGCTCTTTTTGTATTGAATGTTGTTCTTGGAGCGGGTGAATTGATCGTCACTTTGGACGTGGACTCGGATAATTAAATCACCGTTTCTAACGTGATTATATGGATCTTTGGTCACGAAAGGTGCATCACCTCCTCCTGGAATTCTCAATCTGGTGCCATCGGCAATACCACATGGTAAATCGACAGTTGCATGCTTGGGGGCCTCTTGAACTCCGTTTCCATGACAGGTTCCACATTGGTCCTGGGGACTAGCAGTAACACCCGAACCTTGACATGTGTTACAAGTAGATGCCATATGGAAGCCACCAATAATATGGGTGCTTTGTCCCGTACCATGACAAGTTGGACAAGTAGACTTCTTTTTGCCTTTCTTCAAACCTGATCCTTTACATGACCCACACGAGTCCACGGCTTTATAGTTAACGTCCACTTTTTTACCAAAGATGGCGTCTTTGAAACTGATGGTCTTTAAAACCTCGATATTGTCACCAACGTGTTCAGTGACGAATCCACCGCCAGCTCCACCACCGCCTCTGCCACCAGTAAAAGCTTGTTTGAATAAGTCCTCGAAATCAAATCCCATCCCTCCAAATGGATTGCCAGCATTACCCTGGCCAAACGGATTGCCTCCACTGAATGGGTTTCCCCCACCGGCAAATGGATTGGCGTTGCCGTTAGCATCGAAGGCGCTTGCACCGAACTGGTCGTATTGAGATCTCTTATCCTTGTCGCTTAATAATTCATAGGATTCTTGAATCTTGTGGAATCTTTTTTCGGCGTCCTTTTCTTTATTCACGTCAGGGTGATATTTCTTCACTAATTGGTAGTAGGCTTTCTTAATATCCTTAGCATCAGCATTACGTTCCACACCAAGAGTCTTGTAAGGATCAACATCAATCTTACTCGGCTTAGTAGCATGAAACAATCTTTTTTGGTGGTAAAGTCTGGATTGTGGCAATTGTTTAGCCCATGTCTTATTTCGAAGGAATCTACCAGTGGATCTTACTGGAGCCAATATGCCTAACTTCATGTTCAACTCAGTAGTTCGGCCGCTGTAATATGATATTGATTAATTCAGTTCAATGATTCGTTCTTATATGCTATCATAAAATTTTTTCTAGAATCTCATAGAATCCTATGCGGATGGAAGCGGTAAGCGATTAGGGCACGTGACGTGTATTTAATACCCGTACATTCCTTTGTAAGATGTTAGGGGCCCGTGCACCAGATCACGTCTACCAGTCGGCTACTATTGCTGCAAACTTTTGAATAGATTGAATAATTATTTTGATTTCCACCAAATATTTATATGGATAGAGTAGCTATGTACTGAATGAACTGAAGTCTAAAAATTACTTGAAACCCATGGGCTTACTTAAAACTTCTTGTCCCACGATTCTAATTTCATGGTACCATTTTCTTGTAAGTTCATATGCATTTTGAAGGCATTCTTTAAGATGTGAGGTTCGTGTAAAGTCTTAGCCTTCTTACCATAGAAAACGGCACGGTCAAAGTAATCTTGCAATTGATCTCTGTAGTCAGGGTGGGCAGCCTTGTTGATAATTTCTTGGGCCCTTTCTTTTGGAGACATACCTCTGAGATCAGCCAAACCTTGTTCGGTGACAACAACATCCAAATCGTGCTCAGTTTGATCAACGTGAGTGGCAAATGGAACAATACAAGAGACACCAGTAGGGTCTGTCTTTGAAGGTCTAGCAGAAGGGGTGTGCATAACAGATAATTTAGCATTTCTGAGGAAATCACCAGAACCACCTAAACCGTTCAACATTCTGGAACCCATAACATTGGTGGAGTTGGCATGAGCATAAATATCTACCTCGACTGGAGTGTTCATGGCAATGACACCCAATCTTCTGATGATTTCTGGTGAGTTAGAGACAACTTGAGATCTCAAACACAATTTCTTAGAGTATTCGTCCCAGTTTTCGTAGAAGCGATCGAAACCAGCTTCAGTTAATCTGATTGAGGTGGCAGTGGCAAAATCAAGAGATCCAGATTGAAAGAAATCAAGGAAAGAATCTTGCAAGACTTCAGTCCAAACAGTCAAGTTCTTAAACTCAGATGATGCGAGACCTTCAACAACGGCATTGGCAATGTTACCAATACCGGATTGTAATGGGTGCAAGTTTTCAGGTAATCTACCCATCTTAACTTCGTGCTTGAAGAATTCAATCAAGTTTTGGGCAATGGCTTGAGAGGTGGCATCAGAAGGGGTATTTGGGGGAACCTTGTCCTTGGTGGTAGATTCGACAATGGCAACGACCTTGGAAGGGTCCACTGGTACAGCAGTTTGGCCAACTTTGAAGTCAGCACTAGTGTGTGGATAAGGTGGACGGAAAGGAGGGTTGATAGGCATGTCAATGTCGTGAAGACCTTCGAAGGAAGGAGTGGCAGTGTTCAATTCGATAATAATCTTGTCGGAGACACTGACCATTTCTGGTGTAGCACCAACAGCTGGACCAGGAATGATGGAACCATCTTCAGTTATAGCGGTAGCCTCGATAATAGTGTAGTCCAACAAATCATTTTCCTTATTCTTGGTGTAGAAACCGTAAGTTAAATCTTGAGGGAACATGGACAAATGCTTGTCGAAGAATTGGGTTCTACCATCGTTGATGGCCTGAGCGATAGGTTTACCAACTTGATGAGGAGATCTTCTCAAGATCATTGAGTTGGAAGCCCATCTACTTTCTTCTGGACCAGCGGAAGCACCCACGAACAAGTTGAAAGCCCATTGACCTTGTAAGTTGTTCTTTTCAACATGATCAGCAATGGCAGATGGCACAACTTTTGGAGCACCAACACCGGTAAAACCGGACCAACCGAGGTATTGACCAGGTTTGAACAATTCAACACATTGTTCAGGCGTTCTTAATTTTTGAAGATAAGGAGCGTATCTGACTCTTGATTTTAAGATGGAACTCATGATTACTTGCTCAAATAAGTTAAGTGATTGATCAAGAATTTATACTTAGATGCGATTAAAGGAGGGGGAAAAAAATTGGGCGCGAAACTTGTCAACAAAAGTTTACAAATAAACCAAATACAGTGTGAAAAGTAGCGAGAAAAAGAAATTTGGGGAAACCAGCTGAAGATTTTGTTGAGAAGGGAGGGGATCTAAAGTGGCTGATAACTGCTTGCGATAAATTATCAATGAATGTTGAGCTATGAAGCTAAAGTACCTTCTTGTTTCGAACTTCTGATTATTCAAATCGAACCTGGCCACTAGTGGACGTTTCGGACTATTTATATTGCTGAAGTTGTAATCTCCGATCTAGGATTACCGGTTGCGTCTATTCCGAGTGGTTATTAGCATCCGGCCCATGTCTGTCCGGCCCTCTAAATTTCACTAGATGCGACGAGGCCGCTTAACTGCATACCGTTCCTGGCAGATTTCTGTTTGCGTATATTCAAATCTGAATGTTCCGTTGGTGGCCTAATATAGGGTCCTGAGGAGAGTAACTGAGGGGACATCTTATGATATTAGAATTATGGAAATTTTGAGTCACCCTCGGAACTCGAAACTCTCCGAGCTCTTCGTTCCCCGGATTGCAATTTCAGACCTCCGGTCTGACGTTAACCCCAGGAAATGGCACCATCATAGCGTTTCGGACTTAAAGTAAACGCCTCGATAACAATCAGCACTGCAGTCTATTGCTACTTACTGTTTCGTTACTCCGATCTGCCGAATGTAAGGTGATTCGCCGACACTATCATACTGATTCATGTCTTCCAACTATAAACTAGACTAAGTACTTCCTATCAATATCCATATGCTACAAGATTTTATTTGAAACGTTTGCATCTCAGTTTTCTATCAGTGCGCTGTTTCCAATCATCCGGGACTTAGCTCCGAGCGTGGGGCTATTGTGGGGGTAACTATTCCAAACCTAAGCGGCGACTCCTAAATCGGCTAATTTTGATTGGGCGACCATTCTCATCCGTCGGAGTTTCAAACTCAAATTCTTTCTCCAGTTCCGACACTCCGAACCCACCTTGTCCATAAATAATTTTCTGTCGAAGTCGATTATAATTATCTTTGATCTCCAGTGTTCTTATTTCCTCCTCTATTGCTTCTTCATCAGGAAGGACTGTGTCATTTTCAACTATTTCGTCCTCAAGAATTTTGCTGTCGTCCTCCTCATACATGCCGATCAGATCTAGTTGTTCATCGTATTGGTCTTGTGCTTTTAACTTCATCTCGTTCTTCTTCTTTTCAATCTCAATCTTCCTTGCTTCTACTTCTTCTTTTGATGGTTGCATACTTTCAACCATCTTATTCAAAATTTCGAAATCCTCAACCTTGTCTACCACTGGTCCCTCGGTCATGATATCATCGTCATACATTCCTAAGACGTAGGCTTTCGCCATGGTATCAATGTCACCTTGCATGCTTTGGTAATCCAATGTAGTATCGAAAATCTCTCGGTCGGAGATTTTGCTTTCCTCTGTGTCTTGTGATTTCAGCTCTGTTTTGCCGTGCTTTGTTTCGACCTTCACCTTCGGTGTTTCTGGGTCGCGTACTGGTGAAGAGTCCTTCTCGGTATTTGAAGCAGCCTTGATTCCAGGCACCTTTTGTTCTTTTTTCGTTTCGTCCCTTTTGGCAATGGCTGCTTTCTTGAATCTTGACATTCTGGGCCTCTCTTGCTCTCCGCGATCTTGGACTTCAACAATATCTCCGAGAATACTTTTATTGTTCGAGTCGCTCTCTTCGTTTTCAGTGATGGATTGTGCAAGTAACTTCCTTCTATCTATCAACTCCCCTTCTTGAGTATAGCCCTCTCGTAATTCGATTCTCTTACCTGATGGAATTTTTATAGAACGGTCGCTGATGTCGGAGTCATCGAACGACGAAAACTCTGGTGTTTGTTCGTCCAAGCTGAAAGAATCATCATCGAAGTTGTTCCGTTCAATAACTAATTCACTTAAAGGTGATTCTCCTGTTTCTTCTTCTTCTTCCCCTTTCTCCCCCCGTTCCTCCATTTCTGCTTGAAATTGTTCAAGAATTTCCCCTTGGTCCATCTTTCTTCTTTGAATTATTCTATCTTGCTTGAAACGGGAAAGGTTTTGATTGCGATGCTCAATACGTTTGAGATCTTCACTTATATTTCCGACTTCCTTTATTTGAAGTTTGTCGTTAAAACGGACCGACTTTTTCTTTTCCAGTTCATTTTTACTGCTCTTTATGCTTGACTTGAAATTTTCTCTCTTGTTGTCTGCCTTCCCACTTCGAAGTTGGGCGATTTGATTCCACAACATGCTATTCACATTACGGTCATCTTCGACTTCATTTGGCATAAACTGGGTTTGGCCCTTACCGTACAAAAGCTCATCAGCGTAGTCGTCATCTTCATCGTTTTCATCATCCTCGATGTCAAAATCCCATTCGTCATCCTCCAAAACATCATCTATTTGAGCACTTCGACTGTCGTCAGTGAATTGGCCTGCTAATAATTCCAACTCTAATATGTCGTTTGTATCAATGGCCGGACCGTGAGATCGAGGTGTGCTTGTAGCCCCAATTCTTGACGACTGATCTGTTTCTTGTAGTGTACTCTCCAAATCACTCTCCTTGATTATTTGTGATATAATTTCACTATTTTCTCGACTCCGAACGTCATCTATTGGATCATGGTCGATGGGAAGCTCACTTTCTGTATCTTTCAAGCTTGCGTATTCTTGTATCACTATTTGCTTCAAATTGAACTTATCTTCAGCACTTATATCAAGGGTATCTATTTTCTCCAATAATTGATCTTGATCAACTATTTGATGATTTCTCATCTCATCTATTTCCGACACAAGATTTTTCGTGCTCTTAATTCCCATATCTTCGAAAAGTTCGTCAATTTGGTTTATCTCTTCTTGACTAACAATTGCTCGTTCGTCCTCCACAATTTCTGTGCCAGTCATGAGCTCGTCTTTCAAAGATGAGCTGATTACATTTCCATCTTCATCAATCTCTTCATTTATATTGACGATTTTACTTTTGTTCTTCTCTTCTTCAGACATAACCCTTTTATTTGATCCTTTTGATTCTTTATTGCCATTTTTCGATTTCATTTCCTTGATTATTTGAGTATCGGTGACCTTGTTCATTTCTCCGTTAAGCTTTACGTCGATAACGTTGCCTTCTTCGTCTAACTCTTCTCTGATTTCTATAAAAGGAAGACCCTCTTCATTCATTTTTTCATCACCACTCGCATCGCCTGTTTTAACTGACATATCCCGGAATTCTTGAAATTCTTTGATGGTGATTTCCGCATGTTCAATCCTAGAACTGAATCCAGCGATGGCCTGCTCCATACTCTTGATCCTTCTGTCAAGAAAGTTGTTTGCATCTGGCACGGCCATGTCAACAAAGTATCCATCGCCAAGCAGCACCATTACTGAAGGCCTCTCATGAATAGAATGGAGATGCTGCTTCAATGACTTGTAGCTGTCTATTTGTGATTCCAACGCTGCTCTCTTAACGGTCAATTTAGTAATCGCAGTCTCGAGTTGTTCTTTGATCAAATACCCGTTTGAAGGTTCAGCTAGATCCACCATTGGTTATATAAAGTCAAACAATGTCGTTCACTATGGTTACTCAAAGATTTTATTGCTCTGAACACCTTGGGTGTAGAAATTAAAAAAAAATAGATGAATCAGGTTTGCTAACCGGGTATATTGTTCGAGATGATCTATTTTTTCTACTTCGCTTTGACTTTTGTTTTGGCAAAAAATACACGGTGAGAAAAAACTATTCGATATTCTCTATTTAACCGAGTAAAATGGCTCCTACACAATTACAAATCAAGGTAAATGCCTTGAAAAGACTCATCAAGGAAGAAAAATTGTATCAACAGGAAGTTTCCGAACAAGAGCAGTATGTGTCGCAAATGGAATCAAATAAGGCTGACGAATACGAAATCAAGAAACAAAAGCAAGTCTTGGAAGAATCCCAAAGGATGGTTTCTGAATTGGCGAAGAAAAGAAAAGACCATACAGAATCTTTAGTCCAATTTGTAGATACTTACAAAGGCGATGAAGATTTGAGTACTGCTAGAGAACTAATTAATTGAGATGCTATAAAATTATATACAAGTGTTATCTAAGTAATGCACCAGAGCCTCCCCTGTTTTGCTCCCATTCTTGTAGTGCTAACTCCCATTCATCGTCTTCAGTCAATTCGGGAGCCTTGGATGTTCCGTTACGAAGCTCTTCCTGCTGCCTTCTCTCTTCATCGTCATACGCTTCCTTCTGTTCGATCCAGCGTTCGTGAACATCCACATCAAGGTACTCGGACATTCCTGTCAGGCGTGTGGCTTCACTCCAAATTGTGTCTCCGCCGATTTCACTGTTGCCAAAGCTGTAACCATTGGCCTTGTCTATTATGCTTAGTAAGTTGATCATGGTTTGTTTATTTTCCACGGATAGTACTTCGAATGAAACCAAATTAAAGTCCTCTACCATCTCTGCTATCATCTGAGTGAGCCTTACATAGTTTTGACCCAAAACTGAGTTGGACTCTTTCTCTATATGTGGAGTCAAGTAACCTAAGTCTTGAACTTCAGTGTAATAGTTCAATCGAAATGGTAAATCACCATATGTTTTGAGTTTATCGATCTTTGAAATCACGTTGACATGTGGTAGGTCAAGTTGGAGCATCGATCTTAGACTTAGTAATAGAATTGAGACATATTGTGATGGACTTGTAAGGTATATTGAATCTACCAATGAAACAACGCAGAGTCTGGTATCTTTAGACTTGGCCAACTTTTTGAAGATTTTGAATAAAGAGCTATGATGGGTGAATAACTCAACCTGCCCAGGGCAATCAAATATCAAGTAATTGTGTTCGTTGATCAAAGTATCTATTCTTGCCAAAAATTCATCTATTCCAGATTCATCAAGGCTTTCTAAAGCATACATGAGACCACCATTTGGCCCAAGATTAAGCTCTTCCATTATTTCCTCTAAAGTTATAAAATCACGTATATCTAAACCACACTCGGGGTATGGAAGTTTGTCATTAGCTGGGTCTAGGTTGATAATAGTCAGTTTACGACCTATAGCTGAAAGGAACTGATGCATTCCATGGCAGAATGTGGACTTTCCGGATCCGGGTGGACCAATTACAATCTGGCCAAACATTTTGCTAATGACCAAACTTCAGATTAGCTTAATTAAAGTTTGAATAGATTTTGATCCATCACGTACTGTATGTGTTTGACTCGCGCACGACCAAATCGCATAATGGCCGAAATTCTGGATGGCAAACCACCTAGCCAATTTACTACTATTACTACTCGAAGACTATTGGGTCCATCAAAGTCGATAGCCCGCTTAAGCATCAACAATAACAAAAAGTATATCTGTCGTGTCTGATTGATAATTCCGTTCCTCGATCTTCTACTCAATTCAATAGTTACCATCTTTCAAATACTATGACCACCACATCAAGTGAAGCGGCTTTCTTGACCAAGACTGTGACCGTGTCACCATTGGTCCTTTTATCTGTCGTCGATCACTACAACAGAGTTGCTAAAGAGTCGAAAAAGAGAGTAGTAGGTGTGATATTAGGAGACAACACATCAGATGTGATCAAAGTTACCAATTCATACGCTATTCCTTTCGAGGAAGACGAAAAAAATCCTTCAGTCTGGTTCTTAGATCACAATTACATAGAATCAATGGGAGAGATGTTCAAGAAAATCAATGCCAAAGAAAAATTGATCGGTTGGTATCATTCAGGTCCTAAATTGAGAACCTCAGATTTAAAAATCAATGATGTTTTCAAAAAATACACCCCAAACCCATTGTTATTAATTGTGGATATTCAACCTAGGCAAGTATCGATCCCTACTGATGCATATTATGCTGTTGATGACATCAAGAATGATGGTTCTGCAGCTGAAAGAACATTCGTCCACGTTCCCTCCTTGATTGAAGCCGAAGAAGCAGAAGAAATTGGTGTTGAGCACTTATTGACAGATATCAGAGATCAAGCTGCTGGTAACTTATCCTTGAGAGTCACTCAAACATACCAATCTTTGTTGGGTTTGCATCAAAAATTGAGGGAAATCGCTAATTACTTGGACAAAGTCTATCAAAAGAAATTACCTCTCAATCATACAATTTTGGGAAAATTGCAAAATGTGTTCAATTTATTACCTAATTTGAGTAGTGGCATTTCGTCCGACCAACTGATTAAATCAACATCCGACAGCCAATCTCCTTCTGATTCTAGTAATCCATTGGCCACCGCATTCACGGTGAAAACGAACGACGAATTAATGATGGTTTACTTGAGTACCTTAGTCAGGGCAATCATTGCTTACCATGATCTAATTGAAAATAAGTTGCAAAACAAGCAACTCAATGAAAAGGAAAAGAATGATAAGCAAGATTCTGGAGAAGACGAAGAAAAGGATTCTGCCGCTTTGAACAGTAATGAAGAAGTCAAGAAGGAGACACCCAAAGAATAATAGGAGTAGATAATTTCCGAAATATACGTAATTAAGTTTCCAACGTTATTGTAGTATTGATGTGTGGGTTTTTGTATCGCAAAACTTGATCGAAATTAGATAAAAGAAAAAAAAAACTTCAATACTTAAAAGTCAATTCAGACAAAGAACAAACTTTTACCGAGCGGCTACCATAGCTGGAATAGCGAGATCTGGATATCAAAAATAAACTTATTTCTTTGTTTTGAAATCCAGCGTGCTTCTTTAAAGAGAATAGGTACTTATTAGATGGCAAATTGAAAGGAATTTGATAAAAGATTTCTCATTAGATACTCTTCAAAATTCAAGGGAATCTTACCAATATGTCTCAAAGACTCATGACATTGCCACGTCTCAACTATGTGTCAAATTTCAATTTTTTTTTCAAGAATACCCACAAGAATCTACTGATTGAACAGAATTTCATCGGTAACCAATATTTGATTTCGGCGTATAGGAAATTGATCACGGGCCCACAAATCAAAAGAGAAAGCTTGGATAAACTAAAGCATGGTAGTACATCTATCTCTTTACAGGATGTCGCCACTAAAGTGTTAAACTGCCAAGAACTGGAGGCCGAACTGTCACAAAAAATCACATCTATTCCGAATTCATTAGCAAAGGATACGTCCAAGGATAACGAATACATTCCTTTTAAAGTAGTACCTAAAGAAAAGTCCACTCAAAATGGACTCCGAGCCTTCATCAATCCTTATATAAAGCTTACTAAACCTAACCTAACTGTTCTCGTCACACTAAGCTCAATATGTTCCTACGCCCTTTCGCCCTTGACAGTTTCTCTTTCGGAATTGTTGTTTCTAACAGCCGGAACGGCTTTTTGCTCGGGTGCCGCTAACGCCATTAACATGGGAAGAGAGCCTGAATTCGATAAACGCATGGCACGTACATCTAACAGACCTGTCGTGCGTGGTCTAGTCACACCCCAACAAGCCTATCAGTTTTCGGGCGTAGCGGGATTATTAGGTTGTCTGATGCTTTACTTTGGCGTCAATCCAACAGTTGCTTCTCTAGGATTGTTGAACATTGTTTTGTATTCCTGGATCTATACTTCACTCAAGAGGAAATCTATAATCAATACTTGGGTGGGCGCTATAGTTGGTGCAATTCCCCCATTGATGGGATGGGCTGCATCATCACCCTTAATCCATCCAGGTGGTTGGTGTCTAGCTGCATTATTGTACGCCTGGCAATTCCCCCATTTCAATGCCTTGTCGCATAATGTTGCTGACCAGTATAAGAAGGCTGGCTACTTCATGACTGCTGCTGAAAATCCTCGATTGAACGCACGTGTTGCTCTTCGTTATTCCATCTTAATGTTCCCATTATGCTTCGGATTGAGTTATTTTGGTGTTACTGACTGGGTTTTCCAGTTCGACTCGGCTATTGCCAATGGTTGGTTGACCTACCTTGCATTCATTTTCTGGAAACAACAAGAACAAAATTATGCGAATGGAGCTAAGCCAACCGCAGAGGGTCTTTCGTTGGCTAACTTTCATGCCAAAAAACTTTTTTGGTGTTCAGTTTGGCAATTACCAGTCATTCTAGTATTGGCTATGCTTCATAAAAAAGGGCAATGGGACAGGCTATTCAGCTTCTTGGGTATCAATTCTGGAAACGAAAAGTCTGACGTAAAAATCTCGGGGCTTGATTCTTTATGATACCACTGCCTTCATGTATATACTTTCAATCAATAAATTACTTTGCAGAGCTGTACATCTTAAAATGTGTGGGACGTCCTGAATATCTGTCTGCAGAATTATTACAGATCGTAGTCAGTTAAGAATGGGGCACTTTATCTGTGATAACCCCTCATCAAGAACTTGACTGTTGTTGAAGTAAGAGCCTCCATGTGTTTGATTAGGTAAAAGTCTAACCCTCTATCCAGCCCTGAAACTAAGGTTTAAAGCTTTAAGGCAACTTCTGAATATACGTATTTTGGTCGAATGTCTGTCAGCACTCATATCTAACTTGAATTTTGTCGAAGAAAAATGAGATATCTTTACTAAAAGTGGTAGGATGTTACTTGGCTTTAATCTTTCATGCCGCCTATCAAATGATTTCAGTGAACTTTGGAGTCGTAATTCTCTTCTCTGAGTCAATAAAGCTGATCTAAAGTGTTGAACGCCTTTAATTGAACCATATTCATCTCTACATCCAGATTTAAAAGGTTTAATAAGTGCCATAAAACTATGTTTTAAAGTGAAGGTTTTCTAGGGGTAAGCAATACTGAACTCATATTTACCAGTGTAATGTTGCCGTGAGCCGTATTCTATTTAGATTCATATAGTATAGTCTCGCTTTACATGTTGTCGTTTCTAACTGGTGAAACAAGTTGCAACAACGCTTCTTGGATATTTTGAATTTCCGGATTGTTATTCTTACGCCGAATTAGATATACCCTACATTCCTGATATCCCTTTTACTCGGTGGTAGAACATCCTCGTGTCTACCACGAACTGAACGCAAGAAGGTTTTTGAGGTGTTGCCGTGCTCAAAATTGTGAAATATTTTGATATTTCTGCGAAAAACCACTAAATTTGAGCAAAAACCGAAAATTCTGTTTTTCTCATTTTCTGACACTTGATATTTCGAACTTGCGAATTGTCCATGACATAGAAATTGCTGTCACTCCACGAAAGTTGAAGAGATTGAAAAAAAAATGAGAATTTTGCTGTGTCGCTCCTCTCATTTAATGTACTATCTTTCTCTGCTATTTTATGTGAAGCTTCTTTGGTAAAGTTAGAATTCATACAATTCTAACACACACGCAGCCACTAGAGCTCAAATTTCAATACTGTTACTATCATATCTTGGGCAAAGATTCAAACAACAAGTTGGTGCTCGGTGCAGCTGTGGCTGCAATTTGATGCTACACATAGAAAATAAGTTTTCGTGGGGTCGTCCCTTAAACCAAAAAATCTGTTGAAAAGGTAGCTGCAAAAAATAAGCTGATCTTTTAGTTGACACTCAAATAATTTATTCAAAAGAAAATCCCAATCTAAAAAATACTGGGCACTAACGAAAGAGTAAAACAGAGAAGTCCCAGTCGACTCAGAATACTCGCACTATCAGACTGAACCAATGAAGCTGCAAACCTTAGGAAATATTCAGTTGAAATTTTCATCAGTATATCCATTTTGACTCACCGAAAAATACTTGTCTCGTGATCGATTTATCATCTTTCAATACTTCAGCTATGTTCGACCTGTTTAAGCTCTGACTCTGTCATCAGCAGTATTGCTGGAGGGGTTGTCTCTCATTTATTATTTCCTCTCTTCTTTACCTCCTTCTCTACCTCTCGACCTCTTCGCTTCCTCACTTCACTCAAAACCGGCATGTTTTTCTCATGGTCACTCTCGCAAGAATACAGGAGACATCTGATTTTCTTTCATCTCTTAGACGGATTCAAGTACGCGACTATCTTGGAATGGATGGAATGGATCATTAATTCAATACTCAGGTAATGGAAAGACGGGATATTGATAACTTCGATGATAAGATCAACAAAAACACGAGACGTGACTGAGACTTTTTCCTTCTCAATGATCATTAAATTACCCCCATCAATTTATTCACGAATCTTGGCTTTATTATTCCTGTTGCCTCTTAACGAAGATTTTTACTTCCTGATCGACATTTTTCAAACCGAATAGCTTGCGGCATATTTCAGATGCAGAACCAGAAATGAACAAATACATAGAGAGGTTTAGCATTCAATAAGAAGATGACGGGACAGCGATCGAAATTGTATCTCACATTTCGAGGAATCAATCAGGTAATTATTGTATATAGATATGAGCAAACTTACAAAGACATCAATCACTGGGAAAGCAAAGGAGGTCATATTCAACTGGTATCATTCCCTGAGCCATAGAACTCAGCGGCATCAGTGGGCTGATTCCAATGGGCTGATTCCATGACATCCCACTCAGCAGTAATGTAAACTTGGAACTCGGTTGCGAAATTGGTGGCCCAACCAGAGGTGCGAGCCGAGTCTGTCAATTGCCATCAAAGTGAGCGAAATAGATAGAAGACCTCTAAACAATGAAAGGGGCGGAAGGTTTCTGCTTTTGAAACGTCTTTCCCACAGGCATCGAAGAAGAAACAGTTGCAAAAATAACACAAGCAACACCCAACAGTTAGGTGATGGAGCAGTATAACAACGAGCAGAGGAAAGCAAGGGACGGTGTCGCTTCACATAATTACACCAGACTTGTTTCACAAGCAGGCGGCAGTCATCGTCTCTACAGCCACAGTATAAGAAGAGTCTTGCCAGCATCTCAATTCTTTCACTAGGAGTCCCGATCATGCACATTGCACAATTGAAGAACCTTTCCTTCTAGCGGATAAGTTGATTCACACCGGCAGAATTGCCAAATCTTAAGTAAGTAACAAACACGTGATAACCTAACAACAATCACTCAGTGATGCAACTGATTAACTTTACACAACCAAAGGAGGGGGCCTAGTGGAAAACAAGTAGTAAAGGTGATTGCGAGTGTATGGCTCGATATCGCAAGGAAGGGCATACCAAAGGGATGATTCCAAAGCCGAATGGGATCACGTAGTTCGTGTTGAAGGTGCACTTGTAAAGATTCGTTTGAGCTAGACATATTATTAATACTAA